>CM071925.1:66232638-66430654 GCA_016081115.2 Rehmannia glutinosa | reverse complement strand
GATAAATACCCACAATTCCAAAAATACCATACACGAAAAATACACTTGGAAAAACACAAATTTACAAACTTCTAAGAGAGAAACACAAATCAATGAGATCAACACAAGACATTTTTGTATCTACGAAAGCACAACGGTTCAAGATTTCAAGAAGGATCCATCGTGACAAGAATGATTCTATCCTCTTAGTTCGAATCTCTTGTCGTACTTAATTCAATGTCAAACTATTTGATTTCAAGTTTGTCTATTAATTTATTGTCAAATATGTTAGGCTAAACTTTCGATCTAGGGCATAATCAAAAAATTGGATTCATGTTAATTCTAAATTGATTGTTTTTCTTAGTTGGTTTTTGTGTTCTATTTATGAATTTGAGTGCTTGTTTCTTGTAGATTATCGGCCAATAATTTGCATGTCATATTTGTTAGTTCATAATTAGGGATATGAGTTCTAACTTACAAAAAATGATTCATAACATAAACGGATATAAGTCGGGAGGCTTATAACTGTTTTGTGGGAGTACTTCAATTCAAAGATCTTTTGAGAGTTAATATTAATTATTGAGTAGGGATGCTCTCAATTGGTATTAATCAACCGTTTATACCTTCGGAGAGGAATAAACTAGTTTAGGAATTGAATCCATAAATACAGAGAAAGCTGGTTTTGATAAAACATTAATTGGAATTAATATTGAAGAAGAATGTTGAGATTATGTGCCTAGGGTTGCTTTTATATTTGTTGAAAACTTGTGGAGTTTGGGTCTTTAATAATTTTAGATATTTTATTTGATAACTTAGTTTTAGTTTCGATAAATAAACTCTTTGATTTTATTTCTTCAATAAAATTGAAGTACGATATTCTTGTACTCTCTACATGTTTCAATTCAATCCACGAGGAATCGACCTTGCTCCTTGCTATCGCTAGCTACATTGTACAACATAATTTAGTGAAAAGATTTTAACGATCAAGGTTTTGGCGCCTGTTGTCCGGGATTGAAAGATTCAACATAGATATAGTAAGAAGTAGTTTAATCTTAATTGAAGCACAAATTTTTAATCGCCTTTGTTGATTTAATTTTGATTTATTCTAACTTAATTTTTTGTTTGTTTGTTTTGTGAGTTATTGTGTAGGGTGACATACTTGAGGATATTAAAAAAATATTCAATCGAAAGAAATGGCGGACAAGATGAGCCGTGGAAATAGTAGGAACATTGAGAATCGACCATTGATACTATCGGGAAAAAGAAACCATCTGCGAAGGATATGTTTGCCTCATTCATCGGGAGACATGAGCAGTTGAGCAAGGATGAGGCAAAGATAGATAGGATCAAGAACGGGTTTCTCGGTTGAATCGAATATAAACACAAGGTTGAAATCTTTGGAGATACGAGGTGGATCAAATTGCTATAGTAGTGGGAAGCCAACATCAAAGAGGCAAATTTCCAAGCGATAAGAGTGGTGTTGAATATGAGAACCCAAAGATAGCAACCGAGACGGTGCGAGAAAGAAAGAGGAGCAACCTACAATTACTTTTGTCCCGGAAGGGAAAGATAGATGTTCGATGAACAACCTAAATGGGTCTCAATGTATGTTTTTCGATGTTACTAACGATGATATTCTTGAATATATGCTTGTCTTAGATTCGATGGAAGAGCAAATACCAAAGAAAGGAGCCGAAGCGAAACCACGGTCATGCAAATTCCCATGGGCCGGCCGTGCGATTGGAAGCAAAGCGAGACCAAAATACTCTCATATGGTTGTGTGCAATTTCATGACCACTCACTCGGTTGTGGTAATGCCCAGCAAGCGGAGACCATGCGGGATAATCCTCGATTCTGAAATTGAAGGGCGACTCCTGTTTTGCGAGAATGTACAAATCACATGAACACTTTGAGGATTTTTGATCGCAAAATCTTTTCACTATATTGCAAGTGTACAACGTAGTTCATAGAATAATGGCAAGCAAGGTCGTATTCCTCGGGGGATTGAATACTAAACACTTAAAAATTTGTATTAAACATCGTATTTCAATTTTATTGAAGCGACTAAAATCACAAGTTTCATAAATCCTAAATTAACAAAAAACATAATAGAAGTAAATTTATAAAAACCCAAACTCCACAAGTCTTTTAAAAAATACGAAAGCAACCCAGGCACATAATCTCAACATTCTTCTTCAATATTAAATCAAATTAATGTTTATGAAAACCAATTCATGTGTTTATATGGGTTTAATTCTAAATTAGTTTATTCCCCCTCCCGTGTGGCGCATAAATATTAGATTAATAACAATTGTAGTCTCACCGATGCATTATAACTATTATCAACTCCCAAAAGATTTTTGAATTAAATGACTCCCCATAAACAATTGTAGTCTCCCGATACATTACCTTTATTTATGTCTGAACCCGATTTTCATTTGTTAGAACTCACCTCCCGGATTATGGACTAACAAATATGACATGCAAATTATTGATCAGATAATCTACAAGAAATAAGATTCAAGTTCATATAATAGAATACATAAATTAATTAAGAAAACAATCAATATAGATTTTACATGAATACACAGTATTGATTATGCCCTAGGATCAGAAAGATTAGCCCAACATCTTTGATAACAAATTCATAGAGAAAGTTGAAATCAAATAGTTTGACATTATTTAAGTACAAACAAGAGATCTGAACTAAGAATGAAAAACTCTTCTTGTTAGGATGGATCTTCCCTCTAAGCTTTTGAATCCTTGTGTTTCCGTAGATACGAAAGGCTTTGTGGTGCTCTTTGTAGATTAGCCCTCCGCTCTCAGTAGCTATTGATTTGTGTAATCCTAGAGTATTGTAGTGTATTTTGTGGTATATAATGTTATTTCAATGATGAAAATCGTCCAATGCCTTGGTCTCCCTTATATAGGTGCTTTGAGAGATCAAATTAGCTACAGGATGATTCACACGGCCGTGTGCAATTCACACGAGTGGGTCATGCGATTGGTTTTTGTCTCTGAAATCGCTGAACACTTCACACGGTCGTGTGACTGTTCACAAGGTCTGACTGTGTGATGGGTTTTTGTCCATGTAGACATATGATTTTGCTCCTAGGGTATTCATGAAAGTTGTAGCCCCTTATAGTCACTTGAATCAACTCAATATCAATTTTGGAGAAAGTTATAGTCAAATTACTAAACCCTGCAGTGTTGAAAAATGTTAGTGCGTTTGGACGTTTTCGAAAAACAATTCCCTTTTGTTCAACAGTATATGCTTCTTTCCTTCACATCTTTGCTCGTACCTTATCTTTTGACATATCATTTGGAACGTGCTATCACCTTTTGTCCGCGGAATCATGCCCTTCGATGGAAACCAATTAAAATATACTAAATATACATGCAAATGTATCAAATATGTATTAAAATAAGCCCCTAAATGCACATATATTTTACACATATCAAAATTCCCCAAACTTAAACCATTGCTCATCCTCGAGCAAACTAAGAAAAATCTCAAGTGTACAAAGAACACGCAAGAAAACTATAAACATTTAATCTCATTCAACTCCATATCTAAGTAAACCATGCAATTCATTATCAAGAAGTCATCTATCACAAGTTTGGCATAATTAATACCCATTTTGGGTACTTGATTTCGCGACTCACAAGAAATAGTGTATCACTCAACTCTCAAAGTGTATGGAAATGTATGCGCTCAAAATCAATTCAACGAATGTAGAACTACTATAGGCTTAAAAATCGTCTAACATCACTACCACTTTAGTGTGCACAATTTAAGAATCAAAAAGGACTTTTCATTTGGTTGCAATATAAGCTCTTTGGTAAGTGTAGGGAAAATTTGGATTAAGTGACTTGACTTGAGGAAATAGAATTTAAGTACAGATTTGCAACTAGAGGTGGCAAAATCAAGCCCGGCCAGGGACTGATCACCAGGGTTTGGGTTGGGTTGGGCTAGGAATTTAAGGCCCAAAAAAGTCGGGCCTATTTAGCTTGCCCGAAACGACCTTGGCGGTGGCTAAGTAGACTTTTAGGGAACTCCATTTTTTGTGCGAAAGGTGTAAGCATGGGTCAAAATGGGCCGAGGATTTTTACGCCCGACCAAAATTGGGCCGCCCCAAAAATTTGCAAAAGTCCGATGGGCTCTCAGCTCGGCCCATTGCCAGCTCTACTTGCAACTCACCAAACCAATTTTATCATAAAAATCATTATTTTTCAAGATATTTTCTTTTTTAACTCAAATCTACCCTTTTTCATCTTTATTTTTTCATTCTTAAGCCTTTTTGCCATCTTTTCTTTTTCTTTAGCCTCAAGCTTTCAATTTCTCAAAATTTTCAATTTTTTTCTTGTTTCTTTTCTTTCTTTTTCTTCTCTTGCTCGATTTTTCTCTTTCTTTTTGAAATTTTCTTTCTTTTTCTAGCTTCATTATTCTTTCATTTACCTAAGCACTGTTCATCCCTCTTTGTTTTGCCAACTTCTCTTTTTTCACACTTTCACCACATCTCTCCCAAACTATTCATATTATAAAAGCTCAAGTAGTTTTGGGATAGAATTATATTTTTCAATTTTTAAAGATCAAAATGTGGCTAACAATAAAAAGTTAAGGCTCAAAGTGGTTGCCCTGGGAATTATGAGTTCATAGGTAGGCTTTTAGGCTAAGCGGACTAAGCAAAGATGGCCTTAAATCATTTTAAAAAATTTCTCACACACGGCTTCAATAAAGATACCAAAGCAATTTCTAGAATTCTAACATTCATGACTGACACACTCGGAAAAGAATAAGAGTGCATAAGATAAAAAGAAGTTTAAAGCTCACGAACTTATTTTTTTGCAATATGCTCAAATACCCAATTTTTCTCAATCAATGCCAAACAAGCAAAAGATATTTTCTCAACAATTCATCATATAATTCAGCAAATACTTCTTTCCATGAAATCAAGTGTTCATAATAAAATCATACAAAAGCTTTTTGTACTTATTCAATTCTTTTGTTTTTTGATCTAAATCACACAAAAGCAATTAAATGGGCTAACATAGAAAAAAATGAATTATTTTTTAAATTTTTATACAAATTTTATGCTTCACATGCAATCCTAAATGCAATGCAAACATGCAATGATCTTATTTACGCATTCTTGACAACTCCCCAAACTTAAAATATGCTTTGTCCGGACATATGAGAAAAAATATCAAAAGAAAAAGGAATGTGTGATAAGTACTTACTTGGCTCACTGTGGTAGAAGATAGTGGTCTTGCCCGGCTTTGCCATTGCTCTATTCGTTTCATTAGTTTCAACACTTTTGCTCGAAAACCGTCAAAGTGTTCATGCAATTCGAACCTTTAGTAGGAAAAAGAAGTTTATCCGCCCTGGATGGGTCTCGCTCATGCCCACGAATGCATAATGAAGATGGTCCGGAAGAGATTTACGTTCGAAAACTAAGGGAGTTAGTTCGTCAAATTGGTACATGAGGAAGCAACTCGCGCGACTGAGTCATGTGCGTCCACACGCCCGTGTGCTCCACCGTGTGCGTCTGTCATATCTTTTTTTTACCTAGAGTATGCCGTGACGCCTCCTACACAACAACTCACAAAAACAAACAAAACTAAAAATTAAGTTAGTAAAAATCAAAAATCAAATAATTAAAGGCGATTAAAAATTTATTTACAAAAATATCAAAAAAATTAAAATAAAAATCACAATATGTGCAAAAATATAAGTTGAATCTTTCAACCCCCGACAACGGCGCCAAAAACTTGATCGTTATATTTCTTTCACTATACTGCAAGTGTACAACGTAGTTTCTAGAATAATGGCAAGCAATGTTATATTTCTCAGGGATTGAATAGGAAACACTTAGGCTATATTAAACATCGTATTCCAATTTTATTGAAGCGACCAAAAATCACAAGTTTTGTAAATCCTAAATTAACAAGAAATAAATAAAAGAAGTAAATTTATAAATAACCAAACTCCACAAGTCTTTTCAAAAAATACGAAAGTAACCCTAGGCACATAATCTCGACATGCTTCTTCAATATTAAATCTAATCAATGGTTATCAAAACCAATTCATGTGTTTCTATGGGTTCAATTTCTAAATTAGTTTATTCCCCATCCCGAGTGACACATAAAAAAGAGATTAATAACAATTGTAGTCTCGTGCATTACAACTATTATCAACTCAAAAGATCTTTGAATTGAATGACTCCCCATAAACAGTTGTACTCTCCCAATACATTACCCCTGTTTATATCTGAACCCAATTTTCGTTTGTAAGAACTACCCTCCTGAATTATGTGCTAACAAATATGACATGCAAATTATTGATCAGATAATCTATAAGAAATAAGCATTTGAATTCATATAATAACGCCTAAAAAATCATATAATAGAACACATAAATCAATTAAGAAAACAATCAATATAGATTTAACATGAATCCACAGTTTTGATTTTTTTCTATGATCAGAAAGATTAGCCCAACAAATTTGATAACAATTTCATAGCCAAATTTGAAATCAAATAGTTTGACATCGTTTAAGTACAAGCAAGAGATCTAAACTAAGAAATAAAAATCCTTCTTGTCAGGATGGATCTTCCCGCCAAGCCTTCGAACCCTTGTGCTTTCGTATATGCGAAAGTCCTTGTGGCGCTCTTCGCAGATTAGCCCTCATCTCTTAGAAGACTGTTGATTTGTGTAATCCTAGTGTATTGTAGTGTATTTTGTGGTATATTATGTTATTGCAATGATGAAAATCGTTCAATGCCTTGGTCTCCCTTATATAGATACTTTGAGAGATTACTGGTACAGTTTGACGGTATTAGGAATCAAAATCATCCACATGACGATTCACACAGCCATGTGCAATTCACACGGGTGGGTCGTGCGATTAGTTTTTGTCTCTGAAAATTGCTGAACACTTCACACGGTCATGTGACTGTCCACACGGTCTGACCATGCGATGGGTGTTTGTCCATGTAAACGTATGATTTTGCTCCTGAGGTCTCATGAACATTGTATCCATTTCTCTTAACTTTCTATAGCCACTTGAATCAGCTCAATATCAATTTTGTAGAGAAAGTTACGGCAAAACTTCTAAACCCTGCCAGTGCTGAAAACTGTTAGCGTGTTTGGACGTTTTCAAAAGAAATTCCCTATTGTTCGACTATCCATGCTTCTTTCCTTCACATCTTTGTCCGTACCTTGTCTTTTGGCATATTATTAGGAACGTGCTATCACCTTTTGTCCAATTTAGCTCCATTTCTGCAAATTCACAAGAATTCGAAATATCACGCCCTTCTAAGGAAATCAAGTAAAATACACTAAATATGCATGCTAATGCATCAAATATATATCAAAATAAGACCTTAAATGCACGTATATTTTACACATCATTTTCGAATGAAAGTATTGGAACTAATGAAAAGAATTGAGCAATGGCAAAGTGGGCAAGGCCACTATTTTCCACCACAGTCAGCCACGTAAGTACTTATCACAAATTCCTTTGTCTTTTGATGACTTTCTTATGATTTTGGGATGAAACATGATTTAAGTTTGAGGGCATTGTCAAGAATGCATGATTTTGTACTGTTGTATCTTTACATTGCATGTAGAAGCATATAAAATTTGCACAAAAATTTAAAAAATAATTGGTTTTTTATTTTATTTTGTTAGCACCTTTATTGGTTTTGTGTGAGTTAGGTTTAGAAAGTCGAATTAGTACAAAAAGTTTTCGTATGATTGTACTATGAGCACTTGGTTTCAAGAGAATTACTTGGTGAATATGTGATGAATTTTTGAGAAGATGTATTTTACTTGTTTGGTATTGATTGAGAAAATTGAGTATTTGAAAATGATGAGAAAAATAAGCATGTCAGCTTTTGTGCCTCAAACTACTTTTATCTTATGCAGTCTTAGTTTTTGAGTGCGTCATTCATGTTGTTCGAACTCTAGAAATTGCAATGATATATTTATTGAAACCACATGTGTAGGCAATTTTTGAAGATGATTTAAGACCATTTTTGTTGTAGCCTATTTAGCCAAAAAAGTGTACCTATGAACTCATGATTCCCTAGTTAACTACTTTGAGCCTTAGTTTTTTTATTGTTATCCACACTTTGAGCTTTTAACTTAACATATTTTTTATCCAAAAAATTGAGCTTTATAGAAAAATAATTGAGGGAGATGTCGTTTAATGTTGAAAAATAATACTGGCAAAAGAGGGATGAACAGTGAATAAGTGAATGAATGGTGATGCTCGAAAAGAAATTGAAATCAAAGAAAAGAATAAGAAAAAATCAAGCGAGAAGAAAAGAAGAAAAGATAAGAATTTAGAAAAATTTTGGGAAATATTGAGAGCTTAAGGCAAGAGAAAGAAGGTAATGACCTAAGAATGAAAAAGAAGGAAAAGGGTGGAAAAAGAGTTGAAAAAGAAAATAATTTCAAAAAATGATTCTAGAGATGAAATTGGGTTGGTGAGTTGAAAGTCTGTATGCTTAAATTCTATTTGCTCAAGTCAAGTTACTTAATCCGTAATTTTCATATCCTAACCAAAGAGCCTATATTGAAACCAAAGAAAAAATCATATTTGATTCTTATATTGTGCACACTTGAGTGATAGAGATGATAGACGATTTGCAAGCCTATGATAGTTCTACTTCATCGAATTGATTTTAAGCGTATACACGTCCCATTTAATTAGATAGTTGAGTGATACATTATATCTTGTAAGTCGTGATGTCGAATAACCGAATGAGTGTTGATTATGCCGAATTTAAAATTAATAGATTTACTATAATCTGGGCTGCCAAAAGAACAAAAACCATCTCTAGAAGAGATGTTAGCTTCATTCATCGAAGAGTCTCGAGCCCGACTAAACCAGGATGAAGCAAAGATAGACACAATCGAGGATCAGGTAACTCAATTAAATACTAACATGAATGATAGATTGAAATCTTTAGAAAAGAGGTGTGGCAGATTGCTATATCAATACATAGCCAACACCAAAAAGGCAAATTCCCAAAAGATACAAGGATAGATCTGGGAGAACAGTACCAATCCATTCGTCTGAGGAGTGAAACAAGTTATGAAGGTCCAAATATGCCAATTGAGCAAGAAATAGAAGCAATCGAGGGCAGGACATAGCCGAGGGTGGCGCCACCTGTAGTAAAACCAGCTCCAACTATTGCAAGAACTGAGGTACCTATCCCTTTCGCGCAAAGGTTTCAGAAAAAGAAATTGGATGATCAATTCCTTAAATTTCTGGAAATTTTCAAGAATACTCAAATCAATATACCTTTTGCGGATGCTTTAGAACAAATTCCAAACTATGCTAAATTTCTTAAAGATATTATGGCAAAAAAAAGAAAAATTTCGGAATGTGAAACGGTGAAACTGACAGAGGAGTGTAGTGCAATTATTCAAAGGAAGTTACCTTAAAAGTATAAGGATCCGAGGAGTTTTATTATTCCATGCGTAATAGGGGGAACAACCTTTAATAAAGCACTATGCGACTTAGGTGCGAGCATTAACTTAATGTCGTTATCAATATTTCAGAAAGTTTAGATTATGAGCCTAGGGTTGCCTTCCTATTTGTTGAAAACATGTGGAGTTCAGACCTTTAATAATTTTAGATATTTTATTTGATAACTTAGGTTTAGTTTATATATATAAACTCTTTAATTTTCGACCACTTCAATAACATTGAAATATGATATTTATTATACTCTACGTGTTTTGTATTCAATCATTGAGGAATACAACCTTGCTCACTACTATCTGCTAGCTACACTGTACACTCGTAGTTTAGTAAAAAACTTTTCACGATCATTCTTTGCACTCGAGTCGGAGCACCAACAATCCTCCTTTAGATCTCCTCTACTTTCCGATGGAGATAATCCATTCTCGCCGACCAATCCAAATATATCCCTTGTCGTGTTACCCACTGTTACAGATGTTTCTTCTTTCTCTCCAGCTGTGAGTCATCTCTTTCCACTGACCTCCAATGGGCGATTACAGCCCCTCCCACCGGAGTGGTAAAATCAGCATTCGGCACAACAAACTCCATTAAGCGTCTATCCATGGCGTGCTCCACTACTCACAAAATGAACCTCTATAACTGCCAAAAAAATATCGGGCCAAGCAGGAGTATGAACGGACTCTCCTTGTGTCTCCCTCAAAAGGCCATTCTCCTGTCCATCTATGGTCGAAGGTGGAGTAGGATAATGCTCCTGAGCCAGCCCTCCCAGCATATTCCCCATCAGAGTCCTATCCATATCCTCAGTCAAATTCCACTGCAACTCCTCCATTACCAATCTTCCATGCTCACGCCTCATCCTAAAATTTCCCACAGACAGCGCTAATTGATCGATCCCAAAATTATTATGATTCCCTGAAACCATATTTTGGCTGAGCTCCGCTATCTACCTGCACAAAAGGGTGGCCACAGGGTTGCTCTGGCATGCCCTCCCTGATGTTCAAGTCAGAAATATGCTCACAGAGAATATATATAAGTAAAATGACAGTGAAGTGTGATTAGGGTTGGAATGCACCTGTAAGACAATAATTATAAGTATGCCTCAATTAGGATTGTCTCGAATCTCGGATTCTGTTACAATCCCCATAACATAACCTGATTAAGATATGATCGTCTCATATAAAAGGTTGTCCTAATGGACAGATCGGACCTCGAGATAATTTGGATATCTAAAGATATCTCAACCCATATACTTCTCATATACCAGACCTCTAAACTTCATAGCTTTACTTCCGAGATGTAGCTCAACCCTCTGGGATTCTAGGAGATCAGCTCGGGATCCCTTAATATTTCAACTAGATATTGTATTTATGCCACGAGAATTACACTTTGGTCTCTCCATGTATAGACCAGTCCGGCCCACAAGCCCATTCATTTTCCATATTACTTAATCAGTTCGGTTCATGGGATCGGACTATTTTAGTCCTTATCAAATGCTCCCCCAACTATCGTTGAAGGGATGTTTTGCACATTTCGACCATAGTTCCAAGTCTCAAACTGAATTATTTGAAAAACGATTGTGCCAATCAGAAGTCTAGCGAGGGAAGCTTCTTGAAAGGATTCACCATTTGAAAAAGCAAACTAATCTCCACAAGGTCGAGCTCAATGATGTTCAAATTCAATGCACCATTAGGGGGGTGAAGCTCAGACTGAGGGCATTCAGGTCAGGCATCGGGACTTCTTTAAATCAATAGAAGGTTGTTTTATTATCCAAGTTGCTCGGGAAAGGGTAAAACAAGTATTCCTTGGCAAAATATTTGGAGAAAACCAGCTCAAGACGAGCTCTTCATTGGGATTATTTGCTCTCAAGTATTTGGAAGATAACTCGAGCTGAGCTCTAAATACTTGGAAAAATTTTCGGAAAAACTTGGCTCGGGTCAAGCTCTACATTGGGCTTCTTTGCCCTCACGTATTTGGAGGCTAGCTCGAGCTGAGCTCCAAATACTTGGCAAAATTCTTGGACAAAGTTGGCTCGGGCCGAGCTCTTCATTGGGCTAATTTCCCCTCAAGTATTCGGAGACTAGCTTGAGCTGAGCTCCAAATATGTGGCAAAATTTTTAAAAAAAAGCTGGCTCAAGCGGAGCTCCATTGGGCTTCTTTGCTCTCAAGTATTTTGAGGCTAGCTCGAGCTGAGCTCCAATTACTTGGCAAGATTCTTGGACAAAGATGGCTTTGGACGAGCTCTTCATTAGGCTTCTTTGCCCTCAAATATTTGGAGTCTAGCTCGAGCTGAGCTCCAAATACTTGGCAAAATTTTTGGAAAAAAATGGCTCAGGCCAAGCTCTTCATTGTGCTTCTTTCCCCTCAAGTATTTGGAGGCTAGCTCGAGATGAGCTCCAAATTGGCAAAATCTTTGGAGAAAGCTGGCTTAGGCAGAGCTCTTCATTGGGCTTCTTTGACCTCAAGTTCCAAATACTTTGGCGAAACTCTAATTTCAATAAAAATAGTTCTGACTCAATATGAAGAAATTTCATTTATATCATAAACTTTCTTCATTACATGAGACTTCCCATGAGCACCTCATCCTAGGGCACCAATACCAATGGAGTATACTTCTCATACCTTGGTCTCCCGCCCATCAGCTCAGGCTTCAGCTTCTTTTTGAATTTTTTTATCTTTCTGCTTTTCTTTTCGATCTCCCCGCTTATCTCCTTCTAAGCTTCCTCTAAATTGATATACCTTTATGCCCGAGCTAGGAGCTCATCAAACGTCTTAGCCGGCTCCACAATAAGAGATTAAAAAAACTCCCAATCATTCAATCCCTAGGCAAAGCATTGGCAAATATATCCTTAGTCATCGAGGGCACTTCAAATTTGCAGTTATAAAGCATTAAATGTAACTCCTTAACCTATCTCCATCTTTTTACTTAATGTTAAACAGTGTGAATGGCGCCTTCTTGTACTTCCTTCAATTGGAAAACTGATGCAAAAATGCCGAGTTGAACTCATCAAAATTATGTATTGATCCATGAGACAACTGATTAAACCATATTTGCGCAGACTTAGTGAGTGTAGCCGGAAAGACCCAACATAGTACCCCATAGAAAAACATATGTAGAGCAATCCCATTCTTAAATCGACATAGGTGATCCCATGGGTTAGATGTACCAACATATTCGAAATTCAAGGCTCTATACATTGCTGGTAAATCATCCGCCATGATTTTCCCCAAGAAATGAGTTCTTCTTCGCACCCGAGTAGGAGAACCAATAACCCTCCTTCTAATCTCCCTCACTCCCCATTGAGATCATCCATTCTCTCTGACCAATCAGGATCTATCTCGATTGGCGTGTTACCCACCATTACATATATTCTTTTTTCCTCACCAGATGTGACTCCTCTCTTTCCACCAACCTCCAATAGACGATTAGTAGCCCCTCCCTACCATAGTGGCAAAATCAGCATTGGGCACAATGAACTCCCTCAAACGTCTATCGATGGCGTGCTCAATAAATGCCAGGCCAAAGGTCTCCCCCTCCGAGCAGGACTACGAACGAACTCTCCTTGGATCTCCCTCAAATGGCTATTCTCCTGTCGAACTCTGGGCGGAGGTGGAGGATGATGACACTCCTCAGTAACCCCTCTTGGCCTATTCGCCATCGGAGTCCTATCCAAATCCTCAGTTAAATTCCACCGCAACTCCTCCATAACCAACCTTCGGTGCTCACCCCTCAGCTAAAAATTTCCAAAAGACGTTGGCAATTGGTCGATCCCAATAATTACTCTGATTCCCTATAACCACCTTCCGACTGAGCTCCACCATCGACCTGCCTAAAAGGGGGGCTAGAGGATTGCTCTGACGTGCCCTATCCAACGCTCGAGTGAGAAATATGCTCAAAGAGAAAATATATAAGTAATATGAAAATGAAGTGTGATTAGAGTTAAAATGCACATGCAAGACGTTATTTATAGGTATGCCCTAATTAGGGCTTCCATGAATCCCATATTCTGTTACGATCCCTATAACATAATCTAATTAAAGATAAGCTCATCTCATACATGAGGTCGTCCTAATGGAAACTCGTACCTTGAGAGAATTTGGCTATCTCAAGATATCTCAACCCATATACTTCACATGTTCCAGACCTTTGAACTTCATATCTTTACCCCCGAGCTGTATCTCAACCCTTTGGGATTCTAAGAGATCGACTCAGGATCCCTTATTATTCCAACTAGATCTAGTATTTATGCCACAAGAATTACACTTCGTTCTCTCCATGAACAGGTTGGTCTGACCCACATGACCATTCATTTTCCATATCACATAATCACTTCGGTTAATGAGGTCGGAATATTTTAGTCATTATTAATAGTAGCATCAATCTTTTTCTATCCATCTTTTGTTTTTCAATTTTCCATTCAGAACCAAAGGTATAGTAGGATAACAATCTTTTATCTCAAACTTTTTCAAAATATTTTCAACAGAATTATTTTAAGAAATAAACACACCAACATAAACTTATCTGAGTGTAGACATATGTCCACACACATCTGAGTGAACAAGCTCAAGCAGTTACTTTGCTCTCCAAGCAACTCCACTAGCAAAAACTTATCGACCATGTTTTCAAAATCACATCCTTCACAAACATGTTGCATTTCTTTATTTTTGGGAAGTCCGCGTGCACCATATTTTTGTGGTGCAGTAGTTTGAGGCTGTGTGTTACAAAATCAAAGAGATAATCTGTGCATGAAAGAGAACTCCATTGAAGACGTAAGAAGCAACATCAACCTAAATGTGGGGAATAAGAAACTTTCTATTCCTTTTCTATAGAATGTAAAAATACATTGTACAATCAAAAGAGCACTAACTTATATACACAAACAATGAGCCCAATAGAGACAAAAATATAGAAAAAATGGTAACATATTTCTGATAAGTTGTGTGCAAATATTCCTTTACAGTATATTAGATCCGGATCGCGATGTCGTGAGCTTTGTTATGAGATATTTCATCATGTGCATAATGGTGTATTGTTTCTCGAGGTTGAGAGATTATTCTTTTATACTCACCCTAAAGATGGGAATAAATATTTATGATTCCAATCTTGGAAAATAAGAAGTGAAAACTTGGATTCGACAAAGCCTTTGTAAGAAGATCAACCAATTAAAACTTTAAGCTCGTGTGAATTGGTTGAAGGATGCCTGAAAGAACTCTTTCCCGAATAAAGTAACAGTCATTCTCAATGTGTTTAGTCCTTTTATGGAAAACGGGTTTTTTTGTTAAGTGTATAGCAGATTGATTGTCACAAGAGAGGACAGTTGGCTTGGATTGTTGAAAACCAAAATCATGTAACAAGAATTGTAACCAAACAAGTTCACAACTTGTTTGAGCTAAAGCTAGATATTCAGCTTCAGCCCAAGAGCGGGAGACAGTCGTTTGTTTCATAGAACGCCATGAAATAAAGAGTTGCTAAGAAATACACAGAATCTTGTGGTGGATCGTGTGTATATGGACAAGCTGCCCAGTCGGAGTCATATTAAGCCTTTAATTGCATATTTATTCAGATGAGTAAAGAAGACCTTGGCAAATTGAGCCTTTTAAATATCTCAGAATGAAGTGTGCAACGGTCAAATGCTCATATGTGGGTTTATCCATAAACTGACTTAAGAGATGAACTCCAAAAGCATTATAAGGTCGGGATACTGATAGGTAGATAAAGCGTCCTATTAACCGCCTATAACTCGTTGTATCTGACAAAGAATTACCTAAAGAACTAGAGAATTTCTGATTCAACTCGATAGGGGTGCTGATAGTCTTGCAACCTAACATACCCGGATCATCCTATATATCCAACATATAATTTGCGCTAACAAATCTGAATACCTTAGATGATTGAGCCATTTCCAAACCAAGAAAATACCTCATGATGCCCAAGTCTCGGACTTTAATTTTTTGTTGAAGATGGGACTTGACAATTTCAATGAGCCCAAGACTGGGACTTCCAACAAGTATGTCATCAACATAGATGAAATGAGGGAGAAAACCATCCACATTCAATCTAGTAAATAAGGAATAATTAGACTTGGACTAAATAAAACCATCACTAAGCAAAAAGGAAGTAAGCTTAGAGTCTATTGCCTCGAGGCCTGCTTCAACCCATAAAGTGACTTATGCAGCTTACATACAAGCTTTCCGGTATCAATGTTTTCTCCGTTAAGTTCAAGTCCTAGTGGTATTTCATATAGATATCCTCATGAAGATCAACATTCAAGAATGCATTATGAACGTCAAGTTGGTGCAAGTGCCAATTTTGCATGGCGACAATGAATACAAAACTCTTATACTGGTGATTTTAATTAGTACAGGGCTAAATGTTTCTTGGTAGTTATATCCCTCTCTTTGAGTGTAGCCTTTCACTGCCAATCGTGTCTTGTACTTATTCACACTACCATCAGGTTTGAACATATTTTTGAAGACATATTTGCATCCAATAACATGATGTATGGGTGGTAGAGAAGTAATGGTCCATGTTCCATTTCCAATCAGGGCCTGTATTTTAGCCTCAATGGCTTGTTTCCGGTGATCAAAACAAATTTCCTCATGATACGTGAGAGGGTCTTTAATAGTGGAAATGGCAAGGGCAAAAGACTTATACGAAAGAGAAAGATTTGTGTGTGAGAGATTACTATCCAATGGATGAAATGCAGAAGAATGGGCATAGTGTAATAGAGAGGAATATGAAGATGAATCTGAGCTTAAGATATTACAATGATAATCATGGAGATATATTGTGGCTTTCTGGTTCGATGACATGTGTGACTAGTTGAATGAGGTGAAGACTCAGAAGGATTGAAGACATATTGTTGAAGGGAGGTAGGAGAAGAGGGGACAAAAGTGTCTTGTGCTTGAGAGTCATGTGGTGCACCAGAGGAGTTTATTGGTGTTGGGAAATCTGAAGGGTAAGTTGGCATGGGAAAATCGGGCATGGTAGGTGGCAAAATATGATCGATGCTTAAAGCCGGAAGGTGAATATGAAGGTGATTCTCGCACGGATTATGAGCAAATGGAAAAATGTGTTCTACAAATTTGACATCCCTAGAAATAGAAATGATAGAAGTTTATATATCAAGGACTTTGTATCCCTTAATACCAACTGGATATCCTAGGAAGACACATGGCTTAGCTCTGGGATCAAACTTGGTTCTTAAAGGTGGAAGAGTAGATACGTAACATAGGCAACCAAAGACTTTCAGGTGAGAATAAGTGGGAGGTGATTTGAAAAAGATCTCATAAGGACTCTTGTTATCTTGGAAATGAGTTGGGGTTCTGTTAAATAAGTAGACAATCGTTAATACAAACTCTCCCCAAAAATATGAAGGAAGAAAAGATTGAAAGATTAATGACCGAGTAACATTAAGGATGTGTTGGTGTTTGCGTTCCACAATGTTGTTTTGTTGTGGAGTACAAATCCATGTTTTTTGATGGATTATCTTTTGAGATACATAGAAATCACCCATCTGGAACTCTAATCCATTGTCAGTTCAAATATATTTCACAGAATGATTAAACTGAGTTCGAATGAGATTGACATGAGATTGATATGAGATTGTAAGATTTGTTTAGCTTCTGATTTTAGTTTCATGAATATATCCACGTAGCTGGACTATGATCATCAATTATGGTTAAAAAATGTTTATGCCTAATTTAAAGTAGGAATAAAATGTGGCCGCAAAATATCACAATGTAACGAATCAAATGAGGACAAATAAACATATGGACTAGATGGAAAATGAAGTCTCATTTTCTTAGATAACTAACAAACATTACAATCTGTAGAAACTTCAACAATTACATTAAGATCAATCTGCTTAATTAGCTGAAGTCTTTGATTTGAGAGATGGCCTAATCTATGATGCCAAAGAGTTTTTGTTTTTTACTACGTGACACTAATGAGACTACAAAAGTTGAGAGTTGGTGAATTGAGCAAGACTAGGCTGGAAGAAATAGAGTATGTGGTGAAGTCTAGCTAGTCTAATCATCATCCCAGGAAGAGAGGTCCTGAAGGTAACAAACATCATTAAGAAATATAAAACAAGATGAATAATTTTGAGTTAGTTTACTAACGGAGGTAAGACGTGTTAGGGTTCAAGGTGAATTCTTTTAAGTTTGCGGTGAGTGTCGTGCGAGTGTTGGCAACACTTGAGGTGTCACCAAAAAAACAAGATGTTTTTCAAATAGTTTGTTTATTTTATCGATATCAAAAATAAACAAAGCATACAAATAAGATCAACACATGATATGTAAAATTTGCACAACTATAAAAATACTTGTGCGGCGCCATTAAGGCAAAAACTTAGAAGTAGAATGTTGATTAAACAAAATAAAGAACAAGACAAAGACTTCCCTATTGTACTTGATCTTTCAACTCAACCTTCTACCGTAAATTGAGAGAACAATTTGAAACTATCCCATTACAATAACTGTCTCTTAAACAAACAAAAAAAAAAAAACTCTCTAAAGGTGTTGCAAAAGGTGATACTAACACCACCAAACACAAAGAGGGCACCTTCCTCTCACTTCTTGTATAAAATGGATTATCTTTGTGAAAACTACGATTTCTAGCTCTGGAATCCGTAAAGGTAGGAGAACATCTTAACCTAACCTAGGAACAACTTGTCTCTCAAAAACATCAACAAGAAGAAAACAATGAAGGAAGGTGTTGCAAAAGGTGATACCAACACCATCAAACACACTAGGCACCCTTCTCTCACTTCTTGTATAAAATGATGGACTCTCTTTAATTTCTTTATTTTTCTCTCGTGAATCCATGATGAAAAACGTGCAGCTCCTTTCCTCTTTATAGATCAGCCATATCACTATAAAAAAATCATGCAAACAACTTCCGAGTAAAGGGGTTATTGGGGAGATTGAGGGATGGTGGTTCCTTTAAAGTATGACTCAACTCCTACTATCTCTCAACTCCCAAAACTGACTGATTTTTATCTCCACTCCAGCAAAATGGGCCTGCAAAATTATTTGTACATTTTGTTCCAGAAATAGGCAAAATAATAAGATATAAAAAATATTAAATTATTAGAGTTTTGACCAAATAAGTCAACTCTAACAATCTCCCCATTTTTGCCATTTACGAACAAACCTGCACAAAACTCAAGGCACAAAATGTCCAAAAACAACCGGACTTAAATAGACACAAGAAAAACAAACCATGCAAAAAGAACACAAAAAGAAAAACAAAACTATTTACACATATGAACTCCCCCTAAATACCTAATCAAATAACCACATGCAACATTCAAAAAAATTACATGACCAGGTATCATTGAGAATTAACAACATGAGGAAAATATCCACAAACACATCCAAACATCCACAAATATCACAAACATCCCTTTCACTCAAGTCAACGACCATGTGTTACCTCGATGTGCCAACATCAAGCGGCATCACCACATGTCTTTGCATTTGCGATCTATGTTTCTTTTTCACAATCGATTCTACCTTAAGCCTCAACTTGATCTTACAAATGGTTCTTGTGCCACACGATTTTCTCCTCCTTTTTGGTCGAAATCTAACGTCAATCATAAGCTCAATAAGATAAAGAGGAGAATAATAAAAAATATCTTGAGGTTTTTCGGCAGACAGTTTTTGAGTGTGAGAGGATGAAGTATTTTCTGGGTTCTCTTTAAGAAGAACAAAAATAATGCAGCATTTATTCCTCTTCCATTTTAAAAGAATGTGGCTGAATATATGAGAGGTCAAAAATTGAGAAAAGAATTTGATATTACAAACCTCAAATAAATCATGGTATTGAAAATCATATACAAATTACTACCCAGTAAAGTAGTCATATCCAATGATTCCGTTCTTAACTCTCCTCAATTCAACCCACTAACAATTAGCACCTAAAAATAGGAAAATGGAAGAAAAATAAACCGCCACAAATTCTCTCTGAAAATCAGTGTAGGGACATTTCCACTACAAATACATCATATATATGCCTAAAAGAAAAAAAATAAAAAAATTCGAAAAGAAAAAGAGGCAGACAAGCACACAAAAGTTGAAAAAATACCACAAGGTGTTCACAGAAAGTATTGGCCACATCCGGCTAAACACTTCTCGATTTTCATCAAAAAATATTTTCATGGCCATAGTCGATCTTTTTATGATTTTTCCTTGCACAAATTCAACCAATCTGATCCAACATATACACATTTTTTGTGTATTCTTCTCTTCCCCCTTTTTTTTTCAATATACACATTTTTGTGTATTTTTTGCCCCTTTTTTGCAAGTACATAAAAGATCTTAATTAACAAGTCACTGTTTCACACGGAACATGATCACAATATTGTGAAAGATTCCTCAACTACTTTAATGACTATAATCACCGGAGCCAAGCTCATGTTTGATAAAAGTTACAATTTTCGCATGGGGCATGATCATGCAAGAGATGAAAGACCCCTCAACTACTTTGTAACAAACTTCAAAACAGAGGATCTAAAGTATGTACAAATATAAGGAATAAAATGTGCAAGTACTTGTAGTATATTCAATTGGATTTTTGTCCACAAAAATAACTCGAATCTAATTGAAAAGATTTCACAGATGGCACACCCAATTTGAAAACCCTGAAGATATTATGCAACATGCCTAAAAGCCTAAAAAATAGAAACAAACAAACAAAAAGAATAGGTGTTGCGACAAGTGTCGTCACACCTCAGACAACACTTCACTATTTCAGCACACATAGACCAAGCGATTTCCGAAGACTGGAAAATCTCTCAAAATCCAATGATTTAGTGACAATGTCAGCTATCTGATTTTCAGTGGCAACATGATCAATGCGAATTAAACGTTTTCCACCAAATCCCAAATAAAATGGTGCCAAATGTCAATGTGTTTAGTTTGGAAGTGTTGCATCCGATTTCTAGAGTTATCTATATCACTTAGGTAGTCACAATACATGGTCAGAATATCACTAGGAATACCATAATTATCAAGCATTTGACGCATCCACAAAAGTTGAGAATATAATGAACCGACATCAACATATTTAATATCACTATATTTGTACAATTCATGCATGTTACTGATCAAACATTTATCCTTAAGAACTTCATTCACATTTTTTGGTTCAACATTGGACAGAAATCAAGTAGAACACACATAGAAGAAAAATAAGATGGCATAATCATATCTCAATAGTCCGGTCTTTCTTTTCTTCTTGTTCTGATGGGATCTGAAACTTCTCTAATGATTTGAGAAGTGGGATGATCTTTTTGAATTTTCTTTGGAGGATTCCATCCAACAAAAATAGATCTCTATGCTCGTTCATCAAGTGATTTGATGTAGGCCCTCATTTTCACTTTCAAATAAGAGTAGTTTGATCCACGAAGAACTAGAGGACGAACCAATGAACTTCCTTGACTATCCATCAGCAAACACTGCGAAAAGTACTGGATCTCACTTAGTAGTATCAGGTGTAGGCTCTGATACCAATTATTAGGATTCAAAGGGTGAATTCTTTTTAAGTCTGCAGTGAGTCTCGTGCAGTGTGTTGGCAACACTTGAGGTGTCACCCAGTGGAAACATGATTTTTCAAATAGTTTGTTTGTTTTATCAATATCAAAAATAAACAAAGCATAAAAATAAGATCGAACACATGATATGTAAAATTTGCACAAGTATAAAAATACTTGTGTGGTGCCACTAAGGCAAAAACTTAGAAGTAGAATGTTGATTACACAGAATTCAGAACAAGACAAAGACTTTCCTATTGTACTTGATCTTTCAACTCAACCTTCTATCGTAAAATCGAGAGAACAACTTGAACCTATCCTAGATTACAATATGTCTCTCAAACAAACAACAAGAAGCAAACTCTCTAAAGGTGTTGCAAAAGGCGATACCAACACCACCAAACACACTAGGCACCCTCCTCACACTTCTTGTATAAAATGATGGACTCTCTTTAATTTCTTTATTTTTCTCTTGTGAATCCACGTTAAAAAACGTGCAGCTACTTTTCTCTTTATACATCAGCCATATCCCTATAAAAAAAGATCATGCAAGCAACTTCCAAGTAAAGGGGTTAGTGGGGAGATTGAGGGATGGTGGTTCCTTTAAAGTAGGACTCAATTCCTACTATCTCTCAACTCCTAAAACTGACTGATTTTTATCTCCACTCCAGCGAAATGGTCCTGCAAAATTATTTGTACATTTTGTTCCAGAAATAGGAAAATAATAAGATATAAACAATATTAAATTATTAGAGTTTTGACCAAATAAGTTAACTCTAACAAATTGAAATGAAATGATAGAATGCACAACACATTCGTAAGAGTAAGATTGGGAGTAAGATGAAAAATACCTCAATTAGTGACTTCAACTTGAGTACTATTTGGAAGATTCACATGAGAGATATAAGAGCTGGAGGTGAAGTAAAAAGAGCAGTAGAGCAAACCACTTGGTCAATTGCTCCAGTGTTAAGAATCCATGGGATTTGTTTAAAGAAGTGACAGAAGAAGCATAATGGAAAGAAGAAGATATACCTGCCATGTTTATGCTATGTGAGAGATTATTTTCTAATGATTTTTGAGGAGTGATTGTTGGCACTTGAATTGAACCACTGTTAAGCAAGGACATTAGTTGGTGAATCTGATCCTGATTGAAAATAGAACTTCCAGGTTGCATATTTCCGGTCCCCACCTTCGAGCTTTGTGCGGAGGCAAAATTAGCAGAGTGTTGAGGCCCATTATACATTTGTCTTGATTTGGTAAACTCAAAATTAGGAGGAAATCCAATTAGCATGTAACATTTATCACATGAATGCCCTGTTTTCCCACAATGTTCACACACAACATCAGATTTACCCTTCTTCTTTTTAGCAAAATGATTGACAACAAATGATGATGCATCTATGGGAGAAGAAAGAGGAATCATTGCCTCATCTTTCTCTCTTCTTGCTTGCAAGATCATTGGGAAAACCTTGTTAAGAAAAGGAGTAGCACTCATGAGGAGGATCGACCCACGAATACCCACATATGATTCATTGAGACCAATTAAGAACTTGAGCCCATAATCACAAGACTGCATTTCAACAAAAGAACTAATGGCATTGTAAGATCGAGCCCACAAAACAATAGGGAATGGGATGAAAATTCTTTAACTCATCCTAAATGGCATTTAAATTAGTGAAATACTCATTCATTTGTGCTAGTCCTAGAAGGCCCAAACACTTTTGAAGTCGGAAAATGCGAACATTATCGGTATGAAAATCACACTTTTAATTTTTCCCAAATTTCTTTAGGCGAGTTGATGTAAAGTATATTGGACCTTTGAAACTGATTTTAAAATTAAGAGAGATCAAGTTATTTCATCGTAAGCAAGGAGCATATAGAGTATCGGTGGCAGGGAGTGGGGAATAGAACCATCAAGAAAACCTAACTTGTTCTTGATGGATAGAGCCAAAGTGAAGGCTCGACACCAAGTGATATAATTAGGGCCAGGTGAGAGGAGATGAAATGACAAATTTGTATTAGAAGTGTCATTATGATGATGAAGATAGAAAGGATGATTCGGATCTTACATTGCGAAAAATACCAGAATCGACCTTGAGCACGAACCTGGTGCCTTTAGCCATGTATGAAAGTTAACAAAGAAATATTAAGAACAAGAATAAAAGAAATTGTCGGAAAGCGAAAGTTTGGGTTATCTAACTTTGCTATGATACCGCCATGTTACAAAATGAAAGAGATAATCATGCATGAAGGAAAACTCCATTGAAGACGTAAAAACACCATAAAACTAAATGTGGGAAATAAGAAACTTTCTAGTCTTTTTACGTAGAATGTAAAAATATCTTGTACATTCAAAAGAGCACTAACTTATATACACAAACAATGAGCCCAATAGAGACAAAAATAAAGAATAAAATGGTAACGTTTACAATTAGGTGTGAGCAAATATTCCTTTACTGAGTATGTCGATCGAGAGTGCCCACGTCGAAGTTTGTTATGAGATATTTCATCATGTGCATAATGGTGCATTGCACCGAGGTTGAGAGATTATTCTTTTGATCTTGTGGAAATTCAAGTGACCATGCAAGTTTCAATACTATAACCATGAATCATCCATCACTTGAGCCTTCATTGCCACATTTTCAAATACTTGAGAGAGGAAAATTTCCATTATTTTCCTTTTGAATTCTTGCTAGAATATGCCTTAGCTCATTTGTTTCAAGAATAATGCAATTATACTTAAGAATAGACTATGTAACCATGTTGTGGAAGTTGTCCAACACTTAAAAGATTTGCTCAAACACAACTGTTTTTTTTTTTGTACCTAAGGGCAACTACTACAAAAAAGGCTGATAGACACCGGTTTTAAACCGATGTCTATTAGTAAACCAACCGGTGTTAGCGCCACCGATGTTAAAAGTCGAACTTTTTGACACGATCTAAAATCGGTGTCTTTTCCTTGAAAGACACCATTTTAAACCGTGTCTATTAATAAACCAACTTTGTGTTAGAGCCACTGGTGTTAAAAATCCCGAACTTTTTGACGCCGGACACCGGTTTTAAACCGGTGTTTTAGAGAAAAAAATATCCGCTTTTCTATGGCCCGATGTTAAAAGTTTATATTTATGACACCGGTTTTAAACTGGTGTCTTTTGATGAATAGGCACCGCATTAAATCCGGTGTCTTAATATTTTTAGAAGCGGTTTTAAATTAGTCGTTTATTTGCGCAAAGACACCGGCCCAAAGCTACAAAAAAACCATATAAATAAACAATTTATTATGAACTCCAATTCTAGCAACTATCATAAGTTCACTACCAATTAAACACAAAATCCATTAATACTAAAGTTACCTCCAATAGCCAAAATCCAACAAAAAATACTAGCAGCGAAGTTTCCTTTTGATAAAACAACTATAAATTCATAATCCAATTCCATCAACTAACAAAATACTATATAATTCAACTAAAGACAACAAAATCCATATATGATCAACGTAGCTCATGTCATTCAAGCTTTCAAAAATGTTCAAGCTTCTCCTACTCATCCTTTAACCCTTGTTTCTCGTCACGAAGCACATTCTTCTGAGCCTACAAACATACAAACAGAGTTGAATGATTTAGCCATTAATGAAAAAAAATAAATAAAAAATAACCCTTGGTGATTATATTAAGTTGAATGATATCCCTGTTCAAGTTGCATGGGTACCTGGAATTCTTGGTGATTACAAACATCCTTCTAACATCACCATCACTCCTGGATCCAATCTCACAGTGACAAATGTTGTTTTTGAGGCTCCAAGAAAAGGTCCAACATTATGGGAGATTGGAATTCCTGATCGCTCAGCGGCTGAGTTTTTCATTCCAGATCCTGACCCCAAATACAAGATCCATCAATACAAAGTTCCCATTGAAAAGTTTGACTCGAATTTTAATACTAATTAATGCACTTTCAAAATCATCATATGTGCTTATTCTAATTTTCATTTGCGCTCTTTCAATATTAACAGGTTCAGACAATTTACGATTTAGCCATTAAGGATATAAACCATTCTGTTCTTAACACGAAGTCTACAAAACATGAACAGGGAAGACTTGTTGAGCTAATTTCATTAAGAAGTATAACTAAAAAGGCAGCTATAAGCCCAACTTCAGATCGGGAGTAATTCCAAGCCACTGCATATTTACCACTCGCAAAAGTGGATATATGCCAAGAATGGAATCATAGGAAAGAATATTCGCAAGTATAGATACTCACCAATATTCCACCGGAGGCCACAAGCTCTGAAATGGAATCCCAATACATTATCCTGAAACACAGATACATATGATCAAACGGTCCACTCCATTTATTGTTGAAATACTTAAACAAGAAGAGCAAGTCTCTTGTGAGACGGTCTCACGGATCTAAATCCGTGAGACGGACCTCCTAAGGGCTCCGTCTTGAGAACATGAACCATGAAAATAAATTTAAAAATAATAATGAACCATGAAGAAACAAAAATAAACCCTAAAAACATGAACCATGAAGAATAAACCGAAAAACAAAAAAAAAAACCAAAAAAAAAAAATAAACCCTAAAAAAAACTAAAAATCCTAAAAACCCAAATCAATTAAAAATAAACCCAAGAAACAAAATAAACCTAAAAAAACAAATATAAACCCTAAGAAAAATAAAATCTGAAAAAAAAAACCTTTAAAACTTTGTGCAAGGGCTCCGTCTCACGGATCTAAATCCGTGAGACCGTCTCACGCAAGTTTTTGCCAAACAAGAAATGTCTATAGGCTGGCACCACTTGCAGTCTTCAGCTCTAGGTTAAACACGCTCAGTTTATTAACTCAGAGACACAATTGGCATTTTAAGTGTGCAGGAAAACTGAAATGGATGGAGAGGAACGTAGGACCAAGGGAGGGAGGAAGAAAAATAGTAGCATGCAGTAGTATAGAGGCCAGTAAAAGAACACTACAAACTATAATTATTATCCTTATTGAAGTGCAGATGTAATAAAATACATCACCTGATGAACCCCATGAATTAGAGATGTTATGTTACCTTTTGAGAGGACCATCAGGATGTAATCCAATTGCATCCACTGTCCCCTTATCTATGACAAGCTGAAACTTCCGATCTAATTTTGTCTCGAGAATATCGTCAACCTGAAAATCAGTTCAAAAGGAAAGGTCAACTTGAACAGAGAGAAATGTAAAATTTTGATCAAAGGGATGGATAGCAGGATAACAAGTAGCTAAAAGAATACGCAGTCATGAGTACTTTAGACCAGCCTTCTACTGTGAGGAGAAAAAGGTCTGTACTGGATCATTTTGGCCCTGGGGTGATTGGAATGAAACAAGATTCACTGTACACACATCTAAACTAAGGTTGGATCCGGGATTGAGCACTGACGTAGAAACCTACTCCAGAATGACGTGTTCAAATAAGCATATTCATCTCCTTTAAATGTTAGAGAAGTCATAATGAGACTATATAATCAATTTTTTAAACTCATAAAATTAGTTATGTTATGTGCTAGGCATACTTTCCATGATTTCCTTACAAGGAAATTGATTATCAAGGTCCTAAAAGATAACATTTACACAGAAGATTCCAAGTTATATGACAATTATTATCCACATATCAAGAAGCTTTCAGAAAGAACAGACACAGAGGCCTATAGTTGGGGCTAACTTCCCATGGCAGAAGCCCTTCTATTCGGCGAAAGAGAAGCTCAAATTTTAGCTGCCAGAGAAATTGGCAAGCCTAAGAGCAAGCAAAAGCAAAGGTTAGCTGAAAATGGAGTTATTTCTCCATTGGTTTTGATGCTTCATAACCAAGATTATGAATCCATTGAAGCTGTTCTTTTTGCTATGCTCAATCTTGCCTTCGGAAGTGAAAGGTTGGTATCAATATTGGGTTATTTAGAAAAAAGAAAAAAAGGGAATAATTACAAAACAACCTCTTAGTTTAGGCTAGTTACAAAAAAAGTCCAATTATTTCCAAAAATTACAAATACCCTTGAAATATGTTTATATTTTACAAAGGGATAATTACAAAAAGTACTCTTGAGGTTTGACCTAATTACAAAAAAACCCACCTAACTTTCAAAATTACAAATAATACCCTCGAGGTTTCATTTTGTCTAGCATTTAAACCCTTCATAAGCAAAAAATATTTCAAAACTCCCCTTATATTTATAAATATATTGCAGTTTACCCCTAGTTTTAACACTGAATCAAACCTCAAGGGTACTTTTTTGTAATTTTAAAAGTTAGCTGGGTTTTTTTGTAATTAGGTCAAACCTCAGGGGTACTTTTTGTAATTATCCCTTTTACAAATTACATCTTTGTTTGGAATTCTGAAATTGGTGTTTTTTGTATTTAGGCTAAATCTTAGTGATATTTTTGTAATTATGCAAAAATAACAGCAACCAAGTCATGATCCCAAAATATTACATCAAAGCAAGCTGAAACAATGATTTTTAAACAGATTCATAATAAATCCATCAAATAATTATGAGTACCATCAATATCTTCCTTACTAACCAAATGATCAAAGTCCTAAACCAAGAGTACACCAAGAATAAAAAGATAGAGGCTATCAAACAATAAACCTGACAAACTAGTAAAAAAACTTTCATGAATATATGTTATACTATAATTACAAAATAAGAGAGTGATCATCAGTTATGCACCGAACAAATTATAAAATTTAAGGATATTGTGGCACTATCCATAGGAGATCTTCAAGCTATTAACATGACCAGAAGGAGACAACATTAATTGACTAACCTATTGTGCGTTCCAAACAAAGCAATGAGTTATTCCCTAGAGATCCAATGGAAGTGGCAAGTTCTGTAAAGATACAAATATCACACAAGTAAACTGAAAGTGATTTATCTCAATAAATTATTTGATGTATTATAACAACCATTTTACCAACCTTAATAGGTGCCGTGCTAAAATGTCTGTGTAGTTTAATCGTGAACATCTATATAATCACACCAAAATATGTCAGCACTTAGATAGTAATTTCACAAGAGTACACCTATAGCTATTTAGCAATGAAAGAACATCTCTGTAATCAACTCCCATTCATTAATACAGGGAAAAAAATTAGTTTATCATTAAAGCTATCAAATAGCAAATGCTACACTGCACTGATGAAGCAAAAGAATAATATAATATACCATACATAAAAAGCCTTTTAACAAAAGATCATTGCAATATGGTTTGACATACGCTCCAAATAAAATAATATATGTAACAAATCTTTCCCAAAAACTTTTGCACAGAATACTTATAGTTCAAAGAGTAAAACAACAACTAAACATATATATTACAAGGGAGGGGGTAGTAATCAAAACAAACCTAATCGAAATATATATATTACAATGGATGTTTCCATTTCATGGTAAGAAATAATCTGAATCCAAGGAATATAAGCCGTTCTACTTTACACGTGGATCATCTTCGATCATGCCTCCGGTCTTGTCAAAAGTTAACAAACCAATGAATTCCTGGCAAATTATATTCCTACCCCAGCTGCCTGTAGTCTGAGCCAATTCTTTGCAAAAGTGAAGAGGGTATTATACTGCACAAGCCATCAAAGTGTCCACATCCATAAAGTGATTTCTAGCCCATCCATAACTTCAAAATTTTATCCTTGCCACCAGATGCTACTTTCTCACCATCTGGACTCCAGACAACTGCAAAAACTTAAAGACCAAAACAAGATAAAAGGTTGAGCAAAACATTAAAACGAAAATGGGCCAAAATGAGCTCAAAACTCAGATTGTGGAAACCAAATCTCTGTAATATCATCTTAAAAAATAACTGCACAAATTCACATCAAAACTTTTTTGTTTGTACCTCGTGTCAATCAATGAGCAATGACTTACATGCTGCCAGGAAGGTAATTCAAAAACAGGTCACACAAATAACCGATCCAGCGCTGCAAAATATCCAAGCCGCCTTAACCAAGGCCGGATTAGGCAGGAACGTAAAGGCCACCGTCCCACTAAACGCCGACTTTTACCAGTCAGATTCCGGCCTCCCCTCTGACGGAAATTTCCGGACCGATATCCACGATCTCATGGTCTCCATAGTCAAATTCCTAAACGACAACGGCGCACCACTAACCATAAACATCTACCCTTTCCTTAGCCTCTACGTCGATTCCCATTTCCCCGTCGATTTCGCATTTTTCGACGGCAACGCTTCCCCTGTAGTCGACTGCTCCATTTCTTAAACCAACGTGTTCGACGGAAATTACGATACCTTAATTTCCGCCCTGGAGAAAAATGGATTCTCAAATATACCAATAATCATCGTGAAGTGGGCTGGCCCACAGACGGCGACCCAAACGCTTGTTAAAAAGATAATTTGTATAAAAATAAAATGTGGAGTATTGGCTGGACAACATACCAAACCCACACACAATGAATGGTGAGGATTTCACTTCACCTAACCCATTTTTAGTAGTGCTTTACTTTTGATTTTTTTAATGTAAAAATTACATAATGTTGAGCCTATAAATAGGCATGTTGTGCAGAAGTTTGTATCAAGCAAAAATCCAACAAAAATAATCCCATCAAAAACCATTCCTACTATTTCTTGTATTTCAATTGTTAGCAAAAGCCTAATAAGGCAAGCTTGAGTGTGAGAGTAGTAGTAAATTCAAGAGTGTTTTTTCAAAAATTATATTCTTAAAATTACTGTTGTAATAATTAAATACATTTAGCCTCCGTCTAATTTTTACTTCTCTCACATTTTATATTTACACCGTATACCCAACAATTGTGGTATCGAGCCACCACTTGGCGATATCCCTTCTTATTTGCAAAAATGGCGTCAATGCCCAGTTCAACTGAACTTGCGTTCACATATTCCCAAAAGGTGTTCTATCTTTGTTGGTCAAGATTCTGAACTATGGAGCGTTTTAATGCGCACGTTGTTCGTGTCCCATGAATTATGGGATATTGTTGAAGAGGGTATAGTACACATACTCCGGAGGAGGAAGCGCACTAACCGCCACAAAGAAAAAAGAGCATAAGGAGAACAAGACCAAAGATCAAGAGCCTTGTCCTTTATGCACCAAGGGTAAAATAAAGTAATTCTTCCACGCATTACGGGTGTCAAAACATCAAAAGAAGCATGGGAAATTTTGAAAAAGCAATTTGGAGGCTATGAAAAGGTGATCTCTATTAAACGCAAAATTTATGGCGAGATTTTGATAATTTGTCAATGAAGGACAATGAAAATGTCCAAGAATTTTTTCGTGTTTCCACTTTGTAGTCAATCAAATCGGAGGATCTGAGGATACCATTGAAGATAAAAAGATCGTTGAAAAAGTCTTCTGAAGTCTGCAAAAAAATTCGAGCATATTGTTCTTCTTTATTGAAGAATCCAAAGATTTATCCACACTATCTTTGGATGAACTCATGGGATCGCTTGAAGCCCGTGAAAAAGAATGAGTAGATTCTCAAGTCAAAGCTTGGAGCAAGCCTTCCAAGTAAAAACAAACATTTCGAGAAAAAAAATAAAAAAGATGGCGAGCAAGAAAAGCAAAATAACTCGGACATCGAAGTGCAAGAGGAAGAGGTCGCGGCGGACACACGGGCACGAGGACGAGGAAAGACGAGGTGGATTCAATCGAGAGAAATTCAAATCAAAATTCGATTTGTATTGCTTGGATATGCGAAAAAATAACCACGATACCAAAGATTGCCGTTTTAAGTGCAAAAGATGCGAAATGCAAATCATTCTCAAAGAGATCATTGGCATAAAGATGATGGAGATACAAATGAAGCAAATTTATCCGAAGAAAAAGAGCTGTCAATCGTATTTTTTTCATGTTTGAATTCTCAACAAATTGAGAATATTTGGTACGTGGACAGTGGTTGCAGCAATCACATGTGTGGAAACAAGAAAATATTCGTGAATCTCGATGAATCATATTCATCGAAGTAAAGGCTCGGAGATGGCAAATCCCACAAGATCACCGGAAAAGGAGAAATAGCAGTCCAGACAAGAAGGTAAAATGAATATCATCAAAGATGTATTTTATGTACCTGACTTGACTCAAAATTTATTGAGCGTGGGCCAACTCTTGGAGAAAGATTACAAGGTGGAGTTCAATAATGACCACTGTATCATTATTGACAAACAAAAGAATCTCACAATGGCTAAAATTAAGATGAGTTCAAACAAAATATTTCCTCTTAATTTGCCATTGGTAGAAAAATTGCACTTCAAAGTACCACGAAGCGAAACATAATTTATGGCATTTGAGGTATGGGCATTTGAGCTATAAAGGTTTAAACTTGTTGAAAAAGAAAAATATGGTGTTTGGTCTTCCTAACATTCCAGATCGAGAAAAGACATGTGAAGGATGTATTTTTGGCAAAATGCATCGTTTGCCATTTCCAAAGATATCATACAGAGCCAAAGCTCCGCTCGAGATAGTGCATGCAGATATTTGCGGGCCAACACAAACACCGTCACTCAATGACAACAGGTAATTCCTATTGTTCGTTGATGATTTTTCCAGAATGATGTGGGTTTACATTTTGAAGCAAAAGTCAGAAGCATTTCCAAAATTCTTGGAGTTCAAAAATTATGTGGAAAACCAGAGTGGCAGAAAAATAAAGACTCTACGGACAGACCGAGGAGGAGAATTCATCGGAAAATCCTTCTTGGACTATTGCAAAGACAAAGGGATCCACAGACAACTAACAGTTCGTTACAGCCCACAACAAAATGGCGTTGCAGAGCGAAAAAATCGCACAATAGTCGAGATGGCACGGAGCATGATGACAGCAAAGGACTTCAAAAATATTCTGCGGGCGAAGCGGTAAATGCGGCATCTATATTTTGAACCGTTCACCAACAAAGGCGATTCAAAATAAGGCGTCGTATGAAGCGTGGCACCAAAGAAAGCCACAGGTAAACCATCTCAAAGTTTTTGGCTGCATTGCTTATTCTCATATTCCATCTCAACAAAGAGAAAAATTTGATGAAAAAGGAGAAAAAATGATCTTTGTTGGTTATAGTGATGAATCGAAAGGATATCGTTTACTAAACCCAAAGACAAATAAACTTATTATTTCTCGAGATGTCAATTTTTGATGAAATGCGATCATGGAATTGGAATGAAAATGAAAAAATGAAAAAGATTGTATATTTGCCTGGAACATTGCCTACTCCAACAAGTCATGGAGATCAACCAAGCACCGGCTCAAGTTCGATCCAAGCTCGAGTTTGCCAGGACCATCCAAGAATTCTATCCAGAATCAAAAGTCCAATTAGAAGGGTAAGTTTAAGAGAAATATACGAAACTTGTGATGTTGCATTTTTGCTGTGAGCCTCGAGAATTATGAAGAAGCCGCCAAAGAAGAAGTTTGGCAAATCGCAATGGATGAAGAAATTGCAAGCATTGAAAAGAACAATACTTGGGAGCTCGTAGACCTTCCCAAGGAAAAAGTGTGATCGGGGTCAAATGGATCTACAAGACCAAGTACAAAGAAGATGGCTCAATTCACAAGCACAAAGCCCGCTTAGTTGCAAAAGGATATTCTCGGAACCAGGAGTTGATTTCAACGAGACATTTGCACCGATTGCTCGAATGGAGACAATACGAATTGTCTTGGCCATTGCAAAGACAATTTGAGTTACCGATCTACCAAATGGATGTTAAATCGGCATTTCTCAATGGTGACTTGGAAGAAGAAGTGTCGTGGAACAACCGAGGAAGGATACATTGCCAACGGGGAAGAAGATAAAGTCTATCGACTCGAAAAAAGCATTATATGGATTGAAGCAAGCACCAAGAGCACTGGAAATGCGACAAGATTGACAAGTACTTCCAACAAACTGGTTTTCAAAGAAGCGAGTGAACCGTCATTATACGTAAAGAAACAAGGTGCGCAAGATTTTTTAATTGTTTGTCTTTACGTAGATGACTTGATCTATACAGGACAAATCGAAAGATTGGTGCAAGAATTCAAAAAGGCAATGATGAAAGAGTACGAGATAGTGACTTGGGTCTCATGAAATATTTTCTTGGGATTCAAGTTCGCCAATCAAAAGGAGAAATATTTATTTCTCAAGAAAAATATCTTGAAGTATTGTTGAAGAAATTTCAGATGAGCAACTGCAAGCCGATCTCAACTCCACTTGCAGTTAATGAAAAACTGCAATTGAATGATGGTGCAACTAAAGCTGATCCAAAGATGTATCGCGACTTAGTCGGATCGTTGATCTACTTGACAAATACAAGGCCCGATATTGTCTATCGATCGATCGATATCACGGTCCATGCACGATCCAAGCAAGCTACATTATGCAACAGCAAAAAGAATTCTTCGATACCTTCAAGGTACGAAAAAACTCGGCATAAGATATGTTAAAGAAAAAGAAAATAAGCTTATTGGATATCTGAGATAGTGAGTAAATTTGGTCACTTGATGATCGCAAAAAGTACATCCGGTATGTATTCATCTTGGCTCAAAATAATATCTTGGTCATCAAAGAAGCAAAAGACAAAAGTATCACTTTCATCGTGAGGAATACATTGCGACTACGGATGCGGCTTGTGAAGCAAGATGGCTTAGAAGAATTTTAGGCGATGTTCGAAAGAAAGTCAAGACACTCCTACAATAATTTTATGTGACAACATGTCAACTATTGCAATGACAAAAAATCCAGTTTTTCATGCAAGATCAAAGCACATTGAACTTGACACCATTTCATCGAAGTCTTGTGAATGATCAAGAAATTCAATTGGAGTTTGTGAACACAAAGGAGCAATTGGCGATGGTTTCACCAAAGCGGTGAGCCTTGAAAAATTGAGCAACTTCGAAAGAATGTGGGGATTACAAATTAAGAGGGTGTTAAAAAGATAATTTGTATAAAAAATAAAATGTGGAGTATTGGCTGGACAACATACCAAACCCACACACAATGAATGGTGAGGATTTCACTTCACCTAACCCATTTTTAGTAGTGCTTTACTTTTGATTTTTTTAATGTAAAAATTACATGATGTTGAGCCTATAAATAGGCATGTTCTGCAGTAGTTTGTATCAAGCAAAAATCCAACAAAAATAATCCCATCAAAAACCATTCCTACTATTTCTTGTATTTCAATTGTTAGCAAAAGCCTAATAAGGCAAGCTTGAGTGTGAGAGTTGTAGTAAATTCAAGAGTGTTTTTTCAAAAATTATATTCTTAAAATTACTGTTGTAATAATTAAATACATTTAGCCTCCGTCTAATTTTTACTTCTCTCACATTTTATATTTACACCCGTATACCCAACAACGCTAACAGACAGCTGGTCCGCACATTCAACCAGGGTTTTCTTTGAACCGGATAAATCGGGGGATGGGGCACCCCGACGCCCGACCCTACCCCGACATCTACCTCTTTTCCTTAATCGACGAAGATGCGAAGAGCATCGACACCAGAAACTTCGAGCGCCACTGGGGGGTTTTATATTTCGACGGGACGATAAAGTACCCGTTGGATTTAGGGCGTGGTAAAAATCGCGGCGGCGAAAGGGGTCCGTTATCTGGCCCTGAAGTGGTGCGTTATGGCACCTGATGCCAATTTATTGAACCCTAATTTGGCGAAGAGTATAAATATGGCTTGTACTTACGCGGATTGCAAGAGTCTCGGATTCAGGTTGTCTTGTGGGGGGTTGGAACTTCCGGCGTGGTGCAGTAGTGAAGGCACGAGCAATGAAGGGAGAAGACCTCTGGAAGGGAAAATGGCCAAAAATTAGAAGCGGAAAATGGTGGTAATTTTCGGCGTGGTTAGCAGTAATTTTAATTTTAACAATAATTATGATATGACACCGGTTTTGAAATCGGTGTCTATAGTTTCGCCAATGATTAGACACCGGTTTCGGAACGATTTCAAAACAACTGGTGTCTGATCTAAAATAATTTATATAAATAGACTCCGGTTTGGAAATTCGATGCCAAAACCGGTGTCTATTTTGGAAATGTTTTACAATAGACAGCGGTTCTAGGAAACCACTGTTTTTTATCAAAAGACAATACTTATTAGACACTGGTCTAATTAATTAGAATGTTTTTCGTTAAATCTGGGATCCTCCCCACCAAGAAAAAATTGGATCCGGGACACACTCCATCTCAGGCCCCGCCCCATTTTGGAATTGGCCCCCAGGACCCGCCGGTTTAACCCACAAGACCCGCCAAGTCAAAATTTTTTGTCTAAACTTTTTTTTTTGAGAGGAAAAAGCAAATTATATTAATCAGGAGGGCATGTCCAAAGCAACTCGGTCCGCCACGTGATCCGGGAAAGAACCTATCACCGGCTCCGTACAAGAAAAAGAAAAAGCATGACGTGCTAGGAGGTGGGCAACATAGTTTCCCAATACGTGAGGGATTTTGTCATGATTTTTCAAACAATATAAGTATACAATGGTCATTCCAAACATAAAAAGATGAAATCCCCAACCATTAAATTTCAGAAAGAACAGTGAGCAATCAACAAAACAGAAATGATTGCATCTCCTTACAGCGTTAGTATCATGTAATGTCTGCGGACTTCAGAAAGTAAAATCCCTAGAATTGACTGGAGTAAATTCTAATTTGTTTAAATCTGATGAAGATAAATTTAATAAAATAAAATATATAATATATATATATATATAGGGGTAGGTCCGGGACGGATGCTTTCCTGGTGGAGAAGGATTTGATTCCGTTGAGCCGTTATCCGCCCCGGACCCGATGGGTTTTTCAAATGCGGATTCATAACCCGCTCCAGGACCCTTTGTCCGGGTTTAGACTCGCCTCTAATGGGGCGGATTTAATACGGAGTTGGTTTTTGACCGGTCCCATTGTCATCATATCCCTACTACCTCAAGTGTTTTTCTATCTAGAAGTTAAAAATCAATTTTTTCTTGTTTTTTTTAGTTTGCAAACATTCCATTAGGAGGACGTGTTGCTTTCTCCACATTTGCTGCATGTTTGTATTTCTACTACTATTGTAACTCTTATTTGGAAATAACTAGCTAGCTAGTTAAAGATGAGTTGTCTTTATATTTTTTTGTAATTATCTAAAACTCATAACTCTTTAAAATATAATTGCGTTGATTTTAGAAAAAAAAACCTAATTACGTTATCGCTTATTTCAGTATTAATTGATATTTATATTTAGTACATCGTCTACAAATTAAGCAATTGTCAACAAATATTTAGAGTGAGAAGCTTGCAAAATAATCAACGTAAGTGTTCATAGAGATGGATTAGGGATTTATGAACCAAACTTCAATAAGAGGATGTTAGGTTAAGTTTATTAATTTAAAATACCTTATTACAAGATAATACGTAAGATGATAGATTTTATTTTGAAATAAGTTATTGAAGTGTTTCGAACAATACAACATAAATTATATTAGGTAACATCCAAAAAATATTACCTAATGGCCATAAAATGTTACTATAGACAATAGGTTGCACTTTTATAGTGCTGCACTTGCCCGTGCTACATATAGTCTAAGGTATCACTTTATTTGCTTTTAGTGACACTTTTTCTAAGTGTTACATTAAGTTCTCTATTGGTAACACTTTGAAACATTATTTCTAAAGTGTTACATATGAATCTTATGTAACACTTTCTGTAACACTTTAAAAAAAATACTTCTAAAGTGTTAGATATGAATCTTATGTAACACTTTTTTTGTAGCACTTCGAAGAAATACTATTTTTTGCCATCAAGTAAATTCGAACCCACGACCTGTTATGTGTGGAAGTGACAGTTTGCCACTAAGCTAAATTAATTCTTACTACAACTTTTGCTTTGTTTTATATGGACACATACATATATATATATATATATATATATTAAAAATATATAAAAATTATATTATATGTATATATAATATATATTATATAATAAAGATTGTATTATATAATATATGTATTAAATTATATTATACACTGTATATATCAAATTTTATATTATATAGTATGTAGTTTGAAAATCATATTATGTTATATATTAAAGGACACAAAAAATAAAAATATCAAAAATATATAAAATAAATTTATCGACTGGTCAATCGATAAAAATAAAAAATATATAAAAATATAAAATTAAATTACCGACAGATTAAAAAAATTCTAACAGTAAAAAAATTAAATAATAAATAAATAATGAAAAAATAATTTACCGATGGAAAAAATTCCTAAGTAATTACCAACAACATCAATTTTTATTGGTATTTTTTTTTGAAGTAAAAAACATAAGAAAAGGTTAACGATGAAATTGGTCTCCATTAGTAAAAATTAAAAAAAAATATAAATAATAATAATAAAATACATACATGCGCATTTTCCATCGGTATTACGGAATTAATTACCTACATAAAAAATAAAAAAATAAATGCAAACTTAATATACTTTATAAAAAGAATAAAAATTCAGTAAAAAAACAGAGTATGTGATGTCTATAATTTTTAGGTTTGATGATTTTTTTTGTCATCACCTATTTTGTGACATCAACTAATTAAATAAATTATTCACATGATTTAATGATAGTTATATAGTTTTGTGTAGGTCCCAAGGGGTGTGAGTGTAATGTTTAGAAGGAGGGGGGTTGAATAAACCTTACCAACTTTTCAAATTAGTCCTTTTTAAAAATTCAAAGTTAATACTTCACAGCTGTGTCCTTGATGGACAACTAAGTTAGTTAATCAGCAGAGTTAGTCACTCAACAGACTGACATTTTTGTTGATAGAATAACTCATTGTTTTGACTAAAGACTTAACTCTCTTGTGATTTGTTTTTTGGAAGACTTAACACCCTTGAATAAAGTTAAGTTTGTTTTAATACTTGGTTTTAGCACTTTTCGTTGATTATCAATTGGATAGCAAATTTATTAGCGAGATAAAATAAGATGCGAAAATTAAAGTCTTTGAAATGTAAATGACACAATAAGTTTTTATAGAGGTTCGAAGATGGGGTAATTCTTCTACTCCTCTCTTCTCCAACTCCCGGAGGAATCCACTAAGTATTGATCAATATACTGAGTGGTTAATTGATCCAGAATACAAGTCTTGATCACACACCGACTTGATTCTTTGGGACTCGATCTGGAGATGCGCTTGTCACGCACCGGCTCTCGTGCGACTCGGCTTCTTCACAGGCGTACTGCTTTGCCTTGCTACTACAACCCACTTGCTCAAGCTTATTGGATTTGATCACGAAGCCCTCCAAAAACTTGAGACTGGTTCGACCTTGAACCTTCCTACAATCCTCCGTGGAATGTAGAACCCTTGATTCTTCAAAAATTTCCTCTTCAACCGATTGAAGTTATCTTTCCTTCACGGTGAGTGTTGGATTGATTTTCTTCGTAATGTAGGCTTGAGGATTTATCTTGAATGATTTGAGAATATATTAGGTTCTGATTCAAATGTTTGCTTGAATGTTCGTGGTTCGAGTAACCTTCTCTCGAGTTATTCCTCGGCCTTTTATAGTGATCTTTCAAAAATCACGCCGTTGAAGAGATAGGCTTATTTTTGAAAGTCACTTGTGGTCGTTGGCTTGTCTTGTTGCGATCCTTGGAATTTCCATTTCCTCGTATGAATGATTCTTGACTTTTCGAGTTCGACATGGTGCGATCTTCCCGTTGGTTTATTCCTCTTACACGCTTCCTCGAACCGAGCACTTCAAGAAAGGCGATATGGAGGTATTACTTGTTTAAGTAATTCTCTTGATTTACGTACAACAGATCTCTTTCGATTGTCTTGACTTGACCGCATTTTCTTAACTTCCCCGAGGTGACTTGAGTCGACTTCCAATCATTTGATGACTCTTCTCATCACTTCAACCTTGAGACTTGGTCATGTCTTGAGTTGACTTGACGATACTTCACTCACCGTATCTCACCGCACCTTGACGAGTTCCCGTCTTCTCTTCTTTGCCATACTCAGTTTGCCTCTCGAGTCTTCCTTCTAGTCTCCGTTGTCTTCTTGCATGTTTAGGCATCGTCGACTTAACTCGGCTTGACCAACCCTATCTATTACAATGCAATTTACAACAAAAATGGGGTGCCAACTTCCTATTCGAGTTTTACATGGCATTCATCAAAATCTACAAAATAATTTCCCAACAGTTTTCCCCTTTTTGATGATGCCAAAACTTAAAACATTCATACAATTATTTAATAGCAAAGATACATACAGACAAATGTAGAACTACGAATGTATGTTTAGAATCGATCTTTTATTGATCATAACATTCTTGTTCTTTACATAGTCACATTTCTGAGTGTATCGAGTTTAAGCCTAAAAAAATTGTATCGAGTTTAAACGAGGCTTTGACTAACCATGCTGTTCTATATCTACTCACGTATAGAAATTGCATAATTTTATTCAACATACAGAAGACTTACATAAAGTGTATTTACATAGTGAAATACATGAAGGGGTGGACACAACACTTCATCTCCTTGCACGCTTCCTCCTCTCTTTATCTTCTCCAGACTCTGTCATCTTGACCTCTTCCTTTTCTTCTCATCTTGAGTGCCTTCTTTTTCTCATACGCCTTCCGGCAAGCTTCATCTCTTCTCGATCTTTCTTGTCTTTCCTCCCATAGCCGAGTTTGTCTTTTATTTTCTTCTTCAATTCTCTTCACATACTCAAGCATTGTTCTTAGCCACTTGCGGGTTGGCTACTTCGTCAAATCCCGGCCAAAGAGATCCCTCCTTTCTTGCCGGATCTATGTACTCAATGTTTTTGGGCGAGATCTAGGTCTCAAACCTCTTCCTCCACCACTTCTTCCTTCCGCCTGCAGGCGTGTATTGTCTTGGGGCCTTCTTTTTCCCAAATGAGTGACCAGCAGAGCGATCGCCAGTGGTTTCAGTTTGTCAGTCGGCTTCTTCACATCTTGTGAGACCTTTTTCCCAGTACAAATCATAGGCTTGAGACATGGACATGTTTGCGAAGTAACCTTCAGATGCGAGCGTCTTGAATTCATCAACAGATCCTGGGTCAGTTCCGGCATCTGAAATGGCATAGGTATCTCTGTCTATTGGAATGCCTCCATGTTGTTTCAGAATATCCATAACTCGAGCATTCATCCTTCCTTTCACTTCCTCCATCCCTGCTTCAACTGTCTTTCTCTTTTCAGCCATTGGTACAACAGAGTGTTGGAGTGGCAGAGTCACTGGGAGTTTGCTGATAATATCAGCTGTGACAAGACCTTGTTGTGGGGTTTTAGCAATCATCAAGGTCACATCTTTCGAACCTTCCCCCTCAACAGACTTCCCTTTCTTCTCTCTTATTACTTCCTCAGCTGTCTTTCCCTTCACAGCTGTTCCTCCTTCTCAGCTTCATATCTCTTCAGCGCCTTTGAGGACTTTAGGTATTCCTCTTCCCCCTTTTTGGCATCATCAAAGGAGAGATGAACCCCTGGAAACAAGCTAGAAAGCAGGAAGTCTAGTCTCACGATAGTTGAGTTACGCCGAATCTGCTGCGAGTAAGCCGCACGAAACTCGGAGCGGGTGGCGTTGGATTCACTGCTACCAACTTCATCTCGGCCATAAGAAGACTGAATTTTCGATCCATATTCTCTTCCACACGCAGGAGCTCGTTCTTATTATGTTCACGCAGCAGCTTTATATCTGTGGTATGAGATTCATGCATTTGTTCAATGTGCTCTTGCAATTTTGTCTTTGCATCGCATTCTCGGCCCTTGCCGTACTAACAACTTGTTGAACATTGGTCTGAAATATCGAGCTTGTTCCACACGCATTGTTCTTCTTTGTTGCCACCACTCACGGATTCGACTATTATGCCTCTCAAATTAGCGGTGAGGTTGGCGTCCTGTTATCCAACCTTATGTCTAGTGAGGCCTGGTGCCTCTCCATCCGTTCAATCTCAGCAAATAGGGCTTTGAACACCTCCCGAACTTCACCGCTTCCTCTGTTTTTGACGGCCAGCAAAGTCAAAGTCATAGTTAGCTGGAACAATGGTGTCTCGATGGAATGACAGGATCAGTGCCGGGAAGTGCTCGCGATCTTTGTCTGATTCTTCAGGGAGGTCAGGTACCTCCAAGGAGAAGGGAAATGATTCTACGAAAGGATCATCACGGGCAACTGGAATTTGTTCAATGATAAGCGGTGCTCGTGAAGTCCTTTGAGGAGTCGAACTCGCGCGCCTGGGGAGCTGCGCGATGGGACTCTGTTTCACTGGTGCATTTGTGAAGTCGACCCACTTTGCCGAGCCTCAACAGTCTCAACAGCCGTCGGTCTCTGTGGGTTTTCCAAATGAGTTGATTGGTCCTCGGCTTTATCATAAGCGTCATCGGACGATGATGAGATTTCCATGGGTGGCTCATCATCAAAGTGGAATGTTTGGCGAGTAGTCTTGAGGTCAGACTTACTCGTGGTTGGAACATCCTCAGCGAGTCTTTTGGATCGATCCACGGGGGATGACTCGGCTTCATCGTCTCCTTCCGATCCCAAAAAGGTTACATCGGGATTATCCTGGGAATCGTGAAGAGCACTTATCTCCTTTTCGATGGATCAATGATAGCGGGAGGGATGTTACGTGCTTCGGTTTCTCTCTGCCGGGAAGTCTCTACCTCCCGTTGGCCTTCATTACCTCTGCAGCCTCAACTGCAATGCGAGGCCCTGGACATCCCTTTCGACGATGTCGTCATTGTTTTGGGGTCTTCTACGGTGGCATCCATTGGAGTCTCAACTCCATGGATTGCACTTTCATCGCCAGTGTTAACACCCAAGCGCGTTCCTTCCTATGCCTCGATTGCATCAAGCAACGTCATTAGTCTGCGCAGAGAGCGATTGGCACTTCAAATGAGACAGTCACAACTATCCGAGCCTCATCGGTGACAACTTGCTGTGGATTACGTGATTGTTCCTTCTCCACTTCGCCTCCTAAATTCATTATGGAGTCACCGCATCCTCCCTTCTTGCCGCAGTGGAGGAGTTTCCCCTCGGTGGCACACCACCGGTGAGTGACTTGGAATGGGGTCACTCGTCTCGGACTCCCTACTGTTCCACCGAGTATTCACCGTTGGGGCGGTGGTAAGACACCTTCATTAGGGGTTGGCTCGATTGGGGTCCCCACTATCCCGGTTTCATCGCCAGTTCCTTAACACCTTCCTCTCGAATGAGTCGGGAAGTGGTGGCGGCGACAACAGCGGCAATATCTTTGCCACTCCCATTGGGTCTATTTCGGTATGATTTGGAGGACTTTGTGAAGCCCCGATTTTTCCAAGCTATTAATTGATCCTTATTGTCTTTTATACTTTTGATCGACTATTTTACCGCGTCATTTTGACGGCTAATTATTAATAATGTATACATTTTGTATTTTATTTCATTTTATTTAATTACTTGTGATCATGATCTTTATTAATTCTATTCCTCATTTATGATCACTTGATTGATCATTATTACTATTTTTGTATTTAATAGTCACCTTAGAATATTAAGAGACTATTTATTTTGGAGACTTTTACCTTATAGAATTAAGATTTTTGATTTAGATTAAGTGATCATGAGACTTACAAGTGATCAAGGAAATCACTAAATATTTTGGAGATTGATATATTTCATCTATTATCATCAAATTTGGGACAAAAAAAAATGGAATTACCATATTGCCCTCATAGTGGACGGCCAACATGGTATTTTTGGGATAAAAATATCATCCAACTCTTGTACACCTACACCATATATTAGTCATATTGTGTATAATTATATCATTAATTCAAACATTATACACATCTTCTTATACACCAATTCTTTATTACTATTTTTCCCAACTTATTCCATTCTTCCCAACATTCTCCTTATTCCTCTCAAATTCCAATTTGACCCACACTTTGACTTGCATTTTGTCTCCATGCAAGAGACAAATTACAAGACACAATTTGATCAAAATTTTCTCTCTCTCTCTCTCTCTCTCATACTACACGGCCATATGGCCTATTACACACAAAAAATTCATCTCATTTCATCTAACACATTTATCCTCTAACAAAAATCCTCCTCCTTCTCTCTAAAAACTCCCAACTTCTCTCTATTCTTCCTTTCACCTTCTTCTTCTATACTTAGAAAAAAATTCAACATTTCCTCCATATTCTTCATAAAAATCGAACCATCATCATACAAGGTAAGATATTTTAACTTCAATCCATTTTTTGATATCACATTGTTCATCTCTTCCAGCTTCTTAACTTAAGTTTGAATTTGGTTTGGAGGTACATTTAGAAGAACTTGAAGGTTTGAACTTGACAACATTTTGAAGAAGGACCTCAAGCTTGAAAAAGAAAATAGTAGAGAAAATTAGACTACAAGGTAAGAATTGTGTACTAGACCCATTCTTTCCTACTCTTCCTTTTTTTTTCAAATTTTAACACCCCTTTTTCATTTTTGAGAAATAGGGGCTGACCTTAGGAGATTTTGGAGTTGAGCCAAAATTTCCAATTTTTGAGCTTCAACTAGTCTCCAAACATCTACTACACAGGTAAAGTGTAGTCCTTTTCATTTCCTTATTTCCTTCTTTTTCTCCTTAATTTTTCTCTCATTTTTCTAACTCCAAATTTTGATATTTTCTTGACTTAGGGGCTGACCTAAGAAGCCTCATCCAAAAATTGTGAAATTATCCTTTCATTTCACAATTTCCAAATTTAAGGTGGGTGGAAAATTATTTTTCCAACTTTTAGGTGTTTTGATTAAATGCATGTAGAAACTTTAATCATGAGCCTTGAGATATATATAATTGTGTATTGCATGTCAATTTATATATCAAATCATGAAAATTCTCAAGAGTTGCTCAAAATTATTATTTATTGAATTTTAGGTGCATGCATGTACACTTTAATGCTTTAATTGATGAATTCTTGTATGTATTGGACATGCATGTGTATGATCTTTAATATCTATGTTTTGGATGACTTATAACCTGGAAAAGTCGAGCATAATTGATTAAATTTCAATTTTGGACTTAAAAATGCAAAAATGGAAAGTTGGTGGACTAAATTGCAAGAAAATAAAAGTTAAAGGACCCCTCTGCAAATTTCGAAATTTGGGACTGTACTCAGGTTCAAAAATGATTTTTGGACATTTTAATAAAGTTTTAAGAGTTTTAAGATAAATAAAATCAACCTTTAAAAGCCCAAGGACTAGATTGTAAAATTTTGAAATTTTAAGGGCTACTTTGCAATTTTTAAAACTGTACCAGACCTAAACTTTAAAAATTGAAATTTTTACTCTTAAGTTACTGGGAATGACATATTTTAAAAGTATTCCAAAAATCCAAGTGGTTAGGGCTTGGAAAGTAATTTTTCTAAAATTGAGGGAATAATGTGTAAAATATTAAACTTGAGGACCCAAATGAAATTTCCAGGACTTATGCAGCCCATGCACCTGGAAATACTAACTTAACTATAACTTAATTATATTTTGGACCCAAGGTTCAAATTTCATAACAATTGGACCCCTAAAAGCCTTAAAGGCAATTATTTTAAAATGGGACAAAAATGATATTTTCAAAGGTTGAAGGACCTACACATATTTCTTTTAACAACTGCTTTTGTCCCAATAACCTACTAACCTTAGTGACATTTTCCAACTGGAATCACATTAAAAGCCCGTCCGGTTTGTGAGTTCTGAATTTTTAAAACTTAAGGTCCGAATTGACAATTTTTACAAATTTGGGGCCAATGTGAGATTTTTATAAAAACTCGACCTCAAAACTTTAAAAACCTGAATCTCTGGACAATTTGGAGAATTTAGAAACTGACCTCATAATTTTTCAAGGTCGGAATATTTAATTATTCAATTTGTAACCCCAAAAGTATTAGTTTTTACATAACAGGGCTAAATTACAATTTTCCTTTTATAAAGGACCTAACTCAAATTATTTTCTCTTTTACTAAAACAGCCCTGCACTCTCTGACTTGGAGATTTAATTTAAGTATTTTACTTTCCCAAAAACCCTGACTTATCGGATCAAGTTGATCGATTAATACCCGATCAGCGGGCGGCTTCCGCCTTGCGAATTGAATCTATAACGGGACTTATGTCCCACCCAATCTTTCAAGATATCGAAGGTTGCTTATCTTTCCGATAATCATCTTCATCCAAAACTCCACCAACGCCATAATTGCCACTCGCTTTTCAAAAATTTTCCTAAATCTTTCCTGAAACAATAATACTCGATCGTTGTTGATGCTGTAATTGTAATTACTTTCTGCTGAGTCAACTTGGTGTGTCGCTCACGATCGGAATGGATACGTCGGGGATGGAACCGGGCAGCTCGACCGCTATTCCACTCTTCCGGCCCCATCGTCCTAATCCATGGCGAGGGACGGAGTTTGTCGAGGGAAGCGGGTCGTAATACGAGGTATAATCATGATTATGACGGTCCGAGCACTTGCCCGCTCCATGTGGATTTTGTCTTTGCCTACGGAGCGATAAGGTGCGGTCTTGGACCATACTAATCGGGAGTTACAAGGAAGAACGAAGGAATCGCTTGTCGATCCACACGATTCGGAGTTATCGTCCCGTTTTGGTTGGCGTTACATTTCCGTACGCGACCGCTACCTGTTTTGCATTGGTTGGCGCTACAAATCCGTACACAACCATTATTTGCCTTGCATAGGATTGGCGTTACACTTCCGCACGCAATCCTACTGTCTTGGCCGATTCACATAGTGCTGTGTGACCATGAATTTTTTCTTGAAGCTTTCGAATCGTATAAATATACTATTGTATTATTTTATCACGATGCTTGTGAACTGTGTGTGAAATCATGCATCATACTCACGCGTTTCAAATAACTGTTTTCTCACATTAACTATATTGCGCCACACTCGCACACGATCACCCCATCCACTGAGATTTTTGTCTCATCCCCACCTGTTTCTAACCTTAGATGAGGATTTCGTTGGAGATGCTAAACCGGCTCTGGATTGAGACCTTGTACTACGCTTGTTGGATTTACTGCTTCTTGTTGTTGATTGGACTCTTTTCTTATATTGTTGTCGGACTTTTGTATTTCATTCCATTCGGGTTTGTAATTGAGGGGCGTATGACCCTTTGACTTTAAGTTGCTACTTTGTTGATTTTCGGGTTGTAATTTGGATGACGGATTATAGACTTTAAGTGGTAACTTGTATCTGTTATTTATTTCCGCTGCTATTGAGACTCTGTCTTATTGGGTCCTCATTGATATTTGTCTGGACAGTTGGTTCATTTGTATTTAAGTTGTGGATCGTCGTCGTGTCCCGTTTGGGGCGTGACAGTAAGAGTGGTATCAGAGCTCGGGTAGTAAGATGGAAACTTACATCGAGCTAACCCAGGATAGGACCCTCGGTCTGTGTTTTGGGTAGTACCGCGACTTGACCAATTAAGTGTGAAATCGATTTCAAATTGGCATAGAACCGTCTTATTGATATTTGAACTAAGTTAGAACGCATATTTTGAGACTTCATAGTCATACTTGTCCTGACTTAGTGGATTCTTGACTGATTTTCCTTATTTGTTCTTTCCTTATTCTCTTCTTATCTTTCCTCTACCTTTGACTGATCCGCCTTAGTATTGTTGTTACTTTCCCTACGGTATAACTTGTTGTACGCAATCATTATGGTATTCATTTACTCGTGAATCACAAATAACGCTTCAAGATACAGAATGGCAGAACATCGAGGACGTGGGAGACCTCATCGCGTTCCACGAGGAGACGATGATGTACCCAGGGATCGGGTACCCTCTCCGGAATTACCACCACCTCCTCCACTGCTGCGGAGACAATCCGCGCAAGCCTTGCGGCAAATCTGGTGTTTATGAGGCAACGGGCGAGCCTCAACCCCGTGCTCCCGAACCCGCCCGAGAGGCGAACGATCGCACATTAGAGCGATTCCTGCGGTTCGACCCACCAACCTTCTTGGGAGAGCCGGACGATGTGAAAGCGGAAGAATGGATAGAGAAGCTGGAGAATATCTTCAATGCACTTCAATACTCCGACGAAAGAGAGTCACACTCGTTTGTATTTAAATGCAGAATCGGCCGAGAGACGGTGGAGGGCGATTGAAAGGAGATGGGAACAGACCAGAGTAATCGAACATGGGGAAATTTCTTGGCTGAGTTCAATGAACAATATATTCCCAGTGTCGTGAAGGAAGCATGCCGGGATGAATTCCATAGATTGAGGTAAGGGAACTGACGTGGCTCGATCTGTCAATTTCACCGATTGTCAAGTATGCTCTGGGACAATCGATCAAGAGGATAAGCTTTACAAGTTCACTCGAGGATTGAAACGAACTTGAAACAGCTTGTTGTTGGTATTGAGCGAATCGCAACCTACTCAACCGCGGTAAAGGCAACTCTCCGCATTGAGTGGGATCGAACCGTATTATGTTCAAAGAGTAGGCCATCGAACGATCTCGAAGAGGATAGGCGTGGGGCAACCATCTAAACCGCCGCTAAGTTTGAAGGGACCAGATTAATGCAGATGACAAAGGAAAGAGACCGATGCGAGGAAAGCGGGACAAGAGTGTGCGCATTGCGTAAACCGGGACATACTGCCCGGCAATCATTGGCGTAAACAAGGAAGGTGTTTGCTTGTTTGTGGTAGTAATCACACCCAAAATGCAAAATTGCCAATACGATGACCAAACCAAACAGACGCAACCCACGGAAGGCGAAATAGCCGGGGAATCGGGCAAGGATGCCCGCTCGAGCATTTGCACTAGCCGGACGGAGGGCTCGGGAGGCAACGAGGCGTGGTGGAAGGTACGCTTCTAGTATCTAACCACTACGCTAAAATATTGTTCGACCCTGGATCAACACATTCATTTGTTGCACCGCATTTTGTACACAAACCGCATGCATGCATGGAACATATACCTATATGCTTAGAAGTGTCAACTCCTATGGGTGCAAGTCAGATAACAGATATTATCTATAATGCATGCGAAGTTAAGATTGTTGAGATAAACTTTCCTGTCGATTTGATCTTATTACCTATATCCGAATACGACGTGATATTGGGAATGAACTGGTTATCTGCACACCATTCACAAATGGACTGCCATAACAAGTCCATTAAGCTATGTGAACCTGGAAAACCCGAAGTGGAGATTTCGGGAAGGGCACGAGTTAAGATTGCCCCAATCATTTTAGCAATGAAAGTGAGAAGGGCGATCACTAGAGGGGCTCAGGGGTACTTGGCGTTTGTAATTAACAAACCCAAGGTTGAGACACAAATCAACCAAGTACCTATAGTATCAGCATATACGGATGTATTTCCACAAGAACTCACCACTGTCCCTCCCGATAGGGAAGTCGAGTTCACCATCGAGGTGTTGCCAGGGACTACCCCGATTGCCAGAACACCGTATAGAATGGCTCCTCTTGAGTTACAAGAGTTGAAAACGCAATTACAGAAACTGATGGATGTGGGATTCATCCGACCGAGTACATCTCCGTGGGGAGCACTGTCTTTGTTCGTCAAAAAAAGGATGGCACATTAAGACTATGTATAGATTATCGTGGTCTTAATAGTGTGACCATCAAGAACAAATATCCCCTCCCGAGGATAGACGAACTATTTGATCAACTTCAAGGAGCAACGGTGTATTCGAAGTTTGATTTACAACAAGGATATTACCAACTGAAAATCCGCGAAGGAGACATTTCCAAAACTGCATTTCAAACCCGATATGGACACTACGAGTTTGTAGTAATGCCTTTCGATCAGCGAATGCACCAAGAACATTTATGGACCGATGCATCGAGTCTTCCAATCTTATTTGGATCAATTCGTAGTGATATTCATTGATGACATACTAGTATACTCTAAGTCTAGAGAAGAGCACGAACGTCATCCAAAATCGTTTTAGAGACACTACGAGCATAAGTTGTATGCCAAATTCAGCAAGTGCGAATTTTGGCTTAGTGAAGTCGCGTTCTTGGGACATATAGTATCCGACCGGGATTGCGGTAGATCCTTCAAGGTACATATAGTGGTTGAATGGAAACAACCCGAGTCATCAGAATCTTAAATCGGGAGTTTCTAGACTAGCCGGATATTATCGAATATTTATCGAGGACTTCTCCAAGATAGCGGACCACTCACTCGACTAACCCGAGGAAGCAAGTCAAGTTTTAGTGGAATGACAAATGCGAGGCAAGTTTCAAGAGAGTGAAGAAACTACTTACTACGGCTCGATCTTAGCCCTTCCAAAGGGAACCGAAAACTTTGTCATCTACAATGATGCATCAAAGAAGGACTAGGAGCAGTGCTCATGCAGGAAGGAAAGGTTATCGCTTATGCATCACGAAAGCTCAAGCCGTATGAGGCCAATTATCCAACGCATGACTTGGAATTGGCAGCGATAGTTTTCGCGTTGAAGAAATGGAGACACTATCTCTACGGAGCAACATTCACGGTTTTCACGGATCATAAAAGCTTGAAGTATCTATTCTCCCAGAAAGACCTCAATCTGAGGCAACGGAGATGGATGGAGTTGATTGAGGACTATCACTTTGATATTCAATACCATCCCTAAAAAGCTAACGTCGTAGCGGACGCTCTAAGCGGAAGCGAGCTTAGCGGACTTATGATTCGAGAGTGGGAATCATTAAAAGAGCCGAGCAATTGGAATCGACGAGAACCAATACTCGATTTCATGTGCTAACATTTCGATTACACCCATCTCTTGAATGAGATCAAAGAAGCACAAGAGAAAGATACACATCTTCAAAAACGAAGGGGAAGATACTTAAAGGAGAAAGATCACAATTCTCGATGCACGAAGATGGAGTTATCGGGTTCGAGAATCGAGTGTGTGTACCGAATGACAAGCGATTAGGAATAGAATCTATTAGAGGCACACCGCTCGAAATACACTATACATCCTGGAGGAAACAAGATGTATAAGGATTTGAAACGGAGTTATTGGTGGGTAAACATGAAGAACCAGGTAAGCGAGTTCGTTGCGAGATGTTTGACTTGTCAACGAGTAAAAGCGAACACAAACGACTATCGGTTTACTACAACCATTGAGAATTCCCGAGTGGAAATGGGAACATATAACGATGGACTTCGTGACGGATCTACCAAGGACCGGAGGAGGCCATGATGCTACAGGGTAGTTGTAGACCGACTCACGAAATCGCACACTTTTTACCCATCAAGAAAACGATAGCTTGCGAAAACTTGCACTGCAGACTTATATCCGAGAAATCATTCGATTGCATGGAGTACCGGTCGATATAGTATCCGAAGCAGAGACCCGAGGTTTGTCTCCGTTTTTGGAAGTGCTTACACGAGGAATTGGGTACCTCACTAAGTTTCAAAGACAAAGAAGAATCCACAAACCGATGGATGATCCGAGCGAACAATTCAAACCCTTGAAGATATGTTGCGAGCCTGCACCTTAGATTTTCAAGGAAGTTGGGATTCGCACTTACCATTAGCCGAGTTCGCCTACAATAACAGCTTATCGGGGCCACGATTGGGATGACACCCTACGAGGCATTGTATGGGCGAAAATATAGATCCCCACTACACTTTGGAGATTGATGACCAATGGACTCAGAAAGAGAAACGAAAGTCGCCCTCAATTCCAAAGGTCGACTTAGTTCAGGAGGCCATGGAGAAGGTCAAGCTGATCAAGGAGCGGATTGGCACAACTCAGAGCCACCAAAAGAGTTACGCGGACAAGAGAAGAAAGGATTTGGAATTTGAAGTCGGTGATGAAGTATTTCTCAGACTCTCACCACGGAAAGGATTGATTAGTCCGAAGAAAGGAGGCAAGTTGAGTCCGAGATATGTTGGACCTTACAAGATTTTACAGAGAATCGGGAAGTTAGCCTACATACTCGAGTTACCAGCACCATATGCGGGAATGCACGATGTATTCCACGTGTCGAGATTAAAGAAGTATCAACCGGATCCCGAGCATATCATCACTCGAGACACTCCTCCTCTAATGGAAAATCTATCCTACACCGAGAGGCCAATCCGGATCATTGATCAGCAGATACGATAGTTGCGTAAGAGAGAAATCCCGATGGTTAAAGTGGTGTGGCAGAACCACAACCGAGATGAAGACGCAACGTGGGAGATGGAAGAAGACATAAGGAATCGATATCCAGAACTATTCTGAAGAGAATTTGGGGACCAAATTCTTTTAAGGAGGGGAGGATGTGAAGCCCCGATTTTTCCGAAGCTATTAATTGATCCTTATTGTCGTTTATACTTTTGATCGACTATTTTACCGCGTCATTTTGACGGGTAATTATTAATAATGTATACATTTTGTATTTTATTTCATTTTATTTAATTACTTGTGATCATGATCTTTATTAATTATATTCCTCATTTATGATCACTTGATTGATCATTATTACTATTTTTGTATTTATTAGTCACCTTAGAATATTAAGAGACTATTTATTTTGGAGACTTTTACCTTATAGAATTAAGATTTTTGATTTAGATTAAGTGATCATGAGACTGACAAGTGATAAAGGAAATCACTAAATATTTTGGAGATTGATATATTTCATCTATTATCATCAAATTTGGGACAAAAAAAAAATATGGAATTACCATATTGCCCTCATAGTGAATGCCAACATGGTATTTTTGGGATAAAAATATCATCCAACTCTTGTACACCTACACCATATTTTAGTCATCTTGTGTATAATTATATCATTAATTCAAACATTATACACATCATCTTATACACCAATTCTTTATTACTATTTTTCCCAACTTATTCCATTCTTCCCAACATTCTCCTTATTCCTCTCAAATTCCAATTTGACCCACACTTTGACTTGCATTTTGTCTCCATGCAAGAGACAAATTACAAGACACAATTTGATCAAAATTTTTTTTTCTCTCTCTCTCTCTCTCTCATACTACACGGCCATATGGCCTATTACACACAAAAATTCATCTCATTTCATCTAACACATTTATCCTCTAACAAAAATCCTCCTCATTCTCTCTAAAAACTCCCAACTTCTCTCTATTCTTCCTTTCACCTTCTTCTTCTATACTTAGAAAAAATTTCAACATTTTCTCCCTATTCTTCATAAAAATCGAACCATCATCATACAAGGTAAGAAATTTTAACTTCAATCCATTTTTTGATATCACATTGTTCATCTCTTCCACCTTCTTAACTTAAGTTTGAATTTGGTTTGGAGGTACATTTAGAAGAACTTGAAGGTCAAAGTGTAGTCCTTTTCATTTCCTTATTTCCTTCTTTTTCTCCTTAATTTTTCTCTCATTTTTCTAACTCCAAATTTTGATATTTTCTTGACTTAGGGGCTGACCTAAGAAGCCTCATCCAAAAATTGTGAAATTATCCTTTTATTTCACAATTTCCAAATTTAAGGTGGGTGGAAAATTATTTTTCCAACTTTTAGGTGTTTTGATTAAATGCATGTAAAAACTTTAAGCATGAGCCTTGAGATATATATAATTATGTATTGCTTGTCAATTTATATATCAAATCATGAAAATTCTCAAGAGTTGCTCAAAATTATTATTTATTGAATTTTAGGTGCATGCATGTACACTTTAATGCTTTAATTGATGAATTCTTGTATGTATTGGACATGCATGTGTATGATCTTTAAAATATATGTTTTGGATGACTTATAACCTGGAAAAGTCGAGCATAATTGATTAAATTTCAATTCTGGACTTAAAAATGCAAAAATGAAAAGTTGGTGGACTAAATTGCAAGAAAATAAAAGTTAAAGGACCCCTCTGCAAATTTCGAAATTTGGGACTGTACTCAGGTTCAAAAATGATTTTTGGACATTTTAATAAAATTTTAAGAGTTTTATGATAAATAAAATCAACCTTTAAAAGCCCAAGGACTAGATTGTAAAATTTTGAAAGTTTAAGGGCTACTTTGCAATTTTTAAAACTGTACCAGACCTAAACTTTAAAAATTGAAATTTTTACTCTTAAGTTACTCGGAATGACACATTTTAAAAGTATTCCAAAAATCCAAGTGGTTAGGGCTTGGAAAGTAATTTTTCTAAAATTGAGGGACTAATGTGTAAAATATTAAACTTGAGGACCCAAATGAAATTTTCAGGACTTATGCAGCCCATGCACCTGGAAATACTAACTTAACTATAACTTAATTATATTTTGGACCCAATGTTCAAATTTCATAACAATTGGACCCCTAAAAGCCTTAAAGGCAATTATTTTAAAATGGGACAAAAATGATATTTTCAAACGTTGAAGGACTTACACATATTGCTTTTAAAAACTGATTTTGTCCAATAACCTACTAACCTTAGTGACATTTTCCAACTGGAATCATATTAAAAGACATTCCGGTTTGTGAGTTCCGAATTTTTAAAACTTAAGGTCCGAATTGACAATTTTTACAAATTTGGGGCCAATGTGAGATTTCTATAAAAACTCGACCTCAAAACTTTAAAAACCTGAATCTCTGGACAATTTGGAGAATTTAGGAACTGACCTCATAATTTTTCAAGGTCGGGATATTTAATTATTCAATTTTTAACCCCAAAAGTATTAGTTTTTACATAACATGGCTAAATTACAATTTTCCTTTTATAAAGGACCTAACTCAAATTATTTTCTCTTTTACTAAAACATCCCTGGACTCTCTGACTTGGAGATTTAATTTAAGTATTTTACTTTCCCAAGAACCCTGACTTATCGGATCAATTAGACCGATTAATACCCGATCGCGGAGCGACTTCCTCGCCTTGCAAATTGAATCTATAACGGGACTTATGTCCCACCCAATCTTTCAAGATATCGAAGGTTGCTTATCCTTCCGATAATCATCTTCATCCAAAAACTCCACCAACGCCATAATTGCCACTCGCGCTTTTCAAAAATTTTCCTAAACTGCTTCCCTGAATCAATAATACTCATTGCACTGTTGATGCTGTAATTGTCATTACTTTCTGCTGAGTCAACTTGGTGTGTCGAGCTCACAATCGGAATGGATACGTCGGGGATGGAACCGGCAGCTCGGCCGCTATTCCACTCTTCCGCCCCATCGTCCTAATCCCGCAAATCGAGGGACGTGGTTTGTCCAAGGGAAGCGGGTCGTAGTATCGAGGTATAATCATGATTATGACGGTCCGAGCCTCGCCGGCTCCACTGTGGATTTTGTCTTTGCCTACGGGGCAATAAGGTGCGGTCTTGGACCATCTTGACCGGGAGTTACAAGGAAGAACGAAGGAATCGCTGTTTGATCCACACGATTCGGAGTTATCGTCCCGTTTTGGTTGGCGTTACATTTGCATGCGCAACCGCTACTGTTTTTGCATTGGTTGGCGCTACAAATCCGTACGCAACCATTATTTGCCTTGCATAGGATTGGCGTTACACTTCCGTACGCAATCCTACCTGTCTTGAATGATTCACATAGTGCCTGTGTGACCATGAACTGTTTTCTTGAACTGTATAAATGTACTATTGTATTATTTTATCACGACGCTTGTGAAGCGTGTGTGAAATCATGCATCATACTCACGCGTTTCATATAATCGCTTTTCTCATTAACTATATTGCGCCACACTCACACACGATCACCCCATCCATCGAGATTTTTGTCTCATCCCCACCTGTTTTCTAACCTTAGATGAGGATTTCGTTGGAGATGCTGAACCGACTCTGGATTGAGACCTTGTACTACGCTTGTTGGATTTACTGCTTCTTGTTGTTGATTGGACACTTTTCTTATATTGTTGTCGGACTTTTGTATTTCATTCCATTCGGGTTTGTAATTGAGGGGCGTATGACCCTTTGACTTTAAGTTGCTACTTTGTTGATATTCGGGTTGTAATTTGGATGACGGATTATAAACTTTAAGTGGTAACTTGTATCTGTTATTTATTTTCGCTGCTATTTAGACTCTGTCTTATTGGGTTCTCATTGATATTTGTCTGGACTGTTGGTTCATTTGTATTTAAGTTGTGGATCGTCGTCGTGTCCCGTTTGGGCGTGACAAGGACTCTCCCGGGCCCCCTCCATCATTCTTTGCTCATGTAGGATTCTCGACTCTTGCATTGCTTGCTGCATTTGCAACTCTTCGTGGCGAAAGAACAGGTCCGAGATCCTCATCACTTTCGAGAGGGCGTCAAAGTGAGAGTGTGTATGATCGGTGGTGCCAAGAGAGAGGGCAGATGATGGCCTTCTCACGTGCTTCGCATCCTCACCGCTTTAGCTCGTTCGTTTATTTTCGAATCTGCGGTATATTGATGCAATTATCCTCATCAAGGGCTTGCGCAAAGACTATGTCCACCTCAAGAAACCCGAAGAGTTCTTCTTCCTCAAAGAATGAACTCGGATTTTCAAACCGCACTCTGGATAGGCTCGAACTTCCATTTTCCACTCTCGCAGACGATTTTGGATGTCCGGATACAATGGAGAGTACATGATTACATCGACTTCATCGATCTCTTTGCGGCCCTCGTTTCGAGGGATTAAGGGTAGCGAGACTTCGCTCGACATCTTGATAGCCTCTCTCTTCGGTGGAGAAACAACCCTTTCAACAGTGATTCGGTTGTCTCGGCTATTCCTTTTTCCTCACTGCTCGCCTACAAAATGGTGGGTCTTGAGTTGCCTCTGCGATTGTCCTCGGCCAGAGACTTGGCCGTTTCATCGATCACGTCTGGAGACTCTACTTCTCCAGCCTTTCTCGGGTATCTTCTCCACCGAGTGGTGACTCGGCCGGTTTCTCAAGCTCGGGCGCTTGAAAATTCTTCTCCTTCTTTTTTTGTTTGTACCGGAGGGATTTACCTTCGGATAAGGTTTCTTCTGAATCTTGGGCGGGGGCCGGCTTTGTCTTCTTCTAAGGAGCTGGCCATCTTGGCTTATCGGTTCTCCTTTTATTGACGGCCGGAGAAGGTATTTGAGATTCCTTCTCCGCTGTGGCTGCGAGGGGCGGAGAGACACGAGCTGCGGGGCGGTGACTTCGAGCTGCGAGGGACAGGAGCGATTTCTTTTTCTTTCTGCGCAGGGGCAACATCTTCTTAGCAACATGCGGGAGCGACCTTTTTCTTTGGAGGAGAGGAGACAATCAGTATCTTCGAGGGTCACCGATTCCCCCTCACTCGTGACGCTCTCTTAGCGTAGGCTCTCTTACGTGCGCGAGAGAGGTTTGATCTCGAACATCCTCTTGTTTACATGGAACGCCTTTCCATGTCGAAGAGGACTCCTTTTGCCTCCATCACCGACCAATCACTGGCCATATCCTAGGGAACCTCCAAACGATCCATCCTTCTTCAAGGATTTGTTCCCAACGTTCGGCGAGTGCGCTATAGACAAACTCAGCCCAGTTCACTTTACGTTTCTTCAATGATCGCAACCATTACGATCAACTTTGCTTTGAGACACTAGTCAAAGCCGCCAAATTTGATATCTATGCGATTGCAACGATGTCCGGCAATTTGTGGTAGTCCTCCTTCAAGACCTCTTATTAGTCAGTAGAATACTTTCTCATAGATAGGACTTGGCTACTTCCTTCCAAGCGAAAATCGGTCAACATCGGCTTCATTAATTTCCGACACTCCTTCCGCCAAGAACAAGCATTGTTCTACCAAATCCTTGCGGTAATGATGAACTCCTTTCCATGAACAAATGACTTGATGCCCTCATCATGAACCTCAGCGTTTACGTAGAACTCGTGCGACCTCTTCCACATAGGTCATTGGAAACTCCAACGTCGAAACGGTTTCACCGGACGTTTCCAATTTCTCAAGAATCTTCTTCACTAGGGTGTCGTCGGACCCCTGTTTCACCATACCATCGAAATCCACAAAGAGACCCTGTGTGATTTGCTTTCCTAGCTTGACAAAATCGGAGTGGATGCCATTTCTCAAGTATTTTACCGAACGAAATTTAGAAAATGATCGAGGATTGAAAGGGTTTTGAGAGAGAATATTTGCTTTTGCTTTCGAGTGAGAGATGAACAGTTTTGGTAAAGTGTGAGAGAAACGGACGAAAATGGTTTAAGTATGGTTCATGAAAGGACGTGCGGGTGGTTTTGAAATGTGATCAAAATCAACGGCTTAGATCTTGCACGCCGATTTGCATTTAATGTCTCGTATTTAATGCGGCAAAGCATTTATATCCAATCATAAGCTTGGTGTGCGGCTTTTGCCTTGCACGCGTCATAATTATCTTTGACGTCATTCTTAAAAACATTCCCGCTTAGTAAAAACGCATTGCGTTTTTGTCACTTTTCTCATAAATGACTCGGCTTGTCCCTTAGGCCGATTTAACTCTTCTCTCCTCGCATGTAAATACTCACCGTCGACTAACTCGATGCAAATTGTCTTTTCGATCTGGTGATTCACTTAGCTGATTGAAGAGTTCAACACTTTTTCCTCTTTTCGTGTTTCATTTCTTTTCTTTGAGTCTTCTAAGTGTCAACTCAGCTCAATTAATCCTAACTCGTGCTTGAGTTCTTCAAATCTTGACTCACATAATGGTTTTGTGAATATGTCGATAACCGCTTATCGGTTGAAATATATTCCAAGGTGATGCCCTTCTTTTCAACATGATCTCTTATGAAGTGATATCTGACATCGATATGCTTTGTTCTTGAGTGAAACACTGGATTTTGAGTGATTGCAATTGCACTTGTGTTATCACACATTATTGGAATTTCCTTTTCTTCAATTTCATAGTCTCTCACCGTTGTTGTCTCATCCATAAGACTTGGGCAACAAATTTTGCCAAAGCCTATGTATTCTCGCTTCAATGTGGAGGTGGCTATTGAATTTTGCTTTTTGCTAAACCAGAAATTAGCCTTATTTCCAAGCATTTGACATGTGCACGAAGTGCTTTTCTGTCAACTCTACATCCAAAGATAGTCGAGTCTGAATAGCCAATTAGCTTGAATCCACCTTCCTTTGGATACCATAAGCCAACTTCCGGCTTCCTTTCAAATATCTCAAAGATCCTCTTGGCTGCCGGTCATGTGGCTTTGTTTTGGAGCGATTGAAATATTGCACATACACCTACAACAAAGGTGATGTCGCCCGCTTGATGTAAGATAGAGCAATGATCCAATAAGTGCTCAGTATCTTGTTTGATCTACTGAGCTTGCCATCTGCATCCATGTCCATTTTGACGATGTATTCATTGGTATTTTTACGAGAAGACTTCTCTTCCATACCAAATTTCTTCATTAATTCTCTCCGTGTATTTTGTTTGACTTATGAAGGTTCCATCCTTCACTTTGTTTCACTTGGAGTCCAAGGAAGAATGTCGACTCTCCCATCATGCTCATTTCGAATTTGCTTTGCATGAGGTTTGAAAATTTATCACCACACTCTTTGTTTGTGGATCCAAAAATGATGTCATCCACATATATTTGAACAAGCGATATACTCTTCCCCGTCTTGAATTCTAAAGAGTGTTCTATCCACTTTTCCTTTTGTGAATCCATTCTCGATCGGGAATTGTGATAATGTATCATACCATGCTCGGGTGCCTGTTTCAATCCATATAGAGCTTTCTTCAGTTTGTATACCTTATCTCCAAGAGTCTTCTGCTCAAATCCTGGAGGTTGTTCAACATATACTTCTTCTTCCAATAAACCATTAAGGAATGCAATTTACATCCATTTGATATACAATAAAGTTCTTGTGAGTCGTGCATAGGCAAGAAACATCCTTATAGCTTCCAATCTTACTACGGGAGCAAAAGTTTCATCAAAATCTATCCCTTCTTCTTGGCAATATCCTTTGGCTACCAATCTCGCTTTGTTTCTTACCACAAAACCTTCCTCGTTCATCTTGTTTCTGAACACCCATTTAGTGCCAATAACATTTTGATGGGTGGGTCTTTGAACCAATTCCCATACTTTATTTCTTTCAAACTGATTCACTCTTTCTTGCATAGCTTGAATCCAATGTGTGTCATCCAATGCTTGTGACACATCTTTAGGCTCTATTTGTGAGATGAAGCATGTGAACATTGTTTCTTGTTGAGTTACGATCTCGTTTTGACACCTTCTCTTACATCTCCAATGACTAGTTACGTGGATGGTCTCTCGGCCATCTTACATCGAGGTTGGAGTAAGTTAGGCTGGATTGATCGTCTTGCAATTTGTGTTGCTTTGATCAGCTCTCTCATCATCACTTAGCCGCAGATTTTCCAACTGTTTTTGAGACTCGGCTATCTCATCTTCATCTAGGTATATAATTCCGGCTTGACTTGACATATAGGGACTCTTACGCATGGTTGGTTGATTCACTTATCACCGACTCTTCAATGTCTTCTCCATTTACATTTGGCTCATCAAACACCACATGAATGGATTCCTCTCAGTAACCATGGTCCTCTTGTTGAGTACTCTGTAGGCTTTGCTTTCACCGAGTATCCCAAGAAGATACCTTCATCGGCTTTAGCATCAAAAGCCTTTAAATTATCTTTGCCATTGTTATGGATGAAGCATTTGCATCCAAATATTCTAAAATATGCAACATTTGGCTTTCTCCCCATCCAAATCTCATAGGGAGTCTTTGTCACCGTTTGTTTATCATGCATCTATTTTTAGTATAGCATGTTGTGTTTATTGCTTGACCCAAAATCATTAGGTAGCCCCTGCTTGGCTAACATGGTCCTTCTTCTTCTTTAAGAGTTACTGTTCCTTCTTTCTCGCAACTCCATTTTGTTGTGTGAGTCCTTGCTGCAGATAATTCATGACCAATACCATTTTCAATACAAGATCTTGAGTGATTATACCATTGACAAACTCGGTTCCTGTCGATCTTATTTTGATAATGGTTTGACATTTCTCATTTTGAATCCTCTTCATCAATTGTGGTAGTTTCTGCGAGTTTCTTTCTTCTTACACATGAATATTGTCCATGTATATCTTGAGTAGTCATCTACTACCACTAAGGTGTATTTCTTCCCACTTATGCTAGTGGTTCAACTGGACCAAATAGATCCATATGTAGCGGTGCAATATTCTTGTTGAAGATGGACATGTCTTTTCTTTGAATGATGATTTGATTTGTTTTCCCTTCCGGCATGCATCACATATACTCTCCTTCTTGTATCGAGTCCGGAAGTCCTTCCACAAGATTGCTTCCGCAAGCTTGTTAATTGTTTTGAAATTCGGGTGACTCGACTTCTTGTGCCACAACCAACTTGATTCAATTTGTGCTCTTTGCTATGACAGTGCTTGGTGTTGCGATTGACCAATCCACGACATACATGTTCTTTTGTGCGCATCCTTGCAACACAACTTCATTTGATTCATATCCTTGATTTGGCATATACCCATGTTAAATCCAACATTATAACCCTTGTCACGAGTTGGTGATGCTTAACAAGTTGAAGTTGAGTCCTTCAACATATGCAACATCTGTGATTTCTAATCCATTTTTCTTGATGGGTCCAATGACTCTTATTTCTCCCGAGCTTCATTTCCTCCAAATATGACTTTTGCACCTCGACTTCCTTGAATTTTGACAGATTTTTCTTGTTTCTGTCATGTATGCCGAATGACCACTATCCATGTACCAGGTTCCTTGGCACTCACTGTTCCTTGAACCCGCAATCAAGGAAATTAAGTTTTAGGTACCCATACTTGCCTGGGTCCCGAGGGGTTAGTATTGTAAGATGATCCAACCAACCTATAGCCAAATGATTTGACTCTAAGGGGTTGCCATCTATCGATGCCATAATCATAATTAATTTTGGCAAATTGCTTGGGGTTCTAGGTTCATACAACTGTCTCTTTTGTCTCGTATGCTGTGTATGTTTTTAGCAATTGCCTTCTTTGGGTAGTTGTGATATCTCGAGTGTAGTGCCTAGGTGCATATGTGTCTTTGATGAAAGCTCATGTGCCTTTGGAATGACCTTTCTTGAGTTCTAGGCCTTTGCCATTTGGGCTTATATTCTATAGGTCTTTGTTGATAGTTCACATTATTCCAATCAGCTTGGCTTGGGTACTTCCTACCATTCCCTTGATATGTGTTTCTTTTATAACACTTCCGGGGTTTTTGGTAGCTCTGTTTCTTCTTTCTGAGTATCTCTGTTTGGAGTTTCTTTGAGGAACTTGGTGGATTTCTTCTCACTGTCCTCTCAAAGACACACTCAATCGGCCGTTTTCCTTTTCCTCTATAACCAAGGCCAGTTTGCTTGTGATTGTGCTTTGGAATAAATGTGTGTGCACCATTTGGAGTTTTGGATTTTTGCGATACTTCATTACTTGAAGATCCCTTTTCCAAAATCACTTTTAGAGCTTGACATAGCACAGAGGAATTAAATCTAAGCTGTCTTTGTCTCCACATTCTCTTTGACTCATAATAAGATCATCCAATGATTTAGATGCCTTAGTGAATGAGGCAATCACATTTTTGAGGTTATTTTCCCTCTTTTCTATAGTAGCAATCTCTGCTATTAGCTTAGCATTTTCAGCCTTTAGACTTTCATTCTCATCAGCTCTTTGACTTAGAGTACTCAGCTCCTTAGTCACCAATTTGTGAGTTTTAGCTCTTGAGTAGGTTGGTTTCCTCATTTAGTAGTGTGTGTGAGGATTTAATGTGTTCAAAATCTTTCATCATTTTGCCTAATGAGTCATAAAGATCGAGTGGGTGATGAAGTGTGTGTGTCACGATCACTATCACTAGAATCGAGAGTGATGAATTAGAGTGTACCTCATCTTCTTGATCGAGGTTGGTTTTGTTCCTTGTCCATCAAACGATCAAGGCTTCTTCTTCGAGTCACTTGAGTAGTCGGCTTCACTACTCGTGAATCACCGTGTCTTTTGACTTGGCTGTCTCGGCCGATCTCTGCGCACCAACATTGCCTTTTTCTTTTCTTGTCTTCTTTCTCTCAAGACCTTTCTTTCTTCTTCATTCTGTATTTGTTGACTACATGATATGGGCAATCAATGGCATAGTGACCTGGTTGCTGCGGTTCAACATAGATTTTCAACCTTTTGATCGACTCTTTTTCCATTCTTGGATTGTCGACCCTTTGATATTCAACTTTTTGATGTTCTGGCTCTCTTGGTTGGCCTATCTTCCCTTGACTTGGAGGGAGCGGAGTGTCTTCTGGAGGATTCGCCATTGCCTCTCTTGTAGTTCTTATTAAAAACTTGTTAAACCTTTTAACCATCGGGGCTATTTCCTCTTGGTCAATGACTTCTTTGACCTCGGCTCTCTTGCCATCCTTAACAATTAGAAGCAAATTTGTTTTGGGCACAAATTGTCTCCTCCTGGTCTTTTCTTCTCGGCTCAAATTCGTAGGCTTTGAGATCTGAGAATAGCTCATGGTTGGATGTCTTGGATAGGTCCATGGAATGTCTTAGTGACATGACCGTCATTTCCCATTCAGCTGGGAGACTTCTTAGAATCTTCATACACATTTCCTACGTGTATATTCTTTTTCAAGTGCGAGATAGCTCGTTGGAAATTTACGTGAACCGAGCATCCGGTTGATCTAAGGTCTCTCCTGCGATCATTTTGAAATTCTCAAATTTACAGACAAAGAATCGATAGTTTATTTTCCTTGATTTGCTCGAGCCTTCACAAATCAATGTTAGCTTGTCTAGATTTCTTTAGTCGTTTTGCATGATTTGACTTTATTGAACATGGCTTTGTCGAAGGTTTTGTAAAGAATGTCCTTGGCCACATTGTCCAAGTTATATCTTTTTCTGTCATCATTTGTACATTCACTCTTGGTTTTTCAAACCCATGACCGTGCGGGAGCAACATCCTCTTCACCTTCAACCAACTCTTCTTACAAATTGTTCACTTTTAAATTTTGCGGTGGCCCATCCTCTATTACTATCCACATCTCATCGTGTAATCTTTGATAGATGAGCACTCGCATACGAATTTTCCAATCATCAAATTCTTCAATTGTGAACATAGGGATGCGTGCCAAATTTACTTCCATGATAATAACTTTTGCAAATTTTTTTTTTTGAAAGATCAAGTATTAAAACAGACTTTGAAAAATTTGGAGATCTAGTTCATAACCGAACTGCGGAAGGCTCAATGAACCAACCGCTCTGATACCACTTGTAGGTCCCAAGGGGTGTGAGTGTAAGGTTTAGAAGGGGGTTGAATAAACCTTACCAACTTTTCAAATTAGTTTTTTTAAAAATTCGAGTTAATACTTCACAATTGTGTCCTTGATGGACAACTAAGTTAGTTAATCATGAGTTAGTCACTCAACGACTCATTGAGCCGTTGTTGATAGAATAACTCAATTGTTTTAACTAAAGACTTAACTCTTTGTGATTTGTTTTCATTGGAAGACTTAACACCCCTGAATAAAGTTAAGTTTGTTTAATACTTGGTTTTAGCACTCGATTGATTATCAATTGGATAGCAAATTTATCGTGAGATAAAATAAGATCGAGAAATTAAAGTCTTTGAAATGTAAATGACACAATAAGTTTTTATAGAGGTTCGAAGATGGGGTAATTCTTCTCTCCTCTCTTCTCCAACTCCTGGAGGAATCCACTAAGTATTGATCAATATACAAAGTGGTTAACAGTCCAGATACAAGTCTTGATCACACACGGTGACTTGATCCTTTGGGACTCGATCACGGAGATGCCTTGGTCACGCAAATGGCTTCTCGTATGACTCGAAACTTCTTCACAGGCATTTTGCTTTGCTACTCTGACCCACTTGCTTAAGCTTCTTGGATTTGATCACGAAGCCCTCCAAAAACTTGAGAATGGTTCAACCTTGAAACTTCCTACAATCCTTCGTGGAATGTAGACCCCTTGATTCTTTAAAAATTTCCTCTTCAACTGATTGAAGTTATCTTTCCTTCACAGGTGAGTGTTGGATTGATTTCCTTCGTAATGTAGGCTTGAGGATTGATCTTGAATGATTTGAGAATATATTAGGTTACTGATTCAAATGTTTGCTTGAATGTTCGTGGTTCGTAACCTTCTCTCGAGTTATTCCTCTGCCTTTTATAGTGATCTTTCAAAAATCTGCCCGTTGAAGAGATAGGATTATTTTTGAAAGTCACTTGTGGTCGTTGGCTTGTCTTGTTGCGATCCTTGGAATTTCCATTTCCTCGTATGAATGATTCTTGACTTTTTGAGTTCGACATGGTGCGATGCTTCCCATTGGTTTATTCCTCTTGCACGCTTCGAATCCGAGCACTTCAAGAAAGCGATGGAGGTATTACTTGTTTAAGTAATTCTCGGATTTACGTGCAACGGATCTCTTTCGATTGTCTTGACTTGACTCGCATTTTCTTAACTTCCCCGTGGTGACTTGAGTCGACTTCCAATCATTTGATGACTCTTACACTTCAACCTTGAGACTTGGCTGTCTTGAGTTGACTTGACTGATACTTCACTCATTTGTATCTCAAACACCTTCTTGAGGGACGAGTTCCCGTCTTCTCTTCTTTGCCATACTCAACTGCCTCTCAGCGGAGTCTTCCTTCTAGTCTCCAGTTGTCTTCTTGCATGTTTAGGCATAGCTGACTTAACTCAGCTTGACCAGCCCTATCTATTACAATGCAATTTACAACAAAAATGGGGTGCCAACTTCCTATTCTAAATTTTACATGGCATTCATCAAAATCTACAAAATAATTTCCCAACATTTTGTATTACTAAAATATAGCCTAAAAAGTGTTACAATTAATAAAATATAGTGGTGCCAAGAGTGCTTCTTAAATAAAATGATACCTATTTGCGTTACAAAAGAAATAACAAAAAAAAAAAGTGATACTTAAAAAGTGTTTCTTATTTAAAAGTGTTACATATAAGCGTTATATATTGATAAAGTGCAACAAAAGTGTTACATAAATATTATAATGTAAAAAGTGTTACAAACATGTGTTACATATGTACCTTATGTAAAAAGTGCTACAACACTTTTGTTACCGAATGACATTTATGTTGTAGTGTAAGATGGTAGAGCTTTTAATGTGAAGCCCTTGATTTTCGATCGTGATCAAGGATGTAACTATTGTCGTGTATCAACTATGTATATTATTCGTGACTACTTTATTGCGTCATTTGACGGATTATTTTTAATAATATTTTCGCATTTTATTTTGATTTTTATTATTTGATCAACTACTTGTTTAATTATTGATCATTTATTATTTTTTGTTCTATGTTTAATGATCACTTGATTGATCATTATTGCTACTTGTGTATTTATTAGGCCCCTTAGAATTTTAAGAGACCTATTTCATTTAGTGACTTATATCCTATAAGAATAAGAATTTGATTTAGAATAAGTGATCATGAGACTTATAAGTGATTAATGGAATCACTATTAAATTTGGAGATTGATATTATACACCTATTATCATCAAATTTGGAATTAAAAAAAATATATGGACACCACATGTGACATAAGGGTGGACGGCCATGAGCAATTTTGGTATAGAAATACCTCTCAATTCTTATACACATACACTATTATACACAAAATCAATACCCAAAAATCCTACACACATTTTTTATTCAATTCTTCCCACAATTTCCACAAATTCCCACTCAACCCCAGCATTATCCTCAAAACCCACCTATTCTCCCACTCACCCTCCTTGCCCATACTTTGACTCATCCATTTGTTCCCCGTGCAACCTACTCTTCACAAGCCTTAACCAAAAAAATAATTCTCCTCTCTCCCTCCCCATAGTGATCGGCCTTAAGGCCTTATTAAATAAGATTTTTTTTGTTCATTTCACCATCAAGTTCTCCCTACTCACCTTTAAATCCTCCAACTTCTCTCTAAAATTCTCCCAACTCTGTCTATATTCATCATACTCTTTTTCTTTTCTTCTATCTTCTTATTCCATACTTAGTCAAAATTTACAAAAACAGTTATCTCCCTACACTTGGAAGAATTCGAACCATACCAAGCAAACGTAAGAAATTTTCATCTTGTTCAACCACGTCTTATAATCTTCAAGCCTTCTTTCATCTTCTAATTTTTTTGTTATTTTCATCATTGAGGTACTTAGAGGCTCTCAACTTGGAGGATATTAAGAGATTGAGACCATCTTGAAAGTGCTTTAAGATTTAAGTGTAGAGACAACAATGTAAGAATTTGAGGTTATTAGCACCATCTTCTCTTTCCCCTAAAAATTGAAATTTTGACTTCAAGATTTTCATTTTTGAGGTTTTATATATAGTATCTTGAAAATATTTTTAAACCTCTAGTAAATTTATGAAAATTCATATAGTATCTTGAAAGTCTTCATATATATATATATATATATATATATATGTAATGCATGTATATTTTAAGTTCTGAAATTCCAAAATTTCTAAAGTGATGCTTAAAATCCCAATTATTACAAATTAGGTACATGCATGTGAAATTTAATGACTTGTGTGATGAATTCTTATATGATATGTAAATGCATGTTCATGTACTTAAAATTTCATGTATTAATTGCCTTATATTCTAGAAAATTTGTGCATAATTACAATTTTGGACCTTAAATTCAAAAATAGCAAAATAAAATTTAAGGAACCCTCTCTGCAATTTCTCGATTTTGGGACTGTACTTATGTTTAAAAATGTTATTTTGACATAATATTAAAAGTTTAATGGTTTTGGGATAACAAAAATCAACCCTTGAAAGCCCAAGAACTATATTGTAAAATTTTGAAAGTTTAAGAGCTAAAATTCAATTCTCGAAATGTTTCAAAGACCACTTTTAAAATTTCGAAAATTTTAACTTTCAAGGACTAAAAACACATATTTTGAATGTATTCGAAAAACTAAAATGTTTTGAGTTAAGAAATGCAATTTTTGTAAAATTGGAGGATTAAAATATAAAATACTAAAGTCAAGGACAAAAATGAAATTACCAGGACTTATACAATCTATGTACCTGGAAAAATACCTTTAACTATAATTTTATAACATTTAAAACCATGGTTCAAAATTTCATAACAATTGGACCCCAAATAAGCCTTAAGGGCAAAAAATTAAAAATTAGACTAGAATGGAATTTTTAAATGTTAAGGGACCTAAACTAACAATTTTTCAAAACAACTTTTGTCCCAATACCCCACTGACCTGAGTGACATTTTAAAATTAGAATCACATTAAAAGTCTTTCCGGTTTGTGAGATCCGAATATTTTAAACTCGAGGCCCGAAATGACAATTTTGAAAAAATTAGGGCCAAAATGGGAATTTTGAAAACCCGAATCTCTGACAATTTGGAGAATGTAGTAACTGGCCTTATAATTTTTTGAGGTCGAGACAAAAACTTATTCAATTTTAAACCCGATAAAGAATAGTTTTTTCCAAAACGGGGCTAATTGTAAAATTTTCTTTTAACAAGGACCTCAAATTAATTGTTTTCCATTATTATAGCCCTGGTACTATTGACTTATATATATTTATTTATAAATTTAATTTTCTTAAAATTATTCGTGACTTACGGATTCCCTTGACCGGATAATACGCGTTTTGCGGGGCGACTTCATCGCCTTATGACCTTGAACATACAATGGGGATTATATCCCTCCTAATTACCAAACCACCGGAGATTAGTTATCCTCCTGATAATTAACTTCATTCAATAATCACTCCGTCAATGTCGATAAACGCCACGTGCAAATTTTCGCATACTTATACATATACCAATTTCTTGAGATGTATACTCGACTACCTTGTTAACATGTCATATCCATGTATATCTACTTGCTTGAGTCAACTTGGTGTGTCGGGCTCACAGTCGAAGTGCGCCAGTTGGGGATGGAACTGGGCAGGTCGGCTGCTATTCCACTCTTCGGCCCCATCGTCCTAATCCCACCTTTGGCGAACGGAGTATCCAACGGGAGAAGTGGGTCGTAGTACTTGAGGTATAATCACAATTATGACAATTCGGGCCTTGCAAGCCATTGCAAATACTTGTTGCCATACATATGGCATGATGGAGAGGACTTGTGCCAATTCTTGGGGAGTCATAAGTTAGAATGAAGGAACCGCTGTCTGATCCATACGATTTTGGAGTTACTCGGATCGGACTGCTTGCTTGGGTTGGTGCTACACTTAGTACGCAACCACTACTTGACTTGCTCAAAATTCACACACAGTGCTTGTATGTACATGAATTTTGTTCATCAACTGTATAAGTATATTATTTTGAATATCATGTTGCTTGCGAACTATGTATGATACACGCATCATATCTCACGCATTTGTTTTCGAATACCGGATTTCTTGCATATATATGTATAGCCACACTTTCACAGGATCACCCATCCACTGAGAATTTTCGTCTCACCCCCTCTTATTTTTAAACGGCCAGATGAACATTATGTGGACGAAGCAGACCAAGCCATGGAGTGATCCTTTTCCGTGCTTTCCGACTTTTGGTAATCCTGTTTACTGTTTTGTTGAACTTTTTCCTTAAGTTGTAATTTGAGGGCGTAAGACATTTTGACAATTTAAGTTTATGCATTTGGGGATGTAATTTGGTTCTTGACAATTTAGACTGTATTGTAATCCACTGCTAGATTACTCTGTTTTATTTGGGTTTATGCTTGATGATTGTCTACACTGCTTGACTTATTTCTGTTTAAGATATTGATCGCGTAATGGTCCCATTTAGGGCGTGACAGTTTAAATGATATCAGAGCTCGGCTAGTAAGATGGAAACTTACACCGAGCTGACCCAGGATAGAACCCTCGGTCTGTGTTGGGTAGTACCGCAATTTGACTAAATTATGTTTGAATTCGATCTCATAAGGACATAGACCCAATATTAAGTTTGATGGTGAATAGTGGAGAACTGTAGCACTAATCTTTAGGCTGAGTTATGAATTTTATATACTTGGAGATGCCATAGTAACAGTTGTTTTAACTTAGTTGATTCTTGATTAGTTTTGTTTGTTCTTCTCTATCTTTCTATTTATACTCGTCTTGACAAACCTTAGTTGTGCTTTGACCAGGAATGGAACCAAAAACACCAACTTGGGCTATGATTTGGGAGAATCGCGCGGAACAAGACTATCACGAGGAGAATGGCGACCCATTGCACCAGGAATTTATCCGAGTTAATTTGAAATTACAAAAGGAGCGTAACCGCACATGGAAACTAGAACACTGCTTGGCGCAGAACCAAGAAGACAAGCATGCCTTAGTTTTTTTGGATAAGGATCACGAGGGGACCATACGCGCTCGTGAGGATCAGATCCAATTACTACAAGAACGCATCAACGACATGCAGGAAAATATGAAATGTGCTAGTGACGAACAGTTCAAATTGGAGACAGAGGCTTACATGTTGAGGGACACAGTCGATCGTCTTAAGGATACCCTTATCAGGCAGATGAAGGCCATTCAGGACCTCACACAAACCCTAATCTAGAGGGACCTAGCCTTAGAAGCAACTCTTGCGGCTATCGCCCCGGCACCACTGCCGCCCAAGGAGGAACCCGAAGTCGACCCGGAGGTGGAAAATAAAGAGGAACCCGAATCGGATCCCGAGGAGGATGAATAACCGGAAGAAGCACAAGATGCAGCTCCGATGGAGGATGCACCAGCGCCCAATGAATGGCCCAAATTTGCAGATTGGCCCAACGCTGAGGAGTGGCATGAACCGGAACCTGTCGAGATCATCAACATTGAGGATGATAGTGATGGCGATAGCACTATTACTGAGTAGATAGGATTTTATTCCTTGTTGTATTTGTTGTATGTACTGGATGATTGTATTTCCTTGATTTCGATGTATGGCATTGTTGTACGGTTTTATTTCCTCTCATGTACTCCATATCTCATATTACTGGATGTGCCTTTTTCTTGCTGTTGACTCCATGTCTTGATTATTATCATTGCTAGTGGCATGTTATAACTTGTATTACATTCCGATCATTTAATGTATTCATTTGTGTTATGAATTGCATTTAACGCTTCGTGATACAGAATGGCCAAACGTAGGGGACAAGGTAGACCCTTGATGGTGCTCTGAGAGGACACGGATGTTCCGAGAGACTGAACTCCATCACCCGAACTACCACCACCTCCTCCCCTAGCCAAGGGAGAAAATCTGACTTCCCAAGCATTGCATCAGATACTAATATTCATGCAACAACATTCAGCACCCCACAGTAATGTACAAGAACCCGCCCAAGAGGCTAATGATCGGGTTTTGCAATGATTCCTACGTTTTGACCCGTCGGCTTTCCTAGGAGAGCCAAATGATGCGAAGGCTGAGGACTGGATTTAGGAATTGGAAAATATTTTCAGTGCTTTACAGTACACGGATGAGCAAAAAGTAACTTTTGCAGTATTCCGATTGGTTGAGGACAGTGGAAAAGAGATGGGTCCAAGATAGGTGGCTAGGACTTGGGAAAATTTCTTGGCAAAGTTCAATGAGCAATACATGCCACAAGTTGTGAAGGAGGCCCACAGGGATGAGTTTCACCGGTTAAGACAGGGAAATCTGACAGTGGCTCAGTATGAGTCGGAGTTCCATTGATTGTCCAAATATGCTTTGGGGACCATTAGTATCGAGGAAGATAAGTTGTATAAGTTCACCAAGGGGCTGAAACTGGAACTACAGAAGCAACTATTGACTGTTGAATTAGAAACATATTTAGCTGCATTGAAGGCGGCTCTCCATATCGAGTCTGGATTGAACCGCATCGGAATGATACAACAGGGCAGACCTACCAACAGTATTAAGAGGCTAGCTATCAGGCAACCATCTAAACAGACCGTCAAGTTTCAAAAGCAACAGTTGGAAGACAGATAAGGGAAATGGGCCAGTACAGGGAACGCAGGGAAAGTTATGTGCACACTGCCAGAAACCAAGACACACTGCCAATGATTATTGGCGTAGGCAGGGAAAGTGTTTGCGATGTGGCAGTAATCAGCATCAATTGAAGGATTTTCCAAAGAACAACGACGAAAACAAACCGGCTCAACCACAGAGGCCAGGAAATGGTTAGGAAAATCGAGCGAGGATGCCAGCTTGAGCATTTGCATTGGCTGGACATGAGGCTCTTGAGGCAACGAATGTGGTGGAAGGTACGCTTTTAGTATCCAACCATTATGCTAAAGTACTATTTAACCCTGGATCATCACACTCATTTGTCGCACCGCACTATGTACACAAGTTGCATGCATGCATGGAACATATGCCCATATGTCTAGAAGTGTCAAATCCTATGGGCGCAAGCCAATTAACAGATATTATCTATAATTCATGCGAAGTTAAGATTGGTGATATAAACTTCCCTACCGATTTGATATTATTGCCTATATCTCAATACAATGTGATTTTGGGAATGAACTAGTTATCTGAACACCATGCACAAATGGACTGTCATTGCAAGTCCATCAAGCTATGCGAGCCCAAGAAGCCCGAAATGGAAATTACAGGAAGGGAACGAGTTAAGATTGCGCCAATCATCGCTGTCAGGAAAGAGAGAAAGGCAATCTCTAGAGGAGGACAAGGGTACTTGGCGTTTGTAATCAACAAGCCCAAGGTAGAGACACAAATTCACCAAGTGCCCATAGTATCGGAATAGACAGACGTATTTCCGTAGGAACACACCACTGTCCCTCCAGATAGGGAAGTCAAGTTCACTATTGAAGTGTTACCGGGAACAACCCCGATTGCCAGGACACTGTACATAATGGCTCATGTGGAATTGCAAGAGTTTAAGACTCAATTACAGAAGTTGATGGAAGTGGGATTTATCCAACTGAGTATGTCCCCGTGGGGAGCACCGATACTTTTTGTCAAGAAGAAAGATGGAACATTAAGGCCATGCATAGCTTATTGCGGTCTTAATAGCGTGACCATCAAGAATAAATATCCCCTCCCGAGGATAGATTAATTGTTTGATCAACTTCAATGAGCGACAGTATATTTAAAGTTTGACTTGCAACAATCATACTATCAGTTGAAGATCCATGAAGAAGGTATTTCTAAAACACCATTCCAAACTAGATATGGATACTATGAGTTTGTAGTAATGACATTCGGTTTGACGAAAGCCCCTGCAACATTTATGGATCTGATGCATCGAGTCTTTCGGCCTTACTTAGATCAGTTCGAAGTGATATTCATCGATGATATACTCGTGTACTCCAAATCTAGAGAATATCACGAGTGTCTTTGAGGATCATCTTGGAGACACTACGAGAGCACAAACTATATGCCAAGTTCAGCAAGTGCGAATTTTGGCTTAAGGAAGTCGTGTTCTTGGGACACATAGTATCGGGCAATGGGATCATAGTGGATCCTTCAAAGGTACAGATAGTGGTTGAATGGAAATAACCAGAATCAGTAACCGAGATAAGAAGCTTCTTTGGATTAGCTGGATATTATCGAAGATTCATCAAGGATTTCTCCAAGATAGCCAGACCACTAACTCGATTGACTCAGAAGCAAGTCAAGTTTGAGTGGAATGACAAATGCGAGGCTAGTTTCCAAAAACTGAAGAAACGACTTACTAAAGCTCTCGTATTAGCCTTCCCGAAAGGAACACAAGTCTTTGTCATTTACAATGATGCATCAAAGAAAGGATTGGGAGCAGTGCTCATGCAGGAAGGAAATTTCATTGCTTATGCTTCACGGAAGCTCAAACCGTATGAGGCCAATTACCCGATGTAAGACTTGGAATTAGCAACAATAGTATTTGCGTTAAAGAAGTGGAGACGCTATCTCTACGGGCGACGTTCACAATTTTTGCTGATCATAAGAGCACTCAAGTATCAATTCTCACGAAATATCTCAACCTAAGGCAATGGAATGGAGATGGATGGAGTTAATTGAGGATTATCACTTAGATATTCAATATCATCCCAGGAAGGCAAATGTACTAGCTGACGCCTTGAGCAGAAAGGCAAGTTTAGCTAGACTAATGATCCGAGAGTGGAAATTATTAGAAGAAGTGAGCATTTGGAATCCCACCAGAAACAATACTCAGATTACATGCGCTGACATTTTAGTTAAACCCAATCTGCTGAAATAGATCAAAGTCGCACAAGAGAAGGACACACATCTCCAAAAGCTACAGGAGAGGATACTTAAGAGAGAGAGAGATCGGAATTTTCAGTACCTGAAGATGGGATCATAAGATTCAGAAATCAAGTGTGCATACCAAATGATGAAAGAATAAGGAACGAAATCTTGGCAGAAGCACACCGTTTGAGATATACTATACGTCTTGGAGGAAATAAGATGTATAAGGACTTCTAACGGAATTATTGGTGGGTAAACATAAAGAACCAGGTAGCAGAGTTCGTTAAGGGATATTTAACTTGTCAACGAGTAAAAGCAGAACTCTAACGGCTATTTGGTTTACTACAGCCGTTGAGAATTTCTGAATGGAAATGGGAATACAAAACGATGGACTTCATGATGGACCTGCCAAAGACCAAAGGAGGTCATGATGCTATATGGGTGGTTGTAGTCCGACTCACGAAATTCGCACACTTCTTACCCATCAAGAAGACAGATAGTTTGCAGAAACTCGCGCAGACTTATATACGAGAGATTATTCGACTGCATGGAGTACTAGTCGACATAGTATCGGACAGAGACTCGAGGTTTGTCTCAAGATTTTTGAAGTGCCTGCACGAGGAATTGGGTACGTCGCTGAGTTTCAGCACAACGGCGCGCTGACAAATGGATGGACAATCTGAGCGGACAATTCAAACTCTGGAAGATTGTTGCGAGCCTGTACGCTAAATTTCCAAGGAAGTTGGGACTCGCGCTTACCATTGGTCCATTTCACCTACAACAACAGCGTTTAGGCCACGATTGGGATGGCACCCTATAAGGCACTTTACGGACGAAAGTGTAGATCCCGACTACATTAGGAGATCGATGATCGATGGACTCCAAAAGGAAATAAAAGTCACCATCAATTCCAAAGGTTGAATTTGTTCATGAGGCCATGGAAAAGGTCAGAATAATCAAGGAACGCATACGTACGGCTCAGAGTTGCCAGAAGAGTTATGCAGATAAGAGAAGAAAAGATTTGGAATTTCAAGTTGGAGATAAAGTATTCCGTAGGCTCTCACCACAAAAAGGGTTAATCAATCCGACGAAAGGAGGTAAGCTGAGCCCAAGATATGTCGGACCCTACGTGGGAGATGGAGGATTATTGTTAATAATATTTTTTGTATTTTATTTTCATTTTGACGGATTATTGTTAATAATATTTTTTGTATTTTATTTTCATTTTGACGGATTATTGTTAATAATATTTTTTATATTTTATTTTCATTTTTATTATTTGATCAACTACTTATTTAATTATTGATCATTTATTATTTTCTACTCTGTGTTTAATGATCACTTGATTGGTCATTTGTTAGGAAATTTATTTTTTAGATTTTGATAATACCATTTAAAACTTAGACTAGGAAATTGGCACCCCATTTTTATTGTAATTCTATGTTGTAATAGATAGGACTGAAAGATCTGAGTGAAGTCAGCTAAGTCAAAGAATGCAAGAAGTTAACTATAGACTAGAGTGAAGATTCTGTTGTGTGTCAGCAGAGTATGGCCAAGAAAAAGACAAGGACTCGATTGAAGAAGAGCCAGCTGAGGAACATCTATGTGAAGAATGAGGAAGTGTCAGTCAAGTCAATGAAAGGAGCCAAGTCTAGCAGCTGAAGTGACATTTGAATTATTCTCATGATTGTAGCAGACTCAAGTCAAAGGTGTAAAGGTAGCAGTCAAGTCAAGACAACTGACATTGATCTGTTGGAAGGAAGTAAAGAATATTACTCAATATAGTAATATGTCCAAACAGCCAGGTCTTAAAGTGTTTGGCCCATAATCATGCAAAAGGAATAAGCCAATGGGAAACACTGAAGCATGTGTCAGACCCTGTAAAGTTGTTGAGGCATTTACTACGAGGAAAGGTCAACATCACATCTCTGTAGACAAAGAAAAGACAAGTCAACGAACAAGAAGTGTCATTTGAAAATAGCCTATCTCTTCAACAACAAATTTTCAAATGAGCACTATAAAAAGCTGAGGAAGCATTTGAGAAAAGGTAACCTGAACCTAGCACAAATGAATCAAGCAATTATCAAGCAAGTTTAACCTCCAATATTCTCAAGCTTATCCAGAAAATTCCTCAAGCCTAAAACTCGAAGGAACTCAATCTAACACACGCTGTGAAGGAAAGATTACTTCAACCAGTTGACGAGGAAACGTTTAAAGAACAAAAAGAGGTCTACTCTCCAAGTTGAAGGAGATGTAAGAAGGTTCAAGGTCGAACCAGGAGATTCAAGTTTGTTGGAGGGTTGTGTGATCAAATCCAAAGACTTTAAGGGAGCTAAAGTAGCAAGGCAGCTGTCTTGTGAAGAAGCTGAGTTGCAGGAGAAGCCAACTGTGTGATCAAGGCTGTCTCTAGACTGTGAACTGCTTTGTAACTTGATCTGTTACCTAGCTGATTCCTACAGGAGTTAGAGAAGAGTGGATTAGAGGAATTACCCCATCCCCGAACAACTATAAAATTACTTGTGTCATTTACTTTCTTGCTTATAATTTTCATATCTACTGTTAAGTTATTTTGCTATCCAACTGATAAATAACAAGTGCTAAAACAAGTATTAAAAATGAGCTTTAATCAAATAAACGGTGTTAAGTCTTCCACTGTTAAAAACCAAATCAACTAAAGTTAAGTGTTAGCTGACGCATCCAAGTTATACTATCAACAGCTCAGTCGAGTCTGTTGAGGGTGTAACTTAGCTGAAGATAGCCAACCTAGTTGTCCCCCAAGGACACAACTGATTTGAGTCAACTCTGTTGAAATTCTTAAAAAGACTAGAAGTAAAAATTTGGTAAGGTTTATTCAACACCCCTCCTTCTAAACCTTACATCACACCCCTTGGGACCTACAAGTGGTATAATAGCGGTTGGTTCATTGAGCCTTCCGCACTGGTTACTGAACTAGATCTCAATCTTTTTCAAAAGATTTAACACTTGTGTTTATCAAAGTCTTTCATCTTTAAAGTGAAGTTGTTATCATGGAAGCAAATCTAACTTGTATTCCAATGTTCACTGTGGAAGATCTTGATGACTGGAAGATTCGTATGCAGGTTCATCTATCCGATTTGCATGATGAAATGTGGCTTGTGAGAGAGGATGGGACATTGCAAATCCTTAAAGTTAATCTTGATGTAAGAAGAAGCAGCAAATTTGCGGCGGTGAAGGAGAAAAATTTCTTTGCGGTGGCTAGACCGGCCCATGGATGAAAAACCACGTACTTAATGGACCAATGAATATAGAAAGAGATATAACCTGGACAATGTGGCCAAGGATATTCTCTACAAGACGTTGGATAAGGCGATGTTCAACAAAGTCAAGTCGTGCAAATCAACCAAAAAATCTAGGATAAGTTAACCCTGATTTGTGAAGGATCAGAACAGATTAAGGAAAATAAACTAACTGTTGTTGTTCAAAGAGTACACTCAGAAGGACATATGCATGAAGATATTAAGATCCCTCTCAGCTTAATGGGTAATGAAGGTTATGGCCCCAAGACATTCAAAGAACCTCTCAAATACATCGAATCATGAGTTATTCTCAGACCTCAAAGCCTATGAGTTTGAGCTGGGTAGAAAAGATCAAGAGGAAATAGCTATACCCAAGACATCTGCACTGTTGGCCAGTGAAGGCAAGAAAGCTAAGCCAAAGTAGACCATTGACCGGGAGAAAATTGCCCTCATGGTAAAGAGATTCAACAAGTTCTTTAACAAGAACTATAAAGGAAACAAGGGTGAAACCTCCAAGAGACATTCATCACCTTCCAAAGCAAGGGAGGACAGGCCGCCAAGAGAGCCGAACATCAGAGAGCTGACTATCAAAGAGCTGATAATCAGAGAACCGAGAGAGCTGATCAGAGAGCTAAAAACCTGTGTTGGAATTACAGATAACCAGGACACTTTGTTGTTGACTGTTCCTATCCACCAGTCAGAGAAAGAAGACAAGAAAAGAAGAAAGCCATGTTGGTTGCTGAGACTGTTGAATCAGCCAAGTGCAAAGAAGCAACAGACTCAGATAATAGTGAAGTTGGCTACTCAAGTGATACAGAGGAAGAGGCTTTGATCTGCCTCATGGCCAAAGAACAAGATCATCAAGATCAAGAAGATGAGGTACATTCTAACTCATCATTCTGATTCAAGTGATAGTGACTGTGACACACACTTCATCACCCACAGATCTTTATGATTCATTAGGCAAAATGATGAAAGATTTTGAGCACATTAAAACCTCACACACACTTTTGAATGAGGAGAACAACCAGCTTAAAAGCCAAAACTCACAGCTGACAGAAGTGTTGAGTACTCTTGAGTCACATAGCTGGTGAGAGTACTAAGCTGAAGGCTGAAAATGCCAAGATCTTAGCGAGTTAGTTAGTCTTGCGACATCGAGAAGAGAGAAAAGATCTAAAAAATGTGGTTGCCTCATTTACAAAAGCATCGAAATCACTGGATGAATTTATTATGAGCCAAAAAGAGTGTGGAGACAAGACGGGCACATGATTCAATTTCTTGTGCATAGTCAAACTCCAAGAGTGATTTTGGAAAAAAGATCTTCAAGCAATGAAGAAATCCAAAAGCCCAAAACACCATATGTTGCACCCACACCAAAACACAATCACGATCATACTAGCCTTGGTTGTAAAGGAAAAAGAAAGAAGCCAGTAGAGTATGCTGAGAGGACAACTGAGAAGAAAATCGGTCGGTCCGTCGGCGACTCCTAAAAAAATACTACTGTAAAGAGCCAAACAGAGCTATCAAAAGTCCCAGAAATTTCATCAAAAAAATACATATGATGGGAATGGTAGAAACTATCCAAACCAAGCTGATTGGAATAACAATGTGATTGTAAGCAAAGTCCTATGAGATATAAGCAAAATAGCAAAGACCTCAACCTCAACTAAGGTCATTCCAAGGCAAAAGAGCTATTATCAGCACACTCATGCACCCAAGCACTACACTCACAAATTCACAACTACCCCAAGAAAGCTGTTGGTAAAACAAACACACAGGCATACAGACAAAAGAGACAGTTGTATGATCCTAAAACCCCCAAGAAATTTGCTAATGTGCATTATGATTATGGTACTAACAGATGGCAATCTCTTAGAGTCAGATCATCTGGCTATAGGTTAGTTGGAGCATCTTATAGCACTAACCCCCGCCCCCAGGACCCAGGCAAGTATGGGTACCTAAAAACTGATTTCCATAATTGCAGGTTCAAGGAACAGCTGAGTGCCAAGGAACCTGGTACATGGATAGTCGGTGTTCCAGATATATGACAGGAAATAAAAGAAATCTGTCAAGATTCAAGGAGATCAAAGGTGCTAAAGTCATATTTGAAGAAAATGAAGCTCTAGGGGGGATCAAAGGCACATGATCCATCAAGAAGAATGAACTAGAGATCACAGATGTTGCTTATGTTGAAGGTCTCAACTTCAACCTGTTAAGCATAAACCAACTCTGTGACAAAGGCTACAATGTAGGATTCAACATGGGGATATGGCAGATCAAACATGCTGAATCTAATGAAATTGTACTAGAAGGAACAAGACAAAAAAATATGTGTGTAGTATATTGGTCTACTGCTACACCAAGCACATGTCTGCTAGTATGGAGTACAACCGAATCCAATTGGTTGTGGCATAAGAAGTTGAGTCACCTGAAATTCAAGACAATCAACAAGCTTGCAAGGAGTCATCTTGTGGAAGGATTGCCAGACTCAGTATACAAGAAAGAAAGCATACGTGATGCATGCTAGATGGGAAAGCAAATCAAATCATCATTCAAGGATAAGCTAAGTCATTCTTCAACCAGGATATTGCATATATTGTATATGGATTTATTTGGTCCTGTTGAGCCAACTAGCATCAGTGGAAAAAAATACACCTTAGTGGTGATGGATGACTATTCAAGATATACATGATCAATTTTTATGTGTAAAAAGAAGGAAACACTGCAGAAGTTACCTCAGCTGATGAAAAAAGTTCAAAATGAGAATAGTCAAACCATTATAAAGATAAGATCTGACAGGGAAACTGAGTTTGTCAATGGGATTATTACTCAATATTGTGTTGAAAATGGTATTGCTCATGAGTTATCACTTATCAGCTGCAAAGACTCCACAGCAGAATGGAGTAGCTGAAAGAAGGAACAAAACTCTGAAGGAAGCTGCAAGGACAATGTTAGCTGAAGTTGGATTGTCTAAGAGATTTGGGCTGAAGCCATAAATACAACATGTTATACTTAGAATAGATGCATGATTAACAGGCAATTAACCAAGACTCTCTATGATATTTGGACAGGGAGAAAGCCAAATGTTGGATATTTCAATATATATGGATGTAAATTCTTCATCCGCAACAATGGCAAAGACAATCTAAAGGCTTTTGATGCTAAAGCTGATGAAGGTATCTTCTTAGGATACTCAGCTGAGAGTAAAACCTATAGAGGTGATAAACAAGAGGACTATGGTCATAGAAGAGTCTATCCATGTGGTGTTTGATGAGCCAAATGTGAATGGAGAAGACATTGATGAATTAGCTGATAAGCATAATCAGCCAACCATGCATAAGAGTCCTTATGTTGAAGCCGAAGTGAGAGCACTCAATCCTGATGATGATGAGATAGATGGATCTCAAAGACAGCTGGAAAGCCTACAACTGAATGATGATGAAGAAGTTGTTCAACACAACTTAGGTGCAAGACGGTTGAATCTGTGAAGCCTCGATTTTTCTGAATATATATTTGATTCTTATTGTCATCTATGTATTTAATCGACTATTTTACCGCGTCACTTTGACGGGTAAATATTAATAATATATATATTTTGTATATTATTTCATTTTATTTAATTACTTGTGATCATGATCTTCATTAATTCTATTTCTCATTTATGATCACTTGATTGATCATTATTACTATTTTTGTATTTATTAGTCACCTTAGAATTTTAAGAGACTATTTATTTTAGAGACTTTTACCTTATAGAATTAAGATTTTGATTAAGTGATCATGAGACTTATAAGTGATCAAGGAAATCACTAATTATTTTGGAGATTGATATATTTCATCTATTATCATCAAATTTGGGACAAAAAAAAAATATATGGAATTACGAATATGCCGTTATTATGGACGGCCATGATGATGATTTTGGAGTAAAAATATCATCCAACTCTTGTACACTCACACCTTATATTAGTCATCTTGTGTATAATTATACCATTAATTCAAACATTATACACATCATCTTATACATCAATTCTTTATTATTAATCTTGCCAACATGTTTGAAGTCTTCCAACATTCCATTCAAACCACCTCATGCCCATACCTTTGACCTCCAAAATGTCTCCCATTCAAGAGGCAAAATGCAAGACACAAATTAATCAAAATTTTCTCCCCCCTCAAGCATGTGGACGGCCACATGAAGGAAAAATGAACAAATTTGTTCATTTTTCATCCAACACCTTCAACTCTCAAGCCTTTTCTCCTCCTTCTCTCTAACCTCTCTGTAAAATTCATTCACATCTCCAAACATTCAAACAAAATTCATTCATATCTTCAAACCTTCAAACACCAACTCTTCACATCTTCAAATCTTCAACATAAGTTCTTCATATCTTCAAGTACCACTTCTTCATATCTTCAAATATTCAACCACAAGTCCTTCACATCTTCAAACTCATCTTCATAACTCCAAGAACATCTTCTTCTTAACATCAAACATACTTTCTTTCTTCAAACATCTAAACCAAAACAAACAATCTTACCAGTTAAAACTCAAAAATTCGAACACCCCCTTCACAAGGTAAGAAATGTTGTTTTCCAATTCATCTTGATATCATCTACCTACCTCTTCTCACCTCTTAACTTAAGCTCAAATTTTAATTTTGGAGGTACATTTAGAAGACTTTGAAGACTAGAGCTTGACATCACCTTGAAGAAGATTTCAAGACTTGAAGAAGAACTAGTAGAGAAATTTGGACTACAAGGTAAGAATTGGACACTAGAACCCTTCTTTCATCTTCTTTCTATTTTTTTCAAATTTTAACACCCCTTTTTCATTTTTGAGAAATAGGGGCTGACCTTAGGTGATTTTGGAGTTGAACCAAAAATTCCAAATTTAAAGCTTCAACTAGTCTCCAATCACCTACTACACAAGGTAAAGTGTAGTCTTTCTCATTTTCTTATCTCCTTCTTTTTCTTCCTTAATTTTTCTACATCAAATTTTTTATATTTCTTGACTTAGGGGCTGACCTAAGTGACCTCATCCAAAAATTGTGAAATTTATCCTTTTATTTCACAATTTTCCAATTTTAAGGTGGGTGGAAAAATACTTTCCAACTTCTAGGTGTTTTTATTAAAATGGATGTAGAATTTCGAACATGAGCCCTTGAGATATATAATCTATGTATTGCATGTCAATTGTATGTATCAAATCATGAAAATTGTTAAGAGTTGCTCAAAATTGCTATTTATTGAATTTTAGGTGCATGCATGTACAATTTAATGTTTTATTTGATGAATTCTTGTATGTATTGGACATGCATGTGTATGATCTTTGAAATCCATGTTTTGGATGACTTATAACCTGGACAAGTCGAGCATAATTGATTAAATTTCAATTTTGGACTTAAAAATGTAAAAATAGAAAGTTGGTGGACTAAATTGCAAGAAAATGAAAGTTAAAGGACCCCTCTGCAAATTTCGATTTTTGGGACTGTACTCAGGTTCAAAAATTACTTTTGGACATTTTAATAAAGTTTTAAGAGTTTTAAGATAAATAAAATCAACCTTTAAAAGCCCAAGGACTAGATTGTAAAATTTTGAAAATTTTATTCTTAATGTGAAGCCCCGATTTTTCCGAGCTATTAATTGATCCTTATTGTCGTTTGTACTTTTGATCGACTATTTTACCGCGTCATTTTGATGGGTAATTATTAATAATACATATATTTTGTACTTTATTTCATTTTATTTAATTACTTGTGATCATGATCATCATTAATTCTATTTTGCATTTATGATCACTTGACTGATCATTATTACTATTTTTGTATTAATTAGTCACCTTAGAATTTTAAGAGACTATTTATTTTAGAGACTTTTACCTTATAGAATTAAGAATTTGATTTAGATTAAGTGATCATGAGACTTACAAGTGATCAAGGAAATCACTAAATATTTTGGAGATTGATATATTTCATCTATTATCATCAAATTTGGGACAAAAAAAAAATATATGGAATTAGCATATTGCCCTCATAGTGGACGGCCATGGTGGTATTTTTGGAGTAAAAATATCATCCAACTCTTGTACACCTACACCGTATATTAGTCATCTTGTGTATAATTATATCATTAATTCAAACATTATACACATCATCTTATACACCAATTCTTTATTACTATTTTTCCCAACTTATTCCCACTTTACCAACATTTTTCTCAATATTCCCCAACACCATTCAAGCACATGCTTTGACTTGCACTTTGTCTCCCATGCAAGAAGCAAATTACAAGGTTGAAAAATTTTCTCCTTCTCTCTCTCCCTAGTACACGGCCACAAGGCCAATTTTTTCAAAAATTTGGATCAAAAATTTCACCAACACATTTGATCTTCCAAATCAATTCTCCACCTTCTCTCTAAAAACTCCCAACTTCTCTCTATTCTTCCTCTCACTTTCTTCTTCAATACTTAGAAAACTTTTCAACATTTCCCTCCTTATACTCCATAAAAAATCGAACCAAATCATACCAAGGTAAGAAATTTTATCTTCAATCCATTTTTGGATATCACATTGTTCATCTCTTCCACCTTCTTAACTTAAGTTTGAATTTGGTTTGGAGGTACATTTAGAAGACCTTGAAGATTAGAGCTTGACAACATTTTTGAAGAAGGACCTCAAGCTTGAAGAGAAAATAGTAGAGGAAATTAGACTACAAGGTAAGAATTGAGTACTAGACCCATTCTTCCCTATTTTTTCTATTTTTTTTCAAATTTTAACACCCCTTTTTCATTTTTGAGAAATAGGGACTGACCTTAGGATATTTCGGAGTTGAACCAAAATTTCCAATTTTTAAGCTTCAAGTAGTCTCCAAACATCCAGTACACAAGGTAAAGTGTAGTCCTTCTCATTTCCTTATTTCCTTCTTTTTCTCCTTAATTTTTCTCTCATTTTTCTAACTCCAAATTTTGATATTTGTTTTAATTAGGGGCTGACCTAAGAAGCCTCATCCAAAAATTGTGAAATTATCCTTTTATTTCACAATTTCCAATTTTAAGGTGGGTGGAAAAAATATTTTCCAACTTTTAGGTGTTTTGATTAATTGCATGTAGAAAATTTGATCATGAGCCTTGAGATATATATATATAATCTATGTATTGCATGTCAATTTTATATATCAAATCATGAAAATTCTCAAGTGTTGCTCAAAATTGCTATTTATTGAATTTTAGGTGCATGCATGTACACTTTATTATTTTAATTGATGAATTCTTGTATGTATTGTGTTAGGAATTTTATTGTTTAGATTTTGATGAATGCCATGTAAAACTTAGAATAGAAAGTTGGCACCCCAATTTTTGTTGTAAAATGCATTGTAATGAATAGAGTGGCCAAAGCCGAGTTAAGTCGCACGCCCTAACATGCAAGAAGACAAATCAAGATCGGAAGGAAAACTCTGTGCGAGACAAAGAGTATGGCAAAGAAGAGTAGACGGGAACTCTCTTTGAAGAAGCGGTGAGATGCACGGTGAGTGGAGCATCAGTCAAGTCAACTCAAGAAAAGCCAAGTCTCAAGTTGAAGTGACAGAAGAGTCATCCAATGATTGGAAGGCGACTCTAAGTCACCTGGGAAAGCAAGGAAATGCGGTCAAGTCGAGATAACGTAAAAGGACCATTGCACGTAAATCAAGAGATTTACTTAAACAAGTAATATCTCCATACCACCTTTCTTGGAGTGCTCACCCTTAAGCGTGCAAAAAGAATGAACCAATGGGAAGCACTACACCGTGTCGAACTGCGAAAGGTGAAAGAACAATTCATACGAGAAAACGGCAATTCCAAGAATCGCAAGCCAACGATCGCAAAGTGACTTTCAAAAATAAGCTATCTCTTCAACGGGCAAATTTTTGAAAGTTCACTATAAAAGGCCGAGGAGTTTGTTTGAGATACAAGGGATGACACACAAGTGAGATATACAAGCACATTAGAAAAACTGAAACATTCTCAATCCTCAAGCCTACATTACGAAGACATCAATCCAACACTCACTGTGAAGGAAAGAGAACTTCAATCGGTTGAAGAGGAAACTTTTTAAAATAAGGGGTCTACATTCCGGGAAGGATTGTAGAAAGGTTCAAGGTTGAACCAAGTCTTAAGCTTTTGGAGGGCTTCGTGATCAAATCCAAAGAGCTTGAGCAAGTGAGCTGTAGTAACAAGTAAAAATGCCCTGTGAAGAAGCCGAGTCGTACGAGAAGCCACCGAGTGATCAAGGCGTCTCGCACCGAGTCCCTAAGGATCAAGTCGGCTGTTGTGATCAAGACTTGTATCTGGACTGCTTACCACTTTGTAAACCGATCATTACTTAGTGGATTCCTCCAGGAGTTGGAGAAGAGAGGAGTAGAAGAATTACCCCATCTTGAACCTCTATAAAAACTTTTGAAGCTTTTTGAAGCCTTTTGAGGTGTGTGGTGTATCTTTCATCGGAATGGATTCTCCATTAATAACGGTGTTCCAAATGTCGAAACCGCAACCTTGTAAATAGCATTCCATTCTTTCTTTCCAAAATATAAAATTTTTGGAATCAAACCGAGGTGGCTTGGTGGTGGAGGTGCTTGGAAAGATGAGCTTCGTTCAGCCGACGATCGTTTCTCTTCACTCGCGATGTGAAACGAGCTTGCCAAAGAGTTTGGCTTTGATACCACTTGTAAGTCCAAGCGGCTACGATAATCTAGAGGGGGGGTGAATAGATTATCTCCATCTTTTTAATTTCGCCCTCTTTTTAAAACCGAATGCTCAAATACAATAATAAAGGTGCGGAATATAAACAACACACGTCGATTTAAAGAGGTTCAACCCACCTAGGGCCTAATCCCACCCCAAAGATATCCGGGATGGATTTGAAAAGAAAAAGAATTTTATTAATTACCAAAATTAATACAAATTCAACTTACAACACCTTGAAGAGCACCACACTCTTCTTCAACAACACCTTTGGAGATTACCACAATCTCCTTTTGAAGATCACCACAATCTTCCTTCAACGGCACCTTGTGAAGATTACCACAATCTTCAACCTTGAAGAATACCAAATTCTTCAACACCTCAATAAGAAGATTACCACAATCTTCTTCACCTATCACCTAGATCATCCAAGTGTGTTCTTACCACAAGAACTCTCACAAGGATATCTTGTGTTTGAATGATAACCAAAAATCAAGATTACAACTCAATAATGAATTTTACAATTTGAGTGCAAAGTGTAATCAAGAATAGCCTAGACCTCAAAGATGTGAAAGTGATAAGCTAGGCAATTTTACAACAAGAATAATAACAATGAAAGACCAAGTGTTTGCTTGAAGTGTATCTTGTTGTGTTGTAGTGTTCTCTCTTATAGTGTTGCTTCAATTCTTCCTCTATTTATAGAAGATGTCTTGTACATGATAGGCTCCTCTTGGGGACATGAATTCTGTAAAAAATTGCAAGACAATTGAAGAAAAGAGCTGTTAGAAATCAATCCCACAAATTAAGGAAAAGATGTCTGTTTTTAACGGTTACATTTTTGTTTGTCAAACTCAAAGGGCGACGTCGCACACAAATAGACGTTTGAAAAAGAGAATACACATTTACACAGGCGGCCGGCCGACGTCTACCTCGACCGGTCGACCTATGCCTCAACCGGTCCCCCTCATGGGTTTGGAAGAAAGAAAACGCTTACTTTCAATTTTTGCTCCAGTGCCCGGTCGCCCAAGGGGTCGATCGGTCGGCACCGATTTGCCCTATAGGCGACCGGTTGCCTGACCATTTTCGCAAACATGAAGTTTTCTTTTCCTCAACTTTCAGTGCACGGGTTGCCCTATACGGCCACCGGTTTACCTCAAAACCAAAGTGTTGTCCAATTTTATATCGAAAATAAACTTCAAGAAATACTCCGAAAAGTAGTGTAAACATTTTAGACCGATCGGGAGTATTAGGACAACATTTAGAAACATAGTTTCAATGTAAAAACCCATTGACATAAAATCCTTAAATGTGTTGTCCAATATGGTCGAAAATAAACTTGAGGAAATACTCCGGAAAATATTAAAACCATTTTAAATCAATTAGGAGTATTTGGACAACCTTTAAAAACATTGTTTTGGTATAAAAACAAAATCATCAAAATCATGATAAAACCATTTATCAAACAATCTCCCCTTTTTGATGATTACAAACCAAAACAATTTTAACGAGGTCGATTTTGAAAACAAAACAATTTTACCTAAGTTAAAGAGAACGTCCGTTGTGAGCGACAACATTCCATGCAATAAAAACACAAGGATGGGAGTAGAGATATTCAAACACATATAGCAAATGCTCCCCTATCAACATGCACAACAAGAGTTATATAGAAGAACTTAAACATAAGCTAAAATATTAGCTTTACGATATTGAGCTTAAGTATCAATAACTTAAAAGCTCCCCTGTCAAAAAGACATCATTAGAAACATATATAAGTCCATACTATAACCAATGGACCATGATTCATATATAACCATAATGCACCAAGTGGACTAAATATGATCCACAACTTATGGCTTTATGAAGCCATAGCTTGTAGCTTCTTTTTGTTAAGCTTATCTTAGCTTCTTTGAGCTAAAGAGCTTATAACCTGTTTCTCCCCCTTTGGAATCATCAATAAGAATGTTAGCACGATAAATACATCATATATTCATATCAAAGTGCGCAACTAAACCGATGTTTCGAGCTATTTGAACATTGAAGCTTATAAACCAAATAGGAGGAAAAAGTCGAATCATACGACTTGTAGAGGTTTATGAAAACTTATTTGATAAGCAAAACATGATCTCCATAAATATATAAGACTTTTGAAAATGAGAGAATCATGTAGGTGATGAATTTTTCATTGAAACATTTTATCGAACACTTGGCGGGCGTCAAAAATTGAAAGAGATATATATAGCCCTTGTAAATGAAATCAAGCCAAGTTTTCATCACCAAATGCGATATAACAAATATCATTCATCAACAATCAATAAGCTCATCACAAACATATATGAATCACATCAAGAAAAATACATATAAGCCACAAACTCAAGGTTTCAACCCATTTGAGCTAAAGATAGTGAAATTCTTACCATTCAATCGGTAGAGACGAGCAATGATGATGATAGTCGAGCTAGATAATCCCCAAAATATATAATTCATACATCAAAACTCATTTGAAGTGAATTGTGTGTGAAATTTGCAAAGGGGACGAAAAATGGCCAAAATGTGTCAAAGTGACGAATGCTGAAGACAGAACCATTTTAATCCAAATTATAGCCTAGGGCGACCGGTCGAGGTTGAGGGCGACCGGTCGACGTTGAGGGCGACCGGTTGCCCTCAACCCTTTCAGCCCACTGTCTGTCAGTTTTTCAAAAATCCGAATTTTCAACCAAAAATCCGATTTTTCGCCCCTAAGTTTTAAAAACGTGCAAAATGCAAACGTAGACCTCATTCAATATACGTTATGTCATAATCAAGCTCGAAATGAGATAAAATACTCGGCGGTTAATGATCAAAAAGTTCGCGAGTTATCCTTGAGACGGAATTAAACACATCTCAAGTTTTTTGTTAAAAAATCATAATCCCTTAAAAAATATATCGAATCTCAATATGTTTAGTTCGATTATGATGAACCAAATTTTGAATACGAATAACCGTATAATAGATACCGAACTTGTTATCCCGAAAAAATAAGAACGTTTTAAAGCTTTGGATACAACAAGTCATAAGAAGAAGTGCTTTTCAAATATTTGAAAATTTCTTTTAATGGCACTTTAATGAGATTCGTTGGGATAATTTTTGAAGTCGAGCATATAGACATAAGGTATATGGAATGTCGAGTCTATAGGAATAATACAAGAAGACATACCTCGAATTTGTTTGTCAACCATGCCTTTCTCAACCTTTGTCAATCTCTTCATTGATAGCCATGGAGGTTGGAATGATTCTTCCTTCTTCAATGCCTAACTCCTTCAAGAGTTCTTTTGAAATGTAACCATCTACTTGGCATTGAATGATTTGAAGTCCAAGCAAGAAATCATGCTCATTTCAAGTACACCTTGCATCAACTTAGAAAACCATATCTTGCACAAATATTCATTAGTAGCACCAAAAATATTCTCATAAATATGCACAAGTTTAAACAATATTGCCCTTTTTCACAAACAAATAGAGTAGTATCAACTTTACCTTTTGTAAAATCATTTAGCAAAAATAGCTAAGTCAATCATACCATACACGGGTACTTGTTTTAAACCATACAAGGCCTTAAAAACAATCATTTGGCCTAGAAAAATTTTAAACCCCTGGAGGTTGTTTTACATAGACTTCTTCTTGAATAAAACCATTTAGAAATTTGGATTTAACATCCATTTGGTAAAGCTTGAAATTTTCTTAAAACAAGAATGGGCAAGTAAAATGCAAATAGCTACAAAATGTGCTATGAGTGCAAATGTTACATCAAAATCGATTACCTTCTTCTTGAAAATACCTTCGAGCTACTAACCTCGCCTTAGTTCGACCAATGTTGCCTTGGTCATCGAGTTTGTTCCTAATACCCTTTTTATCTTCTTCATCACTATCATCATAGGGCATCCAATTGATCTAAGGTGTTCATAATAGAACATTTACATCCAAATATTTGGAGTACTTCATTTCTCATCTACACAACTTAACAAACTCATTAACGACATCGCTTATATAAGCAAGAAAAAATAGCCCAAGTGTAAAAACATGCCTCAATCACAAAATATCTTGCATAGTAGAAATAGACACTATACATAGACCAAGAAACACATACTATGCATTTAGAATATCATCAAGAGTCTAATAAATCATGCAAGTTCAAATAAGCTTAAGAAAGCTATAAAAGGTCTCTTTTGAAATTTGAGAATCCGATAGCATATAATTGAGACCTCAAAAAAAAAAAATATTTGAACAAAAGTTTACAAAGCAAATATGTGCAATCAAATATCAAATAGTGCCTTTCAAAAAATCCAAAAATCCTCTTAATGGCATTTGTATGAAATACTATGAAAAACAAGCACATAGGCACATGGCAATACATATATCGAGTCTATAAGAGTAAGAATAACACAAGTAAACATACCTCGATAATTTATGCCTTTCTTGACAAATAATGACGTAAATGGCCATTTGTGAAAATATGTAAATCCTACACAATTCTTAAAACAAATCTAGCACAAATCATAATGATAGAAGTGTAGGCTAAGAGATATCACAAGTAAGCTCATGCCAAAAAAAAATCCATAGGAGATGATAACACACTCTAGTCTACAAAAATGCACAAGAGTTTTAAAAACATCATATGAGGTCTTCTTTTTCAAAAACAATTTTAAAAGCACAAATATATATTGAAGACTTTAATTAACAAAATAAATACTTGAATACTCATTTGCAATATAGGCACAAATAAAAACATGCATACTAACTAGATAAAATGCATAGTTTAAATGGGAGATACGGTTTACCAATTCGCCATTTCCATGGGTTGTGACGTTCCCATTGTTGATGATATCTTCCCTTGAGAAGTCACTTTGTTGATGATGACTTCTTTGATTACTCCATTTCCAAAGTTTGTTGCCTTCCCATTGTTGATAGTCTCTTCTTCTTTGAAAATCATCTTGTTGATGATGTCTTTGCCATTTCAAGGATTGTGTTCTTCCCATTTTGATTATATCCTCTTCTTGGAAATTGGCTTTGTTTAAAATAGTTTCTCCTTCTTTGATCAAATGAAATGGTCATTTGATGTCTTCTTGGCGGTATAAATTTTCTTCGATCATTATTTCGCCGGGTACCTAATATGACATTGTTTTGTGGTACCCTCATGTGTTTGGGTCCTTTGGAATTAGTCTTGAGACTTTTAGGTCTCCAACAATAATTAGAGCTATTTCTAGCCCGACAAGTATTTACCGTATGACCCTTTTTACCGCAATAAAAGCATGTAATAATTCTAGGAGCATAATGACCAACGTGCTTAGAGACTTGATTCTTTTTCATGTGATTGACACCCTTAGGCTTATGATCAAGTTCTAATTTCAATTATTACAACAATCAACAATATTGGTTATTCTATCGGTACTCAAGTTGGATTTAGATAAGTCATTTTTCAAGCAATTTATATCCTCAATAAGAGTACTATTTTCTTTCTCAAGGTTTCTAACCTTGTCAAGAGTGGTGGTGTGAGCACATGATAGTGATTCATAGGAAGTAAATAAACTATCCTTATCATTTTTCAAAACAATGAATTCCTTTTTCAAATTTTTGTATTTAACAAGTAAGTTTTGGAATTCATCTTGTAGCTCATTATAATCATTTTGTAAATCACTATAATCATTATCATAGGAAGTAGAGGGTTTAGAACTTACCTCGTTTTCTTCTTCGATGCCTATGAGGCATTGTTCAACTTTTTCATCATGGGAGGTTGTAGAAGGCATCCCATGTTGTTGGATTTGATGTTGTATCCATTTGTGAAGTAGATGCTTTTGAGTTGCTCCTTTCATTTGCATATACTTCATAGATGGCTTCTAATTTTTGCCATACTTCATGTGCCGATCGAATACCTACAAGATGATCAAATTCCAAAGTGGTAAGTGAAAAATGTAAAATATTAAGAGCTTTACCATTTAAGGAGATGATTTTCTTCTCTTCATCATTGAGCTTTTTGAAGCCTTTTGAGGTGTGTGGTGTATCTTTCATCGGAATGGATTCTCCATTAATAACGGTGTTCCAAATGTCGAACCCGCAACCTTGTAAATAGCATTCCATTCTTTCTTTCCAAAATATAAAATTTTTGGAATCAAACCGAGGTGGCTTGGTGGTGGAGGTGCTTGGAAAGATGAGCTTCGTTAGTAGCCGACGATCGTTTCTCTTCACTCGCGATGTGAAACGAGCTTGCCAAGTTTGGCTTTGATACCACTTGTAAGTCCAAGCGGCTACGATAATCTAGAGGGGGTGAATAGATTATCTCCATCTTTTAATTTCGCCCTCTTTTTAAAACCGAATGCTCAAATACAATAATAAAGGTGCGGAATATAAACAACACACGTCGATTTAAAGAGGTTCAACCCACCTAGGGCCTAATCCTCTACCACCCCAATATATCCGGGATGGATTTCGAAAAGAAAAAGAATTTTATTAATTACCAAAATTAATACAAATTCAACTTACAACACCTTGAAGAGCACCACACTCTTCTTCAACAACACCTTTGGAGATTACCACAATCTCCTTTTTGAAGATCACCACAATCTTCCTTCAACGGCACCTTGTGAAGATTACCACAATCTTCAACCTTGAAGAATACCAAATTCTTCAACACCTCAATAAGAAGATTACCACAATCTTCTTCACCTATCACCTAGATCATCCAAGTGTGTTCTTACCACAAGAACTCTCACAAGGATATCTTGTGTTTGAATGATAACCAAAAATCAAGATTACAACTCAATAATGAATTTTACAATTTGAGTGCAAAGTGTAATCAAGAATAGCCTAGACCTCAAAGATGTGAAAGTGATAAGCTAGGCAATTTTACAACAAGAATAATAACAATGAAAGACCAAGTGTTTGCTTGAAGTGTATCTTGTTGTGTTGTAGTGTTCTCTCTTATAGTGTTGCTTCAATTCTTCCTCTATTTATAGAAGATGTCTTGTACATGATAGGCTCCTCTTGGGGACATGAATTACGTAAAACATTGCAAGACAATTGAAGAAAAGAGCTGTTAGAAAATCAATCCCACAAATTAAGGAAAAGATGTCGATGCACAACGGTTACATTTTCTTTGTCAAACTCAAGGCGACGACGGCCGCACACAAATAGACGTTTGAAAAAGAGAATACACATTTACAGGCGGCCCGGTCGACGTCTACCTCGACCGGTCGACCTATGCCTCAACCGTCCCCTCATGGGTTTGGAAGAAAGAAACGTTACTTTCAATTTTTGCTCCCAGTGCACGGTCGCCCAAGGGGGCGAATGTCGACGACACCGACACGTTGCCCTATAGGGCGACCAGTTGCCACGACCATTTTCTCGCAAACATGAAGTTTTCTGTTTTCCTCAACTTTCGTGCGGGTTGCCCTATCTATACGGCCACCGGTTTACCTCAAAACCAAAGTGTTGTCCAATTTTATATCGAAAATAAACTTCAAGAAATACTCCGAAAAGTAGTGAAAACATTTTAGACCGATCGGGAGTATTAGGACAACATTTAGAAACATAGTTTCAATGTAAAAACCCATTGACATAAAATCCTTAAATGTGTTGTCCAATATGGTCGAAAATAAACTTGAGGAAATACTCCGGAAAATATTAAAACCATTTTAAATCAATTAGGAGTATTTGGACAACCTTTAAAAACATTGTTTTGGTATAAAAACAAAATCATCAAAATCATGATAAAACCATTTATCAAACAAAATGAAGGTCATGGCACTGAGACACTCCATGGACCTATCAAAAACATCCAACCATGAGCTATTCTCGGATCTCAAAGCCTACGAATTTGAGTGAGAAGGAAAGACCAGGAAGAGACAATTTGTACCAAAACAATTGCTCTAATTGTCAAAGATGGGAAGAGAGGTGAGGTGAAAGAGGCAATTGACCCGGAAGAAATAGCCATGATGGTTAAAAGATTTAACAAGTTCTTTAACAAGAACTACAAGAGAGAAAGGGTGAATCTTCCAAAAGACACTCGGCTCCCTCCAAATCAAGGAAGACAGAGCCAACCAAGAGAACAGATCATCAAAAAGTTGAGTATCAAAGGGTGACAACTCAAGAATAGAAAGAGTGATCAAAAAGTGAATATCTATGTTGGAACTGTAGACAACCAGGTCACTATGCCATTGACGCTCATATCCTGTAGTCAACAAGTACGAGAGATGAAGAAGAAAGAAAGATCTTGAGAGAAAGAAGACAAGAAAGGAAAAAGGCAATGATGGCTGAGACTACGCTGAGACAAACAAAGTCAAGAGAGACAAATGATTGAGAGCAAGAAGGCGACTACTCGAGTGACTCAAGAAGAAGCCCCGATCAGCTTGATGGCCAAAGAACAAGATCAAGAAGATGAGGTTCAAGGAACAGTGAGTGCGGAACCTGGTACATGGATAGTGGCTGTTCCAAACATATGACAGAAATAAGAGAAATTTGTCAAAATTCAAGGAAATCAAAGGAGCAAAAGTCATATTTGGAGGAAATGAAGCTCTGGTGAAATAAGAGGCATTGGATCCATCAAGAGGAATGGATTAGAAATCACGGATGTTGCATATGTTGAAGGACTCAACTTCAATTAATCGAGCATCGATCGGCTGCGTGACAAGGGCTACTATGTTGGATTCAACATGGGTATATGCCAAATCAAAGAAATTGAATCAAATGAAGTGGTCTTTGCAAGGATGTAGAAGCGAAAAATATGTATGTAGTGGATTGGTCAACCGCAACACCCATCACTGTCTACTAGCAAAAACACAAATGAATCAAGTTGGTTGTGGCACAAAAAGCTGAGTCACCTGAATTTCAAAACAATTAACAAGGCGGCAAGAAGTCATCTTGTAGAAGGACTTCAGGACTCGGTATACAAGAAGGAGAGTATATGTGATGCATGTCGGAAGGGAAAGCAAATCAAGTCGTCATTCAAAGAAAAGACATGCCCATCCTCAACAAGAATATTGCATCTACTTCATATGGATCTATTTGGCCCATGGAACCAAAATGCCAGATAAGTGGAAAGAAATACACCTTGGTGGTAGTAGATGACTACTCAAGATATACATGGACAATATTTATGTGCAAGAAGAAAGAAACTCTACAAAAACTACCCACAAACATGAAGAGGATTCAAAATGAGAAGAGTCAAACCATTATCAAAATAAGATCGGATAGAGGAACCGAGTTTGTCAATGGAATAATAACTCGTATTGTATTGAGAATGGTATTGGTCATGAACTATCGGCACAAGGACTCCACAATGAGAATGGAGTTGCGAGAAAGAAGGAATAGAACCCTCAAAGAAGCGTGAAGGACCATGTTAGGTGAAGGGGGTTACCAAAAGATTTTGGTGAAGCAATCAACACGACTACACCCAAAACAGGATGTATGATAAATAGACGGTGACAAAGACTCCTATGAGATCCGGACCGGAAGAAAACCAAGTGTTGCATATTTGAGAATATTTGGATGTAAATGCTTCATCCACAACAATGGCAAAGACAACCTAAAGGCTTTTGATGCTAAAGGCGATAAGGGTATCTTCTTAGGATACTCAAAAAGCAAAGCCTCTGAGATACTCAACAAAAGAACTATGGTTACAGAGGAATCCATTCATGTAGTATTCGATGAGCCAAATGTAAATGGAGAAGACATTGAAGAGTCACCGATAAATTTGAATCATTCAATCATACGAGAAGAGTCCTATCTTTGAAGTCAAGCCGGAATTATCAATTCTGAAGAAGATGAGATAGCCGAATCTCAAAACAAATGGAAAATTTGCGGCTAAGTGATAACGAGAGAGCGACCACGCCAACACAAATGTCAAGTCGATCAATCGACTAACTTACTCCAACTCGATGTAAGATGGCCGAGAGACCATCCGCGAGAACTTGTCATTGAAAATATAAGAGAAGGTGTCAAAACAAGATCGAACTCAACAAGAAGCTATGTTCACATGCTTCATCTCGCAAATAGAGCCAAAAGATGTGTCACACGCATTGGATGACACACATTGGATTCAAGCTATGCAAGAAGAGTCTGAATCGATTTGAAAGAAATAAAGTATGGGAATTAGTGCAAAGACCCATGCATCAAAATGTTATTGGCACCAAATGGGTATTCGAAACAAAATGAACGAGGAAGGCTCTGTGGTAAGAAACAAAGCAAGACTAGTAGCCAAAGTATATTGCCAAGAAGAAGGGATAGATTTTGATGAAACATTTGCCCCCGTAGCAAGATTGGAAGGCTGTAAGGATGTTTCTTGCCTATGCAAACTCACAAGAATTTCATTGTATATCGATGGATGTAAAAAGTGCATTCCTAAATGGTTTGTTGGAAGAAGAAGTGTATGTTGAACAACCTCCAGGATTTGAGCAAAAGTCTCTAGGAGACAAGGTATACAAACTCAAAAAGGCCACTGTATGGATTGAAACAGGCACCCAGAGCATGGTATGACACCTGTCACAATTCCTAAATCGAAAATGGATTCACAAAAGGAAAAGTAGATAGAACACTTTTCTTAATTCAAGACAAGAAGAGTATCTTGCTTGTTCAAATATATGTGGATGACATCATTTTTGGATCCACTAACAAAGAGTCGTGTGAAAAATTTTCAAACCTCATGCAAAGTAAGTTTGAAATGAGCATGATGGGAGGAAGAGTGACATTCTTCCTTGGACTCCAAGTGAAACAAAACAAGGATGGAACCTTCATAAGTCAAACAAAATACACCAGAGACTTAATGAAGAAGTTTGGTATGGAGGAGAAGTCTTACGTAAAAATACCAATGAACACATCGGTCAAAATGGACATGGATGCGGATGGCAAGCACAGAGATCAAACAAGATATAGAGCACTTATTGGATCATTGCTCTATCTCACAAAGAAGCGTGCCGACATCACCTTTCTTTGTAGGTGTATGTGCAAGATTTCAATCTGCTCCGAAAGAGAGTCATATGACAAAGCTAAGAGAATATTGAGATACTTGAAAGGAAACCAAGAGGCTATGGTATCGAAAGGAAGGTGGATTCAAGCTAATTGGCTATTGATTAAACTATCTTTGGATGCGAGTTGAGCAGGAAAGAGCACTTGGCACATGTCAAATGCTAGAAACAGTGATTTCTGGTTTAGCAAGAAGCAAAACTCAATAGCCACCTCTCTCTGTGAGAGAATACATAGGCTGCGGCAAAATTGTTATTGTGCCCAAGTCCTATGGATGAGGCAATGAGAGACTATGAAGTTGAAGAAAAAGAAATTCCAACCATGTGTGATAACACAAGTGCAATTGCAATCACTCAAAATCTGTGTTGCACTCAAGAACAAAACATATTGATGTCGATATCACTTCATAAGAGATCATGTTGAAAAAGAAGGACATTATCTTGGAATATATCTCAATGATAAACAACTAGTGACATCTTCACAAAACCATTATGTGAGTCAATATTTGAAGAACTCAAACATGAGTTGGGGTTAATTGGTGAGTTGACACTCGGGCGAATTAAAGAAGAGAAATGGAAATGAAAAGGGGTGAAAAAGAGTGGAAAATCAATCATGTCCAAGAATCACCAGTATCGGAAAAACTGACTACCGAAGTCGGTGATAGGTGAGTCGCTAAGAGAATCGTGAGAAGTAGAGTTAAATCGGCTAGGAGATAAGCTGAATAACTTATGAGCAAAGTGACAAAAACGATCGTTTTGACTAAGCGGGAATGTTTTAAGGAACACGTCGGATAATGATGATGTGTACGGACAAAAAAGCTGCATACCAAGCTTGATTGGATATAAATCTTTGCCGCATTAAATACGAGGCGTGAAATGCTCAATAGGCGTGCGAAATCCAAGCCGTTGATTTCGATCACAATTCAAAAACGCTGCACGTCCTTTCATAAACCATATTTAAACCATTTTCGTCCATTTCTCTCTCACACTTCTAAAACTTTGTTCATCTCTTTCTCTCAAAAGCAAAGGCAAAAATACTCTCGAAACCCTATCAACCTTCAAATCAATTTAAGTTTTCCTTGATATAATCTTGAGAAATGGCACCAACTTATGACTTTACCAAGTTAGGAAAGCAAATCCACACCGGTTCGACGGTGGATTTTGACGGAATGGTGAAGCGGGGTCCGACGACACCCTGGTGAAGAAAATCGCTGAGAAGTTGGAAACGTCCGGGCTAAAACCGTTTCTAACATTAGAATATCCGATGACCTATGTGGAGGAGGTCGCACAATTCTACGTGAATGCTTTGAGATTCACGATGAAGGAATCAAGTCATCTTTCACGGAAGCGGTGACTATCACTGCCTTGAGATTTGGTCAATATTGCTTACTACCAGTGAAGGAGTATCTCGAGATCAAAGAAGGCTGATGTAAACTTGGTGACGATGGAAAGAAATAGCCAAGTCCGACTTTCTTGATAAAATAATATACACAAAAAACAAGTGATCTGGCGAAGGAGGATTATCACAAGTTGTTGGACATAGTTGCCAAATGTATCGACATAAATTTGGCACTTTGACCAATCACAAAGGCAAAGCTTATTGTAATGGCCGCAATCATCGAAGAAAAGAAGATAAAGCTGGCTGAGTTTGTCTCACAAAGGACTCTGCCCGAGCGTGGGGAACAAGTCCTTCAAAGAAGATGGTTCATTTGGAGGATCCCTGGATATGGCCAGTGATTGGCCGGCTATTGGAGGTGAAAGGAGTCCTCTTAGACATGGGAAGGCATTCCATGTTAACAAGAGGATGTTCGAGCTAACCTCTCTGCGGCGCTCGAGCGTGCTTACGCCAAGAGAGGCGACACGTGAGGAGAATCACCACCCCAAGATACAAACTGCTTTCCTCTCCACCCAAGAAGAGAGCGCGCGCTACTAAGAAGACCGATGCTCCCGACAGCAAAGAAAACCAAACATGCTCCCGCCCCTGCAGCGAGTCACCCCCCGCAAGTATGTCACCCCCCTGCAAAGCGTGATCGAGAAGGACTCACAAATACCTTCTCCGATCGTCAAGGAGGAGAACTGACAAGCCAAGACGGCCACTCCTCGAAAAAAGACACCAAAGACCGCCCCGGGCCGCCCAAGACTCGAGAGGACAACATCTCGGGCAGAAATTCCCCTGGTACAAACCGGAGAAGAAGAAGAATCGTCAAGCGATCGAGCAGGAGAAACCAAATGAAGTCGATTACTCGGCACCAACACAAATACCGGGAGACTCATCGGGAAGTAGAGTCTCCAGGTGTAGTTGATGAAACACCAAGTCTGGCTGAAGAAATCGTGAGGCAACCGAAGACACACAGTATCTCACACAATTTGAAGCACAAAAGAACCTACCAGAGCGAGATAGTGATGTAATGATTCTATCTCCACCTTACCCGGACATCCAAAATCGTCTGCGTGAGTGGAGGAAATGGAAGTCCGAGCAAGTCAAGGGAACAGTTCCAACGGCCCGAGTTCATAGAAGAAGAAGAGGAACTGCTAAATTTCCTTGGATTAACTCTTTGTGCTCGGCTCTGGATGAAGACAAGCGCACGGACATCCTGCGAGATCTACAAGGACAGGGGAGAGAAAAAGCAAGGTTTGAAGAAGCGAAGCACGTGAGAAGTCAAGCATCCGCCCTATCTCCGGCACCCACGTAACACACACATCCTCTCCTTGATGTCTTCTCTCCGATGACGAGGAACCAGAGAATGTTGCTGCCACAAAAGAGTTGCAAATGCGGCAAGCATTGCACGAATCAAGAATCCTTCACGAGCAAAGACGATGGAAGGACCGGAGGTCATCGAACACAAACTGAAATCGATCCAATAAGAGTGGTTCAAAATAGCCATATGTTCTTTGCTACCACTTCCCACTCACTCGGAAGAAGGCAATAAGGAAATGGCGATGAAACGGGCTAGTGGGGACCCCACGAGCCAACCCCTATTGAAGGTGTGCTACCACCCGCCCCAACTACTGAACAATCAATCGAAACAGCCGGGAGTTTGGAGACGAGTGACCCCATTCCAAGTCACTCACCGGTGCGCCCCGAGGGGAAACTCCCTCCACCGCAGTAAGGTCGGAGGATCTTTGCGAGATGACTCCGCAACGAATCAAGGAGGCGAAGAAGAGAATTTACAATCACAAGAAGAACACGACAAGTTGCCATCAACGAAGCTCGAGGCGATTGAGACTGTCTCGGTGAGGTGCCAACCGCTCTGAAGGCTAATGACTCGCCGCGATGCGATCGAGACACAGGAAGGAATGACCGCAGGAGTTAACACTGGGCGATGAAAGTGCAATCCATGGGGTGAGACTCCTATGGATGCCACCGTAGAAGACCCTAAGGCAGTGACACTTTGTCGAAAGGGAGGACTAAACCTCGCAGCGAGAGACTGGGAGGAAATGAAGGCCCACGGGAGGTTGAGACTTCCCGGGGTAAAGAAGTCAAGTAAAGAACATCCCTCCTACTATCATCGACCCATCGAGAAGGAGATCGGCGCACTTCATGATTCCCGGGACAACCCCGATGTCACTTTTCGGGATCGGAAGGCGAAGAAGAAGTGAGTCATCCCCGCATGACAAATCCAAAAGACTCTTCGCTGCGGATGTTCCAAGCACGAGCAAGTCGATCCCAAGACTACTCGTCAAACTTTTAACTTTGATGATGAGCCACCACTGAAATCTCATCATCGTCCGATGACGCCATCGATAAGACCGAGGACCGGTCATCGAGATGGAAAAACCACCGAGACCAACGAAGTTTAAGTTAAGGCAGTGAGCTCGGCAAGCGCAGGTCTACTTCAACAACCCAGTGAACAAGAGACCCTTTGCCACGGGCTCCTCAAGGCTGCAAGCAGGATCGATTCCCAAAAGAACTTCACGCGCACCGCTCATCATCGAATGATCCCGGTCGGCGGTGATGAATCTTTTGTAGAATCTTTCCCTTTCTCACTTTGGAGATACGAGAACTCCACGAAGAGTCGAAAACGAACAAGCACGCTATAACAAACCAGCTCTGTTCTTCCAACAGACACCATTGTTCCACTAATTATGACTTCGATGTTGTATGGCCATCGGTACGCAATGAAGAATCACCAAGTTCGAGAAGTGTTCAAGGCACTCTTTCTTGAGGTTGAACGGATGGAGAGGCATCGGCCTCTTTGGACATGCGCTGGACAATAGAGATGCCTCCTTACAGTGATTTGAGAGGCATAACAATCGGGATAAGGGAATGGTGGCAACAAAGGCAATCAATGCGTGTGGAACAGTGAGATACTTGAACTTTGTTCAACAAGGCTGGCAGTGTGGAGAGTGAAATGCGATGCAAAAACGGTGAGAGAACACATTGAACATATGCATGAAGCTCACACTCGCCAAATCAAGGCTGCTGCGTGAGCAAAATACAAATGATATACAAATTTGGAAGAACACATGACTCGAAAATTCAGCCTTCTCATGGTGAGATGAAGCCGATTTCAGTGAGTCCAACGCTACTGAATTTCGTTTGGCCGCATACAACGCAGCAGACTTGAAGCGAGAACTTCGACTATCCGCGAGCTCGATTTCATGCTTGCCAAAGATGTTCCCTGGGGTTCCTCTATCCTTTGATGATGCCAAAAAGGGGAAGAGGAATACCTTAAAATGACAAAAAAAATCAAGTCAAAAGAAAGGAGCGGTGAGAAGGAACAATTGAGAAGAGAAAATCAGTGAGGAAGTCTTGAAATGAAGAAAGGAAAGCTTGTTGAGGGGGAAGGATCGTGCGGATATGACATTGATGATTGCACAAACCCCCAAAGGTCCTGTCTAAATCCCGACATTATAACCAAAGAAACTCCCAGTGACTCGCCACTCCAACACTCTGTTTGTATCTATGGTGAGAAGAGAAAAGCAATTGAAGCGAGGGATGAAGGAAGTGGAAGGAAGAATGGATGCGAGTTATGAACATCTTGAAAGAACACGGAGGCATTCCAAGTGAAGAGAGACACGTATGCCATTTCGGATGTCGGGACAGAGCCACGATCGGTCGATGAATTTAAAACACTTTCGAATCGAGGGATACTTTGCAAATATGTCCATGGCTCAAGCTTGGGACTTATCTTGGGAAAAAGGTCTCACCTTATGTGAAGAAGGCGACGAGCGTGAGACTTCCTAAGCGATCGCTCTGTCACTCGCTAGTCACTCACCGGGAAGAAGATGACCCGATCTGAGATACCCGAGAGGTAGAGGAAGAAGCGATGAGTGGAGGAAGAAGCTTGGACCTGGCCTCTGCCCAAGAATATTGAATACGTAGATCCGGGAAAGAAAGGAGGGATCTCTTTTGGGTGGCCGGACTTGACCAAGTGGCAAATTTAAAAGTGGCTAAATCTAACGCCGAGTATGCAAAGAGATTAGAAGAGAAAACAAGAGACAAACTCAGCTATGGCGGGAGAGAGAAAGAATAAGAAATGAAGGCATCAGGAAAGCATATGAGAAGAAAAGAAGGCAGGTGACGGCGAAAAAAGAGAAAGAAGAGAAGAAGATCTTGATCAAGATGAAAGAAGGAGACAACGAAGAAGATGAAGTGTTCTTTGTCCAACCCTTCGTGTATTTTATTATGTAAATACATACAATGTAAGTCTTCCGTAATAAAACTAAAATTTTTTTTGAAGACAATTATATACTCCGATACACCTTGTAAACAAATTGTTTAAGTACAAGAATGATATGATCAATAAAAAGATTGATTCTCGCATACATTCTATGTCAATACACTATCCTGTATGTATCTTTGTTATTTGCATCTTTGTATGGTTTAAGTTTTGGCATCATCAAAAGGGGGAAATTGTTAGGAATTTTATTGTTTAGATTTTGATGAATGCCATGTAAAACTTAGAATAGAAAGTTGGCACCCCAATTTTTGTTGTAAAATGCATTGTAATGAATAGAGCTGGCCAAGCTGAGTTAAGTCGGCCTACGCCTAACATGCAAGAAGACAATCAAGATGGAAGGAAAAAACTTCTGTGAGACAGTTTGAGTATGGCAAAGAAGAGTAGACGGAACTCTCTCAAGAAGCGGTGAGATGCGGTGAGTGGAGCATCGATCAAGTCAACTCAAGAAAAGCCAAGTCTCAAGTTGAAGTGACGAAGAGTCATCCAATGATTGGAAGCGACTCTAAGTCACCTGGGAAAGCAAGGAAATGCAACAAGTCGAGATAAGCGTAAAGGACCATTGCACGAGAAATCAAGAGATTTACTTAAACAAATAATATCTCCATACCACCTTTCTTGGAGTGCTCATCCCGAAGCGTGCAAAAGGAATGAACCAATGGGAAAGCACTACACCGTGTCGAACTCGAAAGGTGAAAGAACAATTCATACGAGAAAACGGCAATTCCAAGAATCGCAAGCCAACGATCGCAAAGTGACTTTCAAAAATAAGCCTATCTCTTCAACGGGCAAATTTTTGAAAGTTCACTATAAAAGGCCGAGGAGTTTGTTTGAGATACAAGGGATGACACACAAGTGAGATATACAAGCACATTAGAAAAACTAGGAAACTTTTGAAAACAAGGGGTCTACATTCCGGAAGGATTGTAGAAAGGTTCAAGTTGAACCAAGTCTTAAGCTTTTGGAGGGCTTCGTGATCAAATCCAAAGAGCTTGAGCAAGTGAGTCGTAGTAACAAAGCAGCTGCACCTGTGAAGAAGCTGAGTCGTGAGAAAGCCAAATGAGTGATCAAGGCGTCTCCGCATCGAGTCCCTAATGATCAAGTCACAATTGTTGTGATCAAGACTTGTATGCGGACTGCTACCACTTTGTAAACTGATCATTACTTAGTGGATTCCTCCGGGAGTTGGAGAAGATAGGAGTAGAAGAATTACCCCATCTTCGAACCTCTATAAAAACTTTCTTTGTGTCATTTACATTTCAAAGATTTAAATTCTGCACTTTTAATCGCTTATATCTCACGATAAATTTGCTATCCATTTGATAATTTATAAGTACTAAATCAAGCTCTAAAATCTTGCTTAATCAAACTTAAGGGTGTTAAGTCTTCCAATTTGAAAATAAAACCAAAGTTGAGTTAAATTATAGCCAACAATGAGTTACTCCATCAACGGCTCGGTGAGTCATTGAGAGATTAACTCTACTTGAGTGACTAATTCGATTGTCCATCAAGGACACAAAATGTAGAATTAACTCAGAGATTTAAAAGGACTAAATCGAAAATTTGGTAAGGTTTATTCAACCCCCTTCTAAACCTTACACTTACACCCTTTGGGACCTACATATTGGACATGCATGTGTATGATCTTTAAAATCTATGTTTTGGATGCCTTATAACCTGGAAAAGTCGAGCATAATTGATTAAATTTCAATTTCGGACTTCAAAATGTAAAAATAGAAAGTTGGTGGACTAAATTGCAAGAAAATAAAAATTAAAGGACCCCTCTGCAAATTTAGAAAATTGTGACTGTACTCAGGTTCAAAAATAACTTTTGGACATTTTAATAAAGTTTTAAGAGTTTTAAGATAAATAAAATCAAGCTTTAAAAGCCCAAGGACTAGATTGTAAAATTTTGAAAGTTTAAGGGCTACTTTGCAATTTTTAAAACTGTACCAGACCTAAACTTTAAAATTTGAAATGTTTACTCTTAAGGTACTGGGAATTACATATTTCAAAAGTATTCCAAAAATCCAAGTGATTAGGGCTTGGAAAGCAATTTTATAAAAATTGAGGGACTAATGTGTAAAATACTAAACTTGAGGACCCAAATGAAATTTCCAGGACTTATGCAGTCCATGCACCTGGAAATACTAACTTAACTATAACTTAATTATATTTTGGACCCAAGGTTCAAATTTCATAACAGTTGGACCCCTAGAAGCCTTAAAGGCAACTATTTCAAAATGGGACAAAAATGATATATTCAAAAGTTAAAGGACCTACACATATTTATTTTAAAAACTGCTTTTGTCCCAATATCCCACTAATCTTAATGATATTTTCCAACTGGAATCACATTAAAAGCCCTTCCGGTTTTTGAGTTCCGATTGTTTTAAACTTAAGGTCCGAATTGGCGATTTTTACAAATTTGGGGCCAATGTGAGAATTTTACAAACTCTCGACCTCAAAATTTTAAAAACCTGAATCTCTGGACAAATTGGAGAATTTAGGAACTGACCTCTTAATTTTTCAAGGTCGGGATATTTATTTATTCAATTTTTAACCCCAAAAGTATTGGTTTTTACAAAACGGGGCTAAATTACAATTTTTCTTTTATAAAGGACCTAACTCAAATTATTTTCTCTCTTACTAAAATAGCCCTGGACCCTCTGACTTGGAGATTTAATTAAAGTATTTTACTTTCCCAAAAACCCTTGACTTATCGGATCAATTTGACCGATTGATAACGATCGTGGAGCGACTTCCTCGCCTTGCGATTTTGAATCTATAACGGGACTCATGTTCCACCTAATCTTTCAAGATATCGAGGATTGCTTATCCTTCCGATGATCATCTTCATCCAAGTACTCCACCAACGTCATAATTACCACTCGCGCTTTTCAAAAATTTTCCTAAAACTGCTTCCCTAAATCAATAATACTCATCATTTCGTTGATTTGCTGTACTTGTAATTACTTTCCCGCTGAGTCAACTTGGTGTGTCGAGCTCACAAAAATGGATATGTCGGGGATGGAACCGGCAGCTCGGTTGCTATTCCACTCTTCCGGCCCCATCGTCCTAATCCCACAACTGAGGGACGGAGTTTGTCCAAGGGAAGCGAGTCGTAGTACCTAAGGTATAATCATGATTATGACAGATCCGAGCCTTGCAAGCTCCACTCGTGGATTTTGTCTTTGCCTACGGGCGATAAGGTGCGGTCTTGGACCATCTTGACGGGGAGTTACAAGGAAGAACGAAGGAATCGCTGTTCGATCCACACGATTCCGGAGTTATCGGACCCATTTTGGTTGGCGTTACATTTCCGTGCACGCAACCGCTACCTCCGCTGCATTGGTTGGCGTTACATTTCGCACGCAACCGCTACCTTTTTGCATTGGTTGGCGCTACAAATCCGTACGCAACCATTAATTGCCTTGCATGGGATTGGCGTTACACTTCCGTACACAATCCTACCTGTCTTGGATCAATCACATAGTGCCTGTGTGACCATGAATCTGTTTTTCTTGAATCGTATAAGTATATTACTTAAATATATTTATCACGACGCTTGTGGATCGTGTGAATTCATGCATCATACTCACGCATTTTCATATAAATCGTTTTCTCACATTAACTATATTGCGCCACACTTGCACCCGATCACCCCATCCACCGAGATTTTGTCTCATCCCCACCGTTTTCTAACCTTTAGATGGGGACTATATTGAAGATTTCGAACCGGCCACAGATTGATGACCCTCGTCTCCCGCCTTTTGTCGATCTTGCACCTTTTACCGATGATCGTTCTTATTTCATGTACTTCCATTGATGTTGGACTCCCATTTATCCTGCTACTCTTTTCTCTCTTTGACTGTAATTTAAGGGCGTAGGACCCTTTGACGATTTGGATATTGTACTTTACATTTGGCCTGTAAACTTATTCAGGTTATTATTTTGGATGTATTTGGATTTTGTTGGAACTTAAGTTGTAACTTGTACTTGTTATTTATTTCCGCTGCTATTTAGACTCTGTCTCATTGGGTTCTCGTTGATATTTGTCCGGATTTTGGTTATTGTATTTAAGTTGTGGATCGCTTCGTCGCGTCCCGTTTGGGGCGTGACAGATAGAGTGGTATCAGAGCTCGGTTAGTAAGATGGAAACTTACACCGAGCTGACCCAGGATAGGACCCTCAGTCTGTGTTTTGGGTAGTACCGCGACTTGACCAATTAAGTGTGAAATCGATTTCAAATTGGCGTAGAACCGTCTTATTGATATTTGAACTAAGTTAGAACGCATATTTTGAGATTTCATAGTCATACTTGTCTTGACTTAGTCGATTCTCGACTGATTTCCCTTATTCATTCTTTCCTTATTCTCTTCTTATCTTTCCTCTACCTCTGACTGATCCGCCTTAGTTTTGTTTGATCAGGATGGAGCTGACGCCTCCTACATGGTGAGATGTATTCCATGCACGTGCTGAGCGGGAATATTACCGGGCACTGATGATTCATTGGCACCGGGAAAGTGAACGCGCGACCACAGAGCTAGCCCAGGAGCGTCAACGCACAGGGACTGACTGGTGCTTGGCGATGAGCCAAGATGAGAAGAACGAGCGACCATCACATCAAGGACCGCGATAACACCATAAGAGCGCGGGAGGACCAAATACGAGTATCCGGGAATGCCTGGATAACATGCGGAGAAGATGAAGAGGACTAGTGACGGCCGCCGAAAATGGGAGATTGACGCCCGCCTATCCCGTGCACCGTCGAGCGCTTGGAGAGACCCTCATCAAGCGGATGATGACGCCATAGAGGACCTTACATGCCCTAGCTCGTAGAGACGCCGCTCTGAGGTCGCTTTAGCAGCCAATGCTCACCATTGCCACCGCCCGAGGCGAGCTCCGTACTGATGCCGAGGAGGATCTCGAGGAGGATCCAGATCGACATTGGAGAGCCAGAGGCACTCGAGGCGCTCCACTCGATGAGGCCTCGGATTGAGCAGTGGTTGGACTTCGTGGATTGGCCGAGGTTGAGGTGCCACCTCACCCGACCCAGCCCCGATTATAGACATAGCGGCGAGCGACGATGATGGCGATCTCACTGATTAGCTAGCAGATTGTCAGTTTGTAGTTTTGTTGTTGTAGCCGTGTATTCCAGTGTTGTACCTTACCTTATTGTACTATATTCGGATGTATTTTGATTCCATGTATCTGACTTAGTAATTCTGCTGTTGTACTTTGGGTGTATTCAAATTTTACATTAATGGATATGCCTTTTGCTATTTATTCAGTGTCTTGTGTTGATGTTACTTTCCCTGCGATATCACTTGCTTTACGCGAATCATTATTGTATTCATTTACTCGTGAATCGCAACTAACGCTTCAAGATACTGAGAATGGCGAACATCAGGACGTGGGAGACCTCGTCGCGTTCCACGGGGAGACGATGATGTACCCAGGATCGGGTACCCTCTCCTATTACCACCACCTCCTCCACCTGCCGCAGAGACAATCGACCGCACAAGCCTTACGGAAATCTTGGTTTTTATGAGGCAACAGGCAGAGCCTCAACCTCGTGCTCCCGAACCCGCCAGAGAGGTAAACGATCGCACGTTGGAGCGATTCCTGCGGTTCGACCCACCAACCTTCTTGGGAGAGCCGGACGATGTGAAAGCGTAAGAATGGATAGAAAAGCCGAGAATATCTTCAATGCTCTTCAATACTCCGACGAGCAAAGAGTCACACTCGCTGTATTTTGTCTGGAATCGGCTGCTAGAGACTGGTGGAGGGCAAATGAAAGGAGATGGGAACAAGACCGAGTAATCAGAACATGGGGAAATTTCTTGGCTGAGTTCAATGAATAGTATCTTCCACAAGTTATGAAAGAAGCACGCCGAGATGAATTTCACAGATTGAGGCAAGGGAATCTGACTGTAGCTCCGTACGAGTCCGAATTTCACCGATTGTCCAAGTATGCTCTGGGGACAATCGATCAAGAGGATAAGCTTTACAAGTTCACTCGAGGATTGAAATCGAACTTGAAAACAATTGTTGATCATTGAATCGCAACCTACTCACCAGTCAGGGTAAAAGCGGCTCTCCGCATTGAGTCGGGATCAACAGTATTGGATAGATTCAACATAATAGGCCATCGAGCGATCTTAAGAGGACAAAGGTGGGGCAGCCATCTAAACAACTTTGCTAAGTTTGAAGGACCAAGCAATGTAATGCAGAACAAAGGAAAAGAGACCTCAAAGCAAGGAAAGCGGGTCAAGTGTGTACACATTCCCGTAAATCGGGACATACCGCCAACGCATCGTTGGCGTAAATAAGGAAGGTGTTTGCGCTTGGTAGTAATAATCACACCGCAAGATTGCCCAAAGTACGATGACCGAACTAAACAGACGCAACCACGAAGCCGAGAAATGGCTGCTGGGCAATCGGGCGAGGATGCCCGCCGAGCATTTGCACTAGCCGGACAGAGGCTCCGGAGGCAACAGATGTGGTGGAAGGTACGCTTCTAGTATCTAACCACTACGCGAAAATATTATTCGACCCTGGATCAACGCATTCATTTGTTGCACCGCATTTTGTACACAAACCGCATGCATGCATGGAACATATGCCTATATGCTTAGAAGTGTCAACTCCTATGGGTGCAAGTCGATAATGATATTATCTATAATGCATGCGGTTAAGATTGCTTTGAGATAAACTTTATCGCCGATTTGATCTTATTACCTATATCCGAATACGACGTGATATTGGGAATGAACTGGTTATCTGCACACCATGCACAAATGGACTGCCATAACAAGTCCATTAAGCTATGGCTCCTCTTGAGTTACAGGAGTTGAAAACGCAATTACAAAAACTGATGGATGTGGGATTTATCCGACCGAGCGTCTCCGTTGGGAGCACTTGTCTTTGCTCGTCAAAAAGAAGGATGGCACATTAAGACTATGTATAGATTATCGTGGTCTTAATAGTGTGACCATCAAGAACAAATATCCCCTCCCGAGGATACATGAACTATTTGATCAACTTCAAGGAGCAACGGTGTACTCAAGTTTGATTTACAACAAGGATATTACCAATCAAGATCCGCGAAGGAGACATTTCCAAAATCGCATTTCAAACCCGATATGGACACTACGAGTTTGTAGTAATGCCTTTTCGGTCCGACGAATGCACCAAAGCAGATTTATGGACCTGATGCATCGAGTCTTCCACCCTTATTTGGATCAATTCGTAGTGATATTCATTGATGACATACTCGTATACTCTAAGTCTAGAGAAGAGCACGAACGCCATCCAAAAATCGTTTTAGAGACACTACGAAACATAAGGCGATGCCAAATTCAGCATGTGCGGATTTTGCTTAGTGAAGTCGCGTTCTTGGGACATATAGTATCCGACACCGAGATTAGATCCTTCAAGGTACAGACAGTGGGTTGAATGGAAACAACCCGAGTCTGTGAAAAAATCGAGTTTCCTAGACTAGTTGGATATTATCGAAGATTTATCCAGGACTTCTCCGAGATAGCCGGACCACTCACCGACTAACCCGAAGCAAGTCAAGTTTGAGTGGAATGACAAGTGCGAGGCGAGTTTCCAAGAGTCAAGAAACGACTTACTACTACGGCTCGGTCTTAGCCCTTCCAAAGGGAACAGAGAACTTTGTCGTCTCTGTGATGCCTCAAAAGAAGTGTTAGATAAATGTTTTTATCAAGATTTTGATGATTTTGTTGTAATAAGATTTTATACCAAAACAATGTTTTTATATGTTGTCCAAATACTCCTAAATGATTTAAAATGTTTTTACTAATTTTTGGAGTATTTCTTAGAGTTTTTAATTTGATAAAAATTGGACAACACTTTTGATGGTTTTGTTTAAATTGGTTTTTACACCAAAACTATGTTTATAAATGTTGTCTAAATACTCCCAAATGATTTAAAATGTTTTTACTAATTTTTGAGTATTTCTTGAAGTTTATTTTTGAAAAAAAAAAATCGGACAACATTTCAAAGGGGTCGACCGTCATTCCAAAGTGGTCGACCGGTACCTAAAGATAAGAAACTCAAACAGAACTTATAGGTCTTGAAAAAGAGGAGGGGGGACCGGTCAAGGGTGAGGTCGACCGCCGCACCCTAGGGCGACCGGGTCGCACCCCACCTGGACCGTCGCACCCCCGCAACCCCAACCTGGATCGCACTATTTTTTTCAAACGGTCGAAATCTTCAACAGGAAACCTCGCCCTATGTTAATTTTTGACAGCAAAATTCCAACCGTTGCAATCTGTGACAACAAGATTTGCTTTTCTATTTTGTACAATATTTCTACATCTTGTAATCTTCTTTTTGTAGACAAAAGTGAAGATAGAGGAGCCTATGTTGGTGAAGCTTCCCTATAAATAGAGGATGAATTGAAGACACAAGAAAACACATACAAGCAAAATACACAACAAGAAATCTGCAAATTGTTCAAGCTTTCATTTTTACATTCTTGTTGTAATAGCCTAAGTACTTTCACTTGCACATCTTTGAGGTCTAGGCTTTTTGATTCTTGATTACACTTGCACTCAATCTTTGTATTGGCTTCATTGAGTTGTAATCTTGAATTTTGTCCATCATTCAACACAAGACATCCTTGTGAGTATTCTTGTGGTAAGAATACACTTGGGTGATTTAGGTGATAGGTGTTTGAAGAGTGTGGTACTCTTCAAATGTGGTGAAGGAAGATTGTGGTAATCTCCTTGAAGGTGTTGTAAGAGGATTGTGGTGATCCTCAAGGTGTTGTATTAATTGTGGTAATTAATAAATTTTTTTTTCTTTTTGAAATCCATCCCGAGATACTTGGGGTGGTAGAGGATTAGGCCCTGTGGGTTGAACCTCTTTAAATCAACGAGTGTTGTTTAATTTCCGCATTTACATTCTTGTCATTTACTTGTTGATTCGAAAAAGAGGGTGATTTGCGAAAAATCGGCATAATCTATTCACCCCCCCTCTAGATTATCGTAGCCACTTGGACTAACAAGAAGGACTAGGAGCAGTGCTCATGCAGGAAGGAAAAGTTATCGCTTATGCATCACGAAAGCTCAAGCCGTATGAATCCAATTATCCAACGCATGACTTGGAATTGGCAGAGATAGTTTTCGCGTTGAAGAAATGGAGACACTATCTCTACGGAGCAACATTCACGCTTTCACGGATCATAAGAGCTTGAAGTATCTATTCTCCCGAGAAAGACCTCAACTGAGGCAACGGAGATGGATGGAGTTGATTGAGGACTATCACTTTGATATTTAATACCATCCCTGAAAGCTAACGTCGTAGTGACGCTCTAAGCGTAAAGGCGAGCTTAGCCAAACTTATGATTCGAGAGTGGGAATCATTAAAAGAGTGAGCAATTGGAATCGACGAGAACCAATACTCGATTTCATGTGCTAACATTTCGATTACACCCAATCATTTGAATGAGATCAAAGAAGCACAAGAGAAAGATACACATCTTCAAAAAACAAGGAGAAGATACTTAAAGGAGAAAGATCGGAATTCTCGACGAAGATGGAGTTATCGAGGTTCCTAATCGAGTGTGTGTACTTGAATGACGAAAGCGATTAGGAATAAAATCTTAGTAGAGGCACACCGCCGAAATACACTATACATCCTGGAGGAAACAAGATGTATAAGGATTTGAAACGGAGTTATTGGTGGGTAAACATGAAGAATCGGTAGCGAGTTCATTGCGAGATGTTTGACTTGTCAACGAGTAAAAGAACACCAACGACCATCCGGTTTACTACAACCGTTGAGAATTCCCGAGTGGAAATGGGAACACATAACGATTGACTTTGTGACGGATCTACCAAGGACCGGAGGAGGCCATGATGCTATTTGGGTAGTTGTAGATCGACTCACGAAATCGCACACTTTTTACCCATCAAGAAAACTGATAGCTTGCGAAACTTGCACGCATTTATATCCGAAAATTATTCGGTGCATGGAGTACCAAATCGATATAGTATCGACAGAGACCCGAGGTTTGTCTCCGATTTTTTGGAAGTGCTTGCACGAGGAATTGGGTACCTCACTAAGTTTCAAAGACAAAGAAGACATCCACAAACCGATGGATACCACGAGCGAACAATTCAAACCCTTGAAGATATGTTGCGAGCCCGCACTGATTTTAAAGGAAGTTGGGATTCGCACTTACCATTAGCCGAGTTCACCTATAATAATGATTATCGTGCCACGATTGGGATTGCACCCTACGAGGCATTGTATGGGCGAAAATATAGATCCCCACTACACTGAGATTGATGACCAATGGACTCGAAAGAGAAACAAAAGTCGCCGATTCCAAAGGTCGACTTAGTTCAGAGGCCATGGAGAAGGTCAAGCTGATCAAGGAGCGGATTCGCATGCACTTTCGCCGCCAAAAGAGTTATACGGACAAGAGAAGAAAAGATTTGGAATTTGAAGTCGGTGATGAAGTATTTCTCAAACTCTCACCACGGAAAGGATTGATCAATCCGAAGAAAGGAGGCAAGTTGAGTCCGAGATATGTTGGACCTTACAAGATTTTACAAAGGATCGGGAAGTTAGCTTACGCACTCGAGTTACCTGCACCATATACGGAATGCACGATGTATTCCACGTGTCGAGATCAAGAAGTATCAACCGGATCCCGAGCATATCATCACTCGAGATACTCCTCCTCTAATGGAAAATCTATCCTATACCGAGAGCCAATCCGGATCATTGATCGCCAGAATCGACGGCATTGCGTAAGAGAGAAATCCTCGATGGTTAAAGTGGTGTGGCGAACCACAACCGAGACGAAGACGCAACATGGGAAATGGAAGAAGACATGAGGAATCAATATCGAACTATTTCAAGAGAATTTGGGGACCAAATTCTTTTAAGGAGGGGAGGATGTGAAGCCCCGATTTTTCCGAGCTATTAATTGATCCTTATTGTCGTTTATACTTTTGATCGACTATTTTACCGTCATTTTGACGGGTAATTATTAATAATACATATATTTTGTACTTTATTTCATTTTATTTAATTACTTGTGATCATGATCATCATTAATTCTATTTTGCATTTATGATCACTTGATTGATCATTATTACTATTTTTGTATTTATTAGTCACCTTAGAATTTTAAGAGACTATTTATTTTAGAGACTTTTACCTTATAGAATTAAGAATTTGATTTAGATTAAGTGATCATGAGACTTACAAGTGATCAAGAAAATAACTAAATATTTTGGAGATTGATATATTTCATCTATTACCATCAAATTTGGGACAAAAAAAATATATATATATGGAATTACCATATTGCCCTCATAGTGGACGGCCATGGTGGTATTTTTGGAGTAAAAATATCATCCAACTTTTGTACACCTACACCATATATTAGTCATCTTGTGTATAATTATATCATTAATTCAAACATTATACACATCATTTTATACACCAATTCTTTATTACTATTTTTCCCAACTTATTCCCACTTTACCAACATTCTTCTCAATATTCCCCAACACCATTCAAGCCCATGCTTTGACTTGCACTTTGTCTCCCATGCAAGAAGCAAATTACAAGCTTGAAAAATTTTCTCCTTCTCTCTCTCACTAGTACACGGCCACAAGGCCAATTTTTTCAAAAATTTGGATCAAAAATTTCACCAACACATTTGATCTTCCAAATCAATTATCCTCCTTCTCTCTAAAAACTCCCAACTTCTCTATATTCTTCCTCTCACTTTCTTCTTCAATACTTAGAAAAAATTTCAACATTTTCCTCCTTATACTCCATAAAAATCGAACCAAATCATACCAAGGTAAGAAATTTTATCTTCAATCCATTTTTGGATATCACATTGTTCATCTCTTCCACCTTCTTAACTTAAGTTTGAATTTGGTTTGGAGGTACATTTAGAAGACCTTGAAGATTAGAGCTTGACAACATTTTTGAAGAAGGACCTCAAGCTTGAAGAGAAAATAGTAGAGGAAATTAGACTACAAGGTAAGAATTGAGTACTAGACCCCTTCTTCCCTATTCTTTCTATTTTTTTTTTTAAATTTTAACACCCCTTTTTCATTTTTGAGAAATAGGGGCTGACCTTAGGAGATTTTGGAGTTGAACCAAAATTTCCAATTTTTAAGCTTCAACTAGTCTCCAAACATCCACTACACAAGGTAAAGTGTAGTCCTTCTCATTTCCTTATTTCCTTCTTTTTCTCCTTAATTTTTCTCTCATTTTTCTAAATCCAAATTTTGATATTTTTTTAACTAGGGGCTGACCTAAGAAGCCTCATCCAAAAATTGTGAAATTATCCTTTTATTTCACAATTTCCAATTTTAAGGTGGGTGGAAAAAATATTTTCCAACTTTTAGGTGTTTTGATTAAATGCATGTAGAAAATTTGATCATGAGCCTTGAGATATATATAATATATGTATTGCATGCCAATTTTATATATCAAATCATGAAAATTCTCAAGAGTTGCTCAAAATTGCTATTTATTGAATTTTAGGTGCGTGCATGTACACTTTGTTGTTTTAATTGATGAATTCTTTTATGTATTGGACATGCATGTGTATGATCTTTAAAATCTATGTTTTGGATGCCTTATAACCTGGAAAAGTCGAGCATAATTGATTAAATTTCAATTTTGGACTTAAAAATGTAAAAATGGAAAGTTGGTGGACTAAATTGCAAGAAAATAAAAATTAAAGGACCCCTCTGCAAATTTCTAAAATTGGGACTGTACTCAGGTTCAAAAATGACTTTTGGACATTTTAATAAAGTTTTAAGAGTTTTAAGATAAATAAAATCAACCTTTAAAAGCCCACAGACTAGATTGTAAAATTTTGAAAGTTTAAGGGCTACTTTGCAATTTTTAAAACTGTACCAGACCTAAACTTTAAAATTTTAAATTTTTACTCTTAAGGTACTGGGAATTACATATTTTAAAAGTATTCCAAAAATCCAAGTGATTAGGGCTTGGAAAGCAATTTTATAAAAATTGAGGGACTAATGTGTAAAATACTAAACTTGAGGACCCAAATGAAATTTCTAGGACTTATGCAGTCCATGCACCTGGAAATACTAACTTAACTATAACTTAATTATATTTTGGACCCAAGGTTCAAATTTCATAACAGTTGAACCCCTAGAAGCCTTAAAGGCAATTATTTCAAAATGGGACAAAAATGATATTTTCAAACGTTAAAGGACCTACAGATATTTATTTAAAAAACTGCTTTTGTCCCAATATTCCACTAATCTTAATGACATTTTACAACTGGAATCACATTAAAAGCCCTTCCGGTTTGTGAGTTCCGATTATTTTAAACTTAAGGTCCGAATTGGCAATTTTTACAAATTTGGGGCCAATGTGAGAATTTTACAAAATCTCGACCGCAAAATTTTAAAAACCTGAATCTCTGGACAAATTGGAGAATTTAGGAACTGACCTATTAATTTTTCAAGGTCAGGATATTTATTTATTCAATTTTTAACCCCAAAAGTGTTGGTTTTTACAAAACGGGGCTAAATTACAATTTTTCTTTTATAAAGGACCTAACTCAAATTATTTTCTCTCTTACTAAAATAGCCCTGGACCCTCTGACTTGGAGATTTAATTAAAGTATTTTACTTTCCCAAAAACCCTTGACTTATCGGATCAATTTGACCGATTAATAACGATCGCGAGCGACTTCCCGCTTGCGATTTTGAATCTATAACGGACTCATGTTCCACCTAATATTTCAAGATATCGAGGATTGCTTATCCTTCCGATGATCATCTTCATCCAAATACTTCACCAATGTCATAATTACCACTCGCTTTTCAAAATTTTCCTAAAACTCGCTTCCCGAATCAATAATACTCATTGCTGGTTGATTTGTTGTTTGTAATTACTTTTTTTGCACGAGTCAACTTGGTGTGTCGAGCTCACAATGGAATGGATACATCGGGGATGGAACAGGCAGCTCATTTGCTATTTCACTCTTCCTACCCCATCGTCCCAATCCCGCAAATCGCTGGACGGAGTTTGTCCAAGGGAAGCGGGTCATAGTACGAGGTATAATCATGATTATGACAGATCCGAGCCTTGCAAGCTCCACCGTGGATTTTGTCTTTGCCTACGGAGCGATAAGGTTCCGGTTTTGGACCATACTTGACCTGTGGGAGTTACAAGGAAGAACGAAGGAATCGATGTCGATCCACACGATTCCGGAGTTATCGGACCCGTTTTGGTTGGCGTTACATTTACATGACGCAACCGCTACCGTTGCATTGGTTGGCATTACATTTCCGCACGCAACCGCTACTGTTTTGCATTGGTTGGCGCTACAAATCCGTGCGCAACCATTAATTGCCTTGCATGGGATTGGCGTTACACTTCCGCACGCAATCCTACCGTCTTGATCAATCACATAGTGCCTGTGTGACCATGAACTGTTTTCTCAAACTGTATAAGTATATTATTTAAATATATTTATCACGACGCTTGTGGACTGTGTGTGAATTCATGCATCATACTCACGCGTTTTCATATAACTGTTTTCTCACATTAACTATATTGCGCCACACTTGCACACGATCACCCCATCCACTGAGATTTATGTCTCATCCCCACCTGTTTTCTAACCTTTAGATGGGGACTATATTGAAGATTTCGAACCGGCCACAGATTGATGACCCTCGTCCTGCCTGTCGATCTTGCACCTTTTTACTGATGATCGTTCTTATTTCATGTACTTCCATTGATGTTGGACTCCCATTTATCCTGCTACTCTTTTCTCTCTTTGACTGTAATTTAAGGGCGTAGGACCCTTTGACGACTAAGATTTGGATATTGTACTTTACATTTTGTTTTAGTTTGGCCTGTAAACTTATTCAGGTTATTATGTTGGATGTATTTCGATTTTGTTGGAACTTAAGTTGTAACTTGTACTTGTTATTTATTTCCGCTGCTATTTAGACTCTGTCTCATTGGGTTCTCGTTGATATTTGTCTGGACTGTTTGGTTATTGTATTTAAGTTGTGGATCGTTCGTCGTGTCCCGTTTGGGGCGTGACACTTAAGGTACTGGAAATGACATATTTTAAATGTATTCCAAAAAATCCAAGTATTTAGGGCTTGGAAAGTAAATTTTCTAAAATTGAGGGACTAATGTGTAAAATACTAAACTTGACGACCCAAATGAAATTTCCAGGACTTATGCAGCCCCTGCACCTGGTAATACTAACTTAACTATAACTTAATTATATTTTGGACCCAAGGTTCAAATTTCATAACAATTGGACCCTTAAAAGCCTTAAAGGCAATTATTTCAAAATGGAACAAAAATGATACTTTCAAACGTTAAAGGACCTACACTTATTTGTTTTAAAAACTGCATTTGTCCCAATATCCTACTAACCTTAGTGACATTTTCCAACTGGAATCACATTAAAATCCCTTCCGGTTTGTGAGTTCCGATTATTTTAAACTTAAGGTCCGAATTATCAATTTTTACAAATTTGGGGCCAATGTGAGAATTTTATAAAAACTCGACCTCAAAACTTTAAAAACCTGAATCTCTGGACAATTTGGAGAATTTAGGAACTGACATCATAATTTTTCAAGGTCGGGATATTTATTTATTCAAGTTTTAACCCCAAACGTTTTGGTTTTTACAAAATGGGGCTAAATTATAATTTTTCTTTTATAAAGGACCTAACTCAAATTATTTTCCCTTTTACTAAATTAGCCCTGGACCCTCTGACCTGGAGATTTCATTAAAATATTTTATTTTCCCAAAAACCCTTGACTTATCGGACCGATTTGACCGATTAATACCCGATCGCGGAGCGACTTCCTCGCCTTGCGATGTTGAATCTATAATGGGACTTATGTTCCATCTAATCTTTCAAGATATCGAAGGTTGCTTATCCTTCCGATAATCATCTTCATCCAAAAACTCCACCAACGCCATAATTGCCACTCGCGTTTCAAAATTTTCTGAATCGCTTCCCATGAATCAATAATACTCGATGCCTGGTTGACTACCTGAACTTGTATTTACTTTCCCGCTTGAGTCAACTTGGTGTGTCGAGCTCACAAAAGAATGGATACGTCGGGGGATGGAACCGGCGCTCTGGCCGCTATTCCACTCTTCCTCGCCCCATCGTCCTAATCCCGTAATCGAGGGACGAGTTTGTTCAAGGGAAGCGGGTCGTAGTACTTGAGGTATAATCATGATTATGACAATCCGGGCCTAGCTAGCTCTCACGTGGATTTGTCTTTGCCTATGGAGCGATAAGGTGACAGTCTTGTACCATCTTGCTCGGGAGTTACAAGGAAGAACGAAGGAATCGCTGTCGATCCACACGATTCGGAGTTATCGGACCCGTTTGGTTAGCGCTACAAATCCGTATGCAATCAAGCTACTTGTTTTGCATTGGTTGGCGCTACAAAACCGTGACGCAACCATTATCTCGCTTGCATGGGATTGGCGTTACATTCCCGTGCGCGCAATCCTACCTGTCTTAATCAATCACATAGTGCCGTGTGACCATGAATCGCTTTTCTTGAATCGTATAAGTATATAACTTAAATATATTTATCACGACGCTTGTGGATCGTGTGTGTGAATTCATGCATCATACTCACGCGTTTTCATATAATCTGTTTTCTCGTATTAACTATATATCGCCACACTTGCACACAATCACCCCATCCACCGAGATTTCTGTCTCATCCCCACCTGTTTTCTAACCTTTAGATGAGGACTTCGTTGAAAATGCCGAACCGCCTTGATTGAGCCTTTGTACTCCGCTTGTTGGATTTACTACTTCTTGTTGTTGTTGTTGACATGGACTCGTTTCTTGTGATTGTTGTTGGACTATTCTATTTTCTTTTCATTCTGGTTTGTAACTGAAGGGCGTAGGACCCTTTGACTTTTAAGTTGTTATCGTTGGTCGATTTTCGAGGATGTAATTTGGATTATGGATTGTGGACTGTAAGTTGTGCTTGTTATTTTATTTTCGCTGCTATTTTGACTCTGCTTCATTGGGTTCTCGATGATATTCGTCTAGACTGTTTGGTTATTTGTATTTAAGTTGTGGATCGTCGTCGCATCCCGTTTGGGGCGTGACAGAATCCAGCAGACTTACTGCAACAGTTCAACCTGATGTGAGATGACTGAGAGACCATCCACCTTAGTTAATTATTGGAGATGTTAGAGATAGCATAAGAACAAGATCCAGAGCACAACATGAAGCATGTTCAATTGTTTTATTTCCTAAATAGAGCCTAAAGATGTGTCTCAAGCATTGGAAGACACACATTGGATTCAGGCCATGCAAGAAGAGTTGAATCAATTTGAAAGAAACAAAGTATGGGAATTAGTTCGAAGGCCAACCCACCAAAATGTTATTGGTACTAAGTGGGTATTTAGAAACAAGATGAATGAAGAAGGATCTATTGTTAGAAACAAAGCAAGATTGGTAGCCAAAGGGTATTGCCAAGAAGAAGGCATAGATTTTGATGAAACATTTACTCCTGTTGCCAGATTAGAAGCAATAAGAATTTTTCTTACTTGTGTTGCATATAAGAACTTCACTGTATATCAAATGGATGTGAAGAATGCATTTCTAAATGGACTGTTATAGGAAGAAGTCTATGTTGAACAACCTCTAGGTTTTGAGCAGATAACTATTGGAGATAAAGTCTACAAGCTCAAGAAAGCATTGTATGGATTGAAGCAAGCACCAAGAGCATGGTATGACACATTGTCTCAGTTTCTAATTGACAATGGATTCACCAAAGGAAAGGTTGATAGAACACTCTTCAGGATTCAAGATGGAGAGAGTATACGGCTTGTTCAAATATATGTGGATGATATCATTTTTGGATCCACAAACAAAGAGCTGTGTGACAAGTTCTCAAACCTCATGCAAGGCAAATTTGAGATTAGCATGATGAGAGAGCTGACTTTCTTCTTAGGACTTCAAGTCAAGCAATTGAAGGATGAAACCTTCATAAGCCAAACCAAGTATACCAGAGATTTAATAAAGAAATTTGGTATGCAAGAGAAGTCATCAGTGAAGATTTCTATGAATACATCAGTCAAGATGGACATGGATGCATATTTCAAAGCTGTTGATCAAACAAGATATAGAGTCCTCATTGGATCATTGCTCTATCTAACAGCAAGCATGCCAATCATCACCTTTGTAGTAGGTGTATGTGCTAGATTTCAATCTGCGCCAAAAGAGAGTCATATGACTGCAACTAAGAGATTCCTAAGGTCTTTAAAGGGATGCCAAGAAGTTGGTTTATGGTATCCAAAGGAAGGAGGATTCAAGCTGGTAGGATACTCAGACTCAGATTATGCTGGATGTAGAGTTGACAGAAAGAGTACATCAGGTACATGTCAAATGCTTGGAAACAGTTAGTTTCTTCGTTCAAAGAAGAAACAAAATTCAATAGCTACATCCACAACAAGCAGTACATAGGCAAGCGGCAGCTATTGTGCCCAAGTCTTATGGATGAGACAAGAATGAGAGAATATGATATTGAAGAAAAACGATTCCAATTATGTGTGATAGCACTAGTGCTATTGCAATCACTCGAAATCCAAAGTGTTGCACTCAAGAACAAAACACATGGATGTCAGATATCCTTTTATAAGAGATCATGTTGAAAAGAAAGACATCACCCTGGAATACATCTCAACTGATAAGCAATTAGCTGACATATTCACAAAGCCCTTATGTGAATCAAGGTTTGAAGTGCTCAAGAATGAGCTAGGGTTAATTGAGCTGAGTTAGGATTCTCAGAAGATTCTATTAGCAAAGACAAAAGAAAAGAGAATGGAAAATGCCCAAGTTTCACAGTTCAGCCATGTGAAACAGCCTAGTCGGGAAATCAGCTAATCGAGTTAGCTGACAACTGAGTAATCTTATGTGAAGAGAGAAGCAGAGTTAAGTCACTTTTGATTATAGTTGAATCATTTATGAGCTAAGTGACAAAACATAGTCTTTTTATTTAAGCGGAATGTTTTAAAGGATGACATCAACAGAATGATGATTGTCAAGATACAAAAGCCGCATAGTAAAACATATGATTGGAAATAAATGTTTCGCATTTAATGTGGGGAAATTAATGCGGTTTTGAAGGCTCAATCCTGACCGTTGATTTTGATCAAGTTATTCAAATTCCAAAAACCGTCCTTTCAAGTCCCATATAAACCAAAAATACATTTTCTCTCTCCTTACCAAATACTCTCGTCTTCAGCAAGCAAAAAGAAATTCTCTCTGCAACTGTTCGAAACCCTACCTTCAAAGATCAATATTTTTGCATTGTTCACCGTTTATTCTCTCTGAAAATGGCTGCTACACATGATTTTGCTAAGCTTTCAGAGAAGATCCACTCCGGTGCTTCAGTGCACTTCAAACGAATGATCAAGCAGGGCGCTGATGAGGCCCTAGTAAAGAAGATTGCTGACAAGCGTGAGAAGTCCGGTCTGAAGGACTTTGCTGAACATGTTCTATGTAATTGTCGAAGTGCCTGACGATGAGATTCGCTCATCCGTTCACGGCAAGGACATCAAAATCACTGCAAAGGACCTTGCTGAACATTGCAAGCTGCCGACCGAAGGATTCAAAAGCATAGCCAAGAAGGATGTGAACTTGACTGCAGCTTGGAAGGAAATTACAAAGCCCGAATCTGCTGCAAAAGATGTCTATACAACTAAGAATGAGCAGATTAAGGATTACTACCACAAGCTGATGGACATTTTGTCGAAGTGTGTAGACATGAAATTTGGGAGCTTCAACCAGCTATCACGGACTAAGCTGATGGTGATGGCTATTATAATGGAGGAAAAAAAGTGAACTGGACTGAGTTCGTCTTCAGCCGAATCTGCCCGAATGTGTGCAACAAGTCCTTCAAGGAGGATGGGACTCTTGGTTTCTCCCTGGGGTGTGGCCTGGTAATTGGCCATTTGATGGAGATAAAGGGGATCGCCCTGTGCCATGGGAAGCCCTTTCATGCAAACAAGAGGATGTTTAAGGCTAACCTCTCCGGCGCACAGAAGAAGGCTCATGCAAGAAAGCTGATACCTGTGAGGGGGAATCAGCTGACCCTACAGAAGATACAACTGCGACTACTCCAGTTCTCTCTCCCAAACCTATTCCAAAGAGAGTTGCGGCAGCTAAACCTACTCCGGCCCCAACAGCCAAATCAAAGAAGGCACTCCGCCCCAAAGCCAAACCCCAAGCACCCGCCTGGCAAATGATTCGAAGCCCCCGCCTGCGGTCAATACCGAGAAGGTCACTTCTATGCCTTCTCCGATTGTAAAGAAGAAGTGCAGAGCTGCGTCCCGCAAGCCAGCTGCTTCGAAAATGACAAAGATGATGCAGCCATAATCCACCACTGAGGAAGCCAAACAGGATGAGATTCCCCTTGTCCAGACAAAGCGAAGAAAAAGACTTTTTAAGAGGTCTGAGCTTGAAAAAGCTGAGTCCGGCACTTAGTCGAATAAGATCGAAGAGACTGCTGATGCTCAAGAGGAGAAGTCTCAAGAAAAGGCTGATGATACCCAGAAGACTGATGATGCTGATTTGCAGTTTCTCGAAGACCCAGTTGCCCATGAGACAGCTGTGGAGATGGATGCAGTTCAGACAGCCAAGACACGTGAAGAAAAAGTTGTCTCATCCCCTCAGACTAATGCTCATGAACCTAAGGAGGAGCAAGCTCCATCGGCTATAATTCGAGAGGACGAAGAAGATGACGATGATGTGATAATGTATTCTCCAGTCTATCCGGACATCCAAAAGAGGCTAAGGGAATGGAGGAGGTGGAAGATAGACTACTCCAGACAGCAATTCGCTCACCCTGAGTAGATTGATGAAGAGGAGGAGCTCCTAAGCTTCTTTGGGAACATCTTCGTTCAATACGCACTAAATGAGGAGTACTGCTTGAATGCCCTCCGCACTATGAAGGAGGTGAGAAGGAGAAAGCCCTGGAGAAAGCCAAAGCGCTCGAGAAATCGAAGATATGCATATTTACGGGCGACCATGAACATGTCATGGAGTCAACTGACAGTAGTGACCTGGAGGAGATGGACTCAGTTGCGGCAGTTGAAAAGGCCGAGTTCCAACAGGCCATTAAAGAATCCTGAGCCATGAACGAGCAACAACTTCAGGAAAGTCTAGGAGAGTCTTCCCAAATCTCTTCTCGATATGATCCCTTGGGAGTGGCGCAGAATATTGCAATCGATATTACTGCGGCCACATCCCCTGTGCAATCTCAAGATGGCTCTCAACGGTGTTGAGACACCTGCCCCAACGGCTAACCTCTCTAAAGGACAAACATTCGTGTCTTAGGAGCTGAGTAACCCCACAACCATTCACTCAGCTGGTGCGCCAGCTGAGGGGGAAGCTCTCTCCACCACAGCTAGGTTGGAGGATGTTGTGGGAGACCAAAATATGCAGTTAAGAGGCGAATCTGAGCATTTAATGGATAAGCAGAGGGAAGTTAACGAAGCTCGGACAGTTGAGACTGCCCCAACTGAAACTTCCTCTGAACTGAAGGTCGATGACGTTGTTGATGCAGTTAAGGCAAAGGATGGGATGGAGTCCATGTGAGTTGAGACTCCTGGCAATGAAAGTGCAATCCTAGGAGTTGAGACTCCGAAGGATGCCACCAAAGACCCTAAGGCAGCTGAGTCTGCCAAACGGATTTCTATTGAAGACCCAAAGACAGCTGAGTCTATCGAAAGGAATATTGAAGGCCCTACAGCGGTTGAGACTGCTGGGGGTAATGAAGGCCTAAAGGTGGTTGAGACTTCCTTAGTAAGGAACCTGAGCATGAGAAAATTCCTCAAATGGAGGGAGCTGGTGAAGAATAGGAGATCAATGCCCTTCATGATTCCCAGGAAAACATCTTGGAAATTCTACGCAGGACGAGGCTGTGAATGTTCATAACTCACAGAGCAATGTTAGTGATAAAACAGCTCCGATGAGATTCAATTTCGATGATGATCCATCTCCTCTGGCCACATCACACTCCGATGATATAGAGCCCTCATTGGATCAATGCTCTATCTAACAGCAAGCAGGCCAATCATCACCTTTGTAGTAGGTGTATGTGCTAGATTTCAATATGCGCCAAAAGAGAGTCATATGACTGCAGCTAAGAGAATCCTAAAGTCTTTGAAGGGATGCCAAGAAGTTGGTTTATGGTATCCAAAGGAAAGAGGATTCAAGCTGGTAGGACACTCAGACTCATATTATGCTGGATGTAGAGTTGACAGGAAGAATACATCAGGTACATGTCAAATGCTTGGAAATAGATTAGTTTCTTGGTTTAGCAAAAACAAAATTCAATAGCTACATCCACAGCTGAAACAAAGTACATAGCTGCGGGCAGCTATTGTGCCCAAGTCTTATGGATGAGACATCAGCTGAGAGACTATGATATTGAAGAAAAAGAGATTCCAATTATGTGTGATAGCACTAGTGCTATTGCAGTCACTCAGAATCCAGTGTTGCACTCAAGAACAAAGCACATTGATGTCAGATATCATTTTATAAGAGATCATGTTGAAAAGAAAGACATCACCCTGGAATACATCTCAACTGATAAGCAGTTAGTTGACAGATTCACAAGCCGTTATGTGAATCAAGGTTTGAAGAGCTCAAGAATGAGCTAGGGTTAATTGAGTTGAGTTTGGATTCTCAGAAGATTCTATCAGCAGAGACAAAAGAAGAGAGAATGGAAAATGAGCAAGTTTCACATTTCAGCCATTTGAAATAGCCTAGTCGGGAAATCAGCTGTATCGAGTTAGCTGACACTTGAGTAATCTTATGTGAAGAGAGAAGCAGAGTTAAGTTGTAGGTCCCAAGGGGTGTGATTAAGGTTTAGAAGGGGGGGTTGAATAAACCTTACCAACTTTTCGATTTTAGTCCTTTTAAAATTATAACAGAGTTAACACAAACAGTTGTGTCCTTGAGGGACAACTAAGTTGGTTATTCAGCAGAGTTAGCCACTCAACAGATTCGATAGAGCTTTTGATAGAATAACTCTGTTGTTTAACTTTTACATTAACTTGGTTGTATTGGTTTTATAAGCGGAAGACTTAACACCCTTGATTTGTTTTAAGTCTGTTTTAACACTTGATTCTTTAGCACTTGGTTATTAATCAATTGGATAGCAAATGTGAGTTTTATCAGCATATATGATGTAAGTATGCAGAAATGTAAATGTGCTGAAAAATAAATGACACAGATGATTTTTATAGAGGTTCGAAGATTGGGTAATTCTTCTACTCCTCTCTTCTCCAACTCCTGGAGTAATCCACTATGTAATAGATTTGTTTACAAAGTGGTCTACAGTCTAGAGACAGCCTTCATCACACATCTGGCTTCTCTTCCGACCCAGCTTCTGCACAGGGCAGTTGCCTTGCTACTTCAGCTCACTTCTCAAGCTCTTGCATTTGATCACGAAGCCCTCCAATAACTTGATACTGGTTCGACCTTGAACCTTCCTACAATTCTCCTTAGAAAGTAGACCCCTTTTGATTCTTCAAAAGTTTCCTCTTCAACAGATTCGAAGTTGTCTTTCCTTCACAGCTTGTGTTGGATCGATTTCCTTTGACTTTCAGGCTTGAGGATTTGCTTGAATATACTTGAGAACATTTGCAGGTTAATTGCTTCAATATTGCTTGCTTGTTCGTGGTTCAGGTAACCTTTTCTCAATGAGTTTCCTCAGCCTTTTATAGTGAACTTTTGAAATTTTGCCCGTTGAATTGATAGGCTAATTTCAAAAATCACTTGTGTTCGTTAGCTTGTCTTGTTGCAGTCCTTGATGTTGACATTTTCTCGTATTTAATGCCTTGCAACATTTGCAGCGTATCTGACACTCGGTGCAGTGCTTCCCATTGGTTTGTTCATTTTGCACACAACTGGAACTAACACTTTATCTCGGACAACTTTAACATGTTACCATTCTGAGTAACATTCTTGACTTTCATCAATGGATCTCGTTCAGTTGTCTTGACTTGACTGCAGTCTTTTATTCCCTAGGTGACTTGAGTTAGATTCCAATCTTTGGATGACTCAACTTGAGACTTGGCTTCTTAAGTTGACTTGACTGACTCTTCACACAGCCGTTCCACATCTGATACATCTTCAGTCGAGTTCTTGACTTTTCTTCTTTGCCAGACCCAGTTGTCTTGCATCGGAGTCTTCACTCCAGTCTTTAGTTGACTTCTTGTATTTCTTGGCATAGCTGACTTGACTCAGTTTTCCAGCCCTATCTATTACAATACAAATTACAAGGAAAATGGGGTGCCAAATTTCTAGTTTAAGTTTTACATGGAATCAGTCAAAATCTATCAAATAAATTTCCTTACAATTTCCCCCTTTTTGATGATGCCAAAACTTAAAAACATTCAACAAAATATAAACAACAAAGATACATACAAACAATGCAGTAACAAAGAATGTATGCTTAGAATAAATCGTTTTATTGATCATAGCATTCTTGTCCTTTACACAGCTGTTTACAATTGATATCAGAGCATTCTTTATCAAAGCAAAACATACATCTATGCTAAGATACAAGAATAAATACAAAGTGAAAAGTTTATAGAAAAATTCACTAAGTATTACAGATGACTTACATGAATGTATTTACATAAGTAATATACATGAAGGGGTTTGCAGCAACACTTCAGCGCCTTCGCTGCCTCCTTCTTTCTTCTTCAGCTCTCTTATCGTCATCAGCTCTCTTTTTTTTTCTTTCTTCTTCTTCAGCTCTCTTCCTCTTTTCATAGGCTCGTTTAGAAACATCATCCTTTCGCTTCCTCTCGAGCCATTGTTGTCTTTGCCTTTTGTTCTCCTCTTCTTGTCTTCGTACTGCCTCCATGTTCTTTCTTGCTACTTCCAGATTGGCCAATTCATCATACCCAACCTAGTATATCATCCCTTTCTTTTCAGGGTCTACATATTCAACATTCTTGGGTTTTGGTCGAGGTCAGGAACCTCTTCCACCACCACTTTTTCCTCTTCCGATGGGTGTGTACTGTACGGGAGTCTTATGCTTACTAGCTGAGTGACTGCTGGAAGTCTGCTGCTTTTCAGCTTCTTCACACAATGCAATACCTTTCTCCCAGTACAAATCCCAGGTTTGGGCTAGTGTCATTCCTTGGAAATAGCCTTCTAATTCAAAGGTTTTGAACTCTTCAACTGATCTAGTCTCAGATCCATTGTCAGGAATCGCATCTTGATCTTTTCCAACTAGAAGACCACCATATTGTTTCAGCACTTCCTAAACGCGGGCATCCTACTTTTTAGAGAACTCCTCAATCCCTGCTTCAATGATTTTTCTTTTCTCCGACATTGGCACAATGGAGTGCTCAATGGGTAGGGTTACGGGGAGTTTGCTCAGGATGGAGACAGTAACATGACCCTGCTGAGGGGTTTCAGCTATCATCAACGTCAAGTCCTTTGAACTTTCCCCCTCAACTGTTTTACCTTTCATTGCAGCTGCGTCTGTCTTCTATGTTGCAGTTTCCTTTAGCTTTTCTTCTTTTAATTTTTTTAGGGACTCTTCTTCCCTCTTTTTGGCATCATCAAAGGAAAGAGAACCCAAGGAACATGCCTGCGAGCATGAAGCCGAGTCTGCTTAGAGCTGAATTTTGTTTGGAGTCAGCTGCATCATAAGCTGCTCAAAATTTTGAGCGAGTTGCCTTGGACTCGGCTGCACCAACTTCATTTCAGCCATGAGTAGGCTCAATTCTTCATTCATTGTGTTCTCAAGGCACAAAATTTCTTTTCTCTGGAATTCTTGTAGCAGCTCCATTTCAGTCTTGTGAGACTCGTGTAGCCTTTCGATGTATGCCTGCATCCTTTGCTTGATATCAGCGTTGTCAGCACTCCAGACGAGCATTCTGCCATATAATGCTTTGAAATAACGAACTTGTTCGAGTCGCATGGCAGTTTGCTATTGAGACCATTCCCGGATCCGTACTACTATCCCTCTCAAGTCGGCTGGGAGGGTAGCATCCCTGTTGTCCAGTCTTAAGTCTAGTGAGGCCTGATGTCTTTCAATCTTTTCAATCTCTTTCACAGATTTTCTTGAAGACCTCTCGAATCTCAGCTGACTCACTTGATTCAGCTGCAGGCCACTCTTCATCAAAGTCAAAATCTGCTGGAATAATGGTGTCAGTGGGGATGATTGGATCTTCTCTTACAGTGAATCTTCGTTGTTCAACAGCGGTCTCTTCTTCTAACTCTGGTAGGATCTTTGTGAAAGGAAACATCTCCTGAAAGACATCATCGTGCACGTATGGGATGGTTTGCGAGGTTTTTGCCTGCGATGACTCAGCTCTATTTGCCTCAATTGCGGTAGCTTCATCGGCATGTGTCGCATCTGTGGGAGCTTGCAACTGAGCTGGTGTAGTCGTTACTGCTGCAGCTGTGGAAGCCTGTGCAGTTGACTGGGTCGCAGCTGGGGCAGTTGAGACATTTTGCCCAGCTAACTGATCCTCAGCTGTCTTAACAGCATCCTCGGTCTCAGTTGATTTTTCTAAATGAAGAACCAGTTCCTATGCTGCATCATCAGCGTCATTGGATGATGATGAGACCTATGGGCTTGGCTCATCGTCGAAGTTAAATTTTGTACGAGCCGCTTTGTCACTTAGCTGGCTCTTAGTTTTGAGAACATCCTCAGCTGGGTCCTTAGAATCTGCAGCCGGATTGGACTAAGCTTCATCTTCTGACCCCAAGAATGATATATCTAAGTTCTCCTAGGAGTCATGAAGTGCGCTTATCTCCTTTTCTATTTCAGCACTTTGAACTGGAGGAATGTTTTGTGTCTCTTGACCCTTACCCAGGAAAGTCTCAACCTCCCTTAGGCCTTCAATACCTCCAGCAGACTCAACTACTACGAGGCCTTCAGTGTACCCTTCGACAGTCTCAACTGTCTTAGGGTCTTCTACATTCCCTTCGACAGTCGCAGTTGTCTTAGGTTCTTCGACCATGCCATCCATAGGAGTCTCAACTCCTTGGATTGCACTTTCACTGCTTAGAGTGTTAACTCCCAGGACATCATTATCCTGTGCCTCGACTGTAAGAACAGTGTCATTAACCTTCAAAGCAACTGACATTTCAGATGGGATAGACTCAACTGTCCAAGCTTCGTTAATGTCACTCTGCTGCGGTTCTGTTTCTGTTTCCACTTCACCTCCTTTCTGCAGGATTGAGCTTTCCACAACATCCTCCAACCCTGCTGTGGTGGAGAGAGCTTCCCCCTTAGCTGGAGCACCAGCTGAGTGACTAACAGTGGGGTCACTCTGCTCCTGACTCGCGGGCTTTTCCTTTGAGTGCTCAGCCGCTGCTCCCCCTCAGGGGTTGGCTCAACTTGGGTGCCCAAAATCCCAGTGTCATCGCCAGTGCCCTTGGAGCCATCCTCTGATTGTATCGGGGACGTGGCTACAACAATGTCTGTAGCAATTTGTTGTACCACTCCCAAAGGATCAATTTGCAGGAGAGATTGAGACGACTCTTCAGGTCCTTTAAACAATTGTTGCTCTTGCATTTGCCTGGATTCCCTCAGAGCCTGCTGCATATCAGACTTCTCTGCTGCAGCAGTGGCATCCTCATCACTTTCACAGAACACATCGAGATGTGTATGAGTGTGGTTGTGTGAGCTAGTAAACTCACACATCTTGGCTTTCTCAAGTGTTCGAGCTTCCTCAGTTGCTTTTTCTTTTTCTTCCTCCTTGATGATTCGAAGAATATCCATGCAATTTTCTTCATCAAGGGTTTGTCGCACAGTCTCTACGCGGAGAAATTGCAGCAACTCCTCTTCTTCATCAATAAACTCAGGGTTTGTGAATTCTACCCTTAAGTGATCAAGTTTCCATGCCCTCCACTCTCGTAGGCGTCACTGGATGTCTGGATACAGTGGAGAGTACATTATTATATCGTCATCATCATCATCTTCTTCTTCTCCTCCTGTTTCAGGAATTGAAGGCAAGAGACTCTGCTCCTCCTCGCCTTCAGCAACATCAATGGTAGGTGGAGAGACAACTCTTTCAACTGTAGGTTTAGTTGTCTCTGCTGCTTTACTTCGCTCAGCTGTCTGACATACAACTGTGTCTTCAACTAATGTTTGCTGCTCATCATCAGCAGACTTAGCCGTTTCATTGATCACTTCAGAGATCGCTTCTTGATTTCAGCATCTTCTTTTTTTTTCCAACAGTGGCGGACTCACTTGTCTTCTCAAGATCGATTTATTGACCAGCCCTCGTTTTCTAGATGGGAGTAGTGGAACCTCTGGTTCAACATCCTCAGGTTCCCTAAAGGTGAATGCTTTCTGAGTTTTGTTAGAGGCAGCTGCATTTCTTGATGTGGCAGTCCTCTTCTTCTTTATGACTGGAGAGAGAAATTGAGGTTCCTTCTCAGTCTCTGCTGCAGGGGTAGGTGCATCCTTTTTCTTAGCTGCAGTGGCATCTTTCTTCTTATGAGCTGCTGGGGCAGCTTTCTTCTTTGGAGGATGGGTAGCAGTTGTGTCTTCGTGGTCAGCTCATTCCCCTTCACTTGTATATGTCATCTTGGCATGGGCTCTCTTCTGGGCACCTGAGAGGTTTTCCCTAAACATCTTTTTGGTTACATGGAAGGGTTTGCCATGTCGAAGGGCAATACGCTTCACTTCCAGCAGATGGCCAATGACAAGGCCATATCCGAGAGAACATCAAAAGAAACCATCTTTCTTGAAGGTTTTGTTCAAAACATTCGGGCATAGTCTGTTATAGATGAACTCAGACTAGTTAACCTTCTTGCCCTACATGATCGCAACCATGACCGCAACCATGATGATCAGCTTAGTCTTTGACAGCTGGTTGAAGCTGCCAAACTTCATATCTACACATTTGGAGACGACATCCATCAGCTTATGGTAGTCGTCCCTTCGATGGTTTCTTGTCGCCAGACTACCTTAGAAGCACACTCGGGTTTGGCTACTTCTTTCCATGCAACAGCCATGACTACATCAGCTTCATGTATCTCCTTTAGCCCTTAAGAAGGCAATAAGCAGTGCTCAGCAAGGTCCTTAGCACTTATTTTGATGTCCTTGTTGTGGACAGACGACTTGATTTCTTCGTCCTGCACCTCCGCGTTGACACAGAACATTGCGACCTCTTCTAGGTAAGTGTGAGAGTATTCCATGGTTAGAAAAGCCTTGAGACCTGACTTTTCTATCATTTCAGTGATCTTCTTAACAAGGGTTTCATCAGAACCCTGTTTCACCATTCCTTCGAAGTTTACAGACGATCTTGAGTGGATTTGCTTTGAGAGCTTAATGTAGTCGATCTTTGGTGCCATTTCCAGAGAGTTTTACCGATTAAAAACTGAAGAACTTTTTTTTTTTTTTTTCGAACGATAGAATTATATTAAAACAACTCAAAAACTAAAATTACAACTACAATCGTAGCCAACGGGCTAAGAGCCGACAAGACTAACTAAGAGTTGCGGGAATTGGTAAAACCAATTGATTCACGTGGACTAAAAAAACTACCCACCCCAAAACTACCCACTCCACGCCGGAGACTTCAAAGACTCCTAAAGGAGACTCAGAAACACACCAAAAAAACTAAAATCGGGCACGAGCAACCACTACATACTGTAGAGCAGAAAAAAACGATCCGCCTACGAGTTTCGCAAATCAACCGAGAAAAGAAAACACAAACAAAATAAGAAAACAACAGATATACTAACAAACTAGAGAAAAAAACAAAATTGCCTCTCCCTCTCCCAAATCTCTCGCCGACCCATCGTCTTCTCCGCTCCGAGACACCTCCGTGAAGCTCCGACCCGCTTTCGCCCTGGACCATAAATTTCGGCCACCTTCATACGCCCAAGGGACCGCCATTTGGTATCCCTCCAATAGAAACCATGGAGGGGGAGGGGGAGGGGGAAGGAGGGAGGAGGAGGGGGGAGAGGGGAAGGGGGCGGCTGCAAAGGGAGAGGGAGGGGAAGGGGGCGGCTGAAGAACTTGCTTGAGTATACTTAGGATTTCCGAGAGAGAATAAAACTTGCTTTGCCTTTTCTTTGAAGATGAACAGTTTCAGTAAGGGAGAGAAAATACTGAAAACCGTATATAAGGGTTATGAAAGGATAGTTCTACGGATTTTGAATTTTCGATCGAGATTAACGGTTTAGATTGAGACGTCAAATTGCATTTAATTCCCCCACATTAAATGCAACAACATATCTATCCAATCATATGCTTACTGTGCAGCTTTTTATTGTACTCGTCATTATTATGCTGACGTCATTCTTAAAAATGTTCCCGCTCATTGAAAATGACTGCGTTTTTGTCATTTAGTTCATAAATGACTCGGCTTATATCTATTATGACTTAACTCTGCTTCTCTCTTCTCATTAAGTGACTCAGCTGTCAGCTAACTCGATGCAGCTTACTTCCCGATGTGGTTGTTTCACTTGGCTGATGTGCGAAACTTGCTCTTTTCTCATTTTCTCATCTTTTATCTCTGCTGATTGAGTCTTCTGAGTGTCAACTCAGCTCAATTAACCCTAGCTCATTTTTAAGCTCTTCAAATCTGGATTCACATAGAGGCTTAGTGAATATGTCAGCTAACTGCTTATCAGTTGAGATATATTCCAAAGTGATGTCTTTCTTCTCAACATGATCTCTTATAAAATGATATCTGACATCAATGTGCTTTCTTCATGAATGCAAAACAGGATTTTGTGTGATTGCAATAGCGCTAGTGTTATCACACATAATTGGAATCTCTTTTTCTTCAATCTCATAGTCTCTCAGCTACTGTCTCATCCATAATACTTGGGCACAACAGTTGCCCGCAACTATGTACTCTACTTAAGCTGTGGATGTGGCTATTGAGTTTTGCTTCTTGCTAAACCCGGAAACTAATCTATTTCCAAGCATTTGACATGTACCTGAAGTACTTTTCCTATCAACTCTTCATCTAGCATAGTCTGAGTATGAGTAACCAATAAGCTTGAATCCATATTCCTTTGGATATTATAAGTCAACTTCCTGGAATCCCTTCAAATACCTTAGGATTCTCTTAGCTGCAGTCATGTGGCTCTCCTTTGGTGCAGATTGAAATATTGCACATACACCTACAGCAAAGGTGATGTATGGTCTGCTAGTTGTTAAGTAGAGCAAAGATCCAATAAGTGCTCTATATCTGGTTTGATCTACAGCCTTGCCATCTGCATCTATGTCCATCTTGACTGATGTGTTCATTGGAATTTTCCCAAAAGACTTCTCTTCCATACCAAATTTCTTCATTAAATCTCTGGTGTATTTTGTTTGGCTTATGAAGGTTCCATCCTTCAATTGCTTGACTTGAAGTCCTAGGAAGAAAGTCAGCTCTCTCATCATGCTCATCTCAAATTTACATTGCATGAGGTTTGAGAACTTATCACACAACTTCTTGTTTGTGGATTCAAAAATGATATCATCCAAATATATTTGAACAAGCAGTATACTCTCTCCATCTTGAATTCTGAAGAGTGTTCTATCCACTTTGCCTTTGGTGAATTCATTGTCAGTTAGAAATTGGGACAATGTATCATACCATGCTCTTGGTGCCTGTTTCAGTCCATATAAGGCTTTCTTGAGCTTGTACACCTTATCTCCAATAGTCTTCTGCTCAAAACCTGGATGTTGTTCAACATAGACTTCTTCCTCTAATAATCCATTTAGAAATGCACGTTTCATATCCATCTGATATATAGTGAAACTCTTGTGTGCTGCATAGGCAAGAAACATCCTTATTGTTTCCAATCTTGCAACAGGAGCAATAGTTTCATCAAAATTTATACCCTTTTCTTGGCAATATCCTTTTCCTACCAGTCTTGTTTTGTTTCTCACCACAGATCCTTCTTCATTCATCTTGTTCCTGAAAACCCATTTTGTGTAATAACATTTTGATGGGTTGGCCTCTGCACTAATTCCCATACTTTGTTCCTTTCAAACTGATTCAACTCTTCTTGCATGGCTTGAATCCAATGTGTATCCTCTAATGCTTGAGATATATATTTAGGCTCTATCTGGGAAATAAAACAAGTGAACATTGCTTCATGTTGTGCTCTGGATCTGGTTCTTATGCCATCTATGACATCTCCAATAACTAACTCTGGTGGATGGTCTCTCAGCCATCTCACATCAGGTTGGAGTAAGTCAGCTGGATTCAGCCGTCTCGCAGCTAAGTTATCTTGAAAAGCTCTTTCATCTTCATTCAGCTGTAGACTTTCCAGTTGTCTTTGAGATCAGCTATTTCATCTTCATATGGGTTGATTGCTCTTCAGCTTCAACATAAGGACTCTTCTTCATAGTTGGTTGATTCAGCTTATCAGCTAGCTCTTAAATATCTTCTCCATTCATATTAAGTTCATCAAAAACCACATGTATAGACTCTTCCGTGACCATAGTCCTCTTGTTCAGCACTCTATAGGCTTTGCTCTCAGCTGAGTATCCCAAAAAGATACCTTCATCAGCTTTAGCATCAAAAGCCTTCAAATTATATTTGCCATTGTTATGGATGAAACATTTACATCCAAATATCCTGAAGTACCCAACATTTGGCTTTCTTCCTGTGTAAATCTCATAGGGAGTCTTGGTTAATTGCATGTTGATCATGCATCTATTTTGAGTATAGCATGCAGTGTTAATGGCTTCAACCCAAAATCTCTTAGGCAATCCAGCTTCAGCTAACATGGTCCTTGCAGCTTCCTTGAGAGTTCTATTCCTTCTTTCAGCTACTCCATTCTCACAGTGGAGTTCTTGCCGAAAAACTCATGAGCAATACCATTTTCAACACAATACTGAGTAATTATCCCATTGACAAACTCAGTTCCTCTATGAGACCTTATCTTTATAATGGTTTGGCTGTTTTCATTTTGAACTCTTTTCATCAGTTGAGGTAACTTCTGCAAAGTTTCCTTCTTTCTGCACATGAAGATTGTCCATGTATATCTTAAATAATCATCTACCACCACTAAGGTGTATTTCTTTCCACTTATGCTGGCTGGTTCAACTGGACCAAATAGATCCATATGCAACAGATGTAATATCCTTGTTGAAGAAGGACTTGGCTTGTCCTTAAATGTAAATTTTATTTGCTTTCGTATCTGGCATGCATCCCATATACTTTCCTTCTTGTACACTGAGTCTGGGAATCCTTCCACAAGATGACTCCTTGCAAGCTTGTTGATTGTCTTGAAGTTCAGATGACTCAGCTTCTTATGCCCATGCCACCAACTTGATTGATTTGATTCGTGCTTTTGCTAGCAGACAAGTGCTTGGTGTAGCAGTAAACCAATCTACCATATACATATTCTTCTGTCTTGATCCTTGCAACACTATTTCATTTGATTTAGCATCTTTGATCTGGCACACTCCCATATTGAATCCAACATTGTAGCCCTTGTCACAGAGTTGGCTGATGCTTAACAGGTTGAAGTTGAGGCCTTCAATATAAGCAACATCTGTGATTTCCAATTCATTCTTCTTGATAGATCATGTACCTATAATTTCCCCTGGAGCTTCATTTCCTCCAAATATGACTTTTGCACCTCTAATCTCCTTGAATCTTGACAGATTTTTCTTGTTTCCTGTCATATGTCTGGAACAACCACTATCCATGTACCAGGTTCCTTGGCACTCAGATGTTCCTTGAACCTGCAATCAAGGAAATTAGTTTTTAGGTACCCATACTTGCCTGGGTCCTGAGGGGTTAGTGCTATAAGATGATCCAACCAACCTATAGCCAAAGGACTTGACTCTAAGAGGTTGACATCTATCAGTGCCATAATCATAGTGCACATTAGCAAATTGCTTGTGGGTTTTGTGTTCATACAACTGTCTCTTTTGTCTGTATGCCTGTGTGTGTGCTTTAGCAATTGCTTTCTTGGGATAATTGTGATGATTCTTAGTGTAATGCCTGGGTGCATATGTGTGCTGATAATAGCTCTTTTCCCTTTGGAATGACCTTTGCTGAGGTTTAGGTCTTTGCCATTTAGGCTTGTATTCCATTGGTCTTTGCTGATATTTCACATTGTACCAATCATCTTGGTTTGGATAGTTTCTACCATTCCCATCATATGTATTTCTTTGATGAAATTTCTGGGGTTTCTGGTAGCTCTGTTTGCTTTTCACAGAGTATTTTTTGTTTGGAGTTTGTTGAGGAACTCAGTTTGATTTCTTCTCAGCTGTCCTCTCAGCATACTCAACTGGTTGTTTTCCTTTCCCTCTATATCCAAGGCCAGTTTGTTTGTGATTGTGCTTAGGAGTGAATGTGGGTGCAACATTTGGTGTTTTGGATTTTTGAGATGCTTCATTGCTTGGAGATCCTTTTTCCAAAATCACTCTTGGAGTTTGACCGTGCACAAAGGAATTGAATCATATGCTTGTTTTATCTCCACATTCTTTTTGACTCATGAGAAGATCATCCAATGATTTGGATGCCTTTGTAAATGAGGCAATCACATTTTTTAGGTCTTTTTCCCTCTTTTTCTATAGCAGTTATCTCTGCTATCATTTTGGCATTCTCAGCCTTCAGCTTTGTGTTCTCATCAGCTATGTGACTTTGAGTACTCAACTCCTTAGTCAGCTGTGAGTTTTGTCTTTGGAGCTGGCTGTTTTCCTCATTTAGAAGTGTGTGTGAGGATTTTATGTGCTCAAATCTTTCATCATTTTGCCTAATGAATCATAAAGATCAGTGAGTGATGAAGTGTGTGTATCACAATCACTATCACTTGAATCTGAATGAGATGAGTTAGAGTGTACCTCATCTTCTTGGTCTGGTTGATCTTGTTCTTTAGCTATAAGGCAGATCATGGCCTCTTCTTCAGAGTTACTTGAGTAGTCAGCTTCACTACTCTCTGAGTCTGCTGCTTCTTTAGACTTGGCAGTCTCAGCAGCCAACATGGCTTTCTTCTTTTCCTGCCTTCTTTCTCTAAAGACTTTTCTTTCTTCTTCATTCCTATATTTGTTGACTGGTGGATAGGAATCTTTGATCAGCTCTTTTTGTTCTTGGATTATCAGCTCTCTGATATTCAACCCTTTGATGCTCAGCTCTCTTAGGTGGCCAATCTTCGCTTTGACTTAGAGGGAGTTGAATGTCTCCTGGAGGTTTCACCCTTATTTCTTTTATAGTTCTCATTGAAGAACTTGTTGAATATTTTAACCATCAGGGTAATTTCCTCCTAGTCTATAGCTTCCTAGGATTCAGCTCTCTTTCCATCCTTGGCTATTAGTGCAGTTGTCTTGGGTACAGCTCTCCTCTTGATCTTTTCTTCTCAGCTCAAACTCATAGGCTTTGAGGTCTGAGAATAGCTCATGGTTAGATGTTCTTGAGAGGTCCATTGAATGTCTCAGGGCCATAGTCTTCATTTCCCATTCAGCTGGGAGGCTTCTTAGGATTTTCATACACATTTCCTTTTGTGTATATTCCTTCCCAAGAGTTGAAAGCTCATTTGTGATTTCAGTGAATCTGGCATCCAGCTGATCCATGGTTTCACCTGCAAGTATTTTGAAATTTTCAAATTTTTAAACAGCAACAGACAATTTATTTCTTTAATTTGTTCTGATCCTTCACAAATTAAAGTCAGTTTATTACAGATTTCTTTTGCAGATTTGCAAGATTTGACTTTGTTGAACATTGCTTTGTCCAAAGTCTTGTAAAGTATGTCCTTGGCCACATTGTCCAAGTTGTATCTCTTCTTATCTTTATTTGTTCACTCAGTCCTTGGTTTTTCAACCATGGTCAGTCTTGCTTTCAAAGAAGAACTTCTTCTCCTTCAAATTCTGCAAATGCTCTTATTGCAGTTGTGTTCACTTTCAATATTTGCAGTGGCCCATCCTCTATCACAAGCCACATTTCATCGTGTAGAGCAGATAGATGAGCCTGCATACGAATTTTCCAATCATCAAATTCTTCAACAATGAACATAGGAATGCGTGTCAAATTTGCTTCCATGATAATAACTTTGCTAAAAATGAAAGATTTTGAAAATGCAAGTGTTTAAAACCTTTTTGAAAAGATAAAGATCTAGTTCAGTAACCAGTGCGGAAGGCTCAATGAACCAACCGCTTTGATACCACTTGTAGGTCCCAAGGGGTGTGAGTATGGTTTAGAAGGGGGGTTGAATAAACCTTACCAAGTTTTTGATTTTAGTCCTATTAAAATTCTAACAGAGTTAACACAAATAACTATGTCCTTGAGCGACCACTAAGTTAGTTATTCAGCTGATTTAGCCACTCAACAGACTCGATAGAGTTGTTGATACAATAACTCTGTTGTTTAACCTTTACTTTAACTTGGTTGTATTAGTTTTGTCAGCAAAAGACTTAACACCCTTGATTTGTTTTAAGTTTGTTTTAACACTTGATTCTTTAGCACTTGGTTATTAATCAATTGGAAATAAATTGTGAGTTTTATCAGCAGATATGATGTAAGTATGCAGAAATGTAAATGTGCTGAAAAATAAATGACACAGATAATTTTTACAGAGGTTCGAAGATGGGGTAATTCTTCTACTCCTCTCTTCTCCAACTCCTGGAGGAATCCACTATGTAACAGATCTGTTTACAAAGTGGTCTACAGTCTAGAGATAGCCTTGATCACACAGTTGGCTTCTCTTCTGACTCAGCTTCTTCACAGGGCAGTTGCCTTGCTACTTCAGCTCACTTCTCAAGCTCTTTGATTTGATCACGAAGCCCTCCAATAACTTGATACTGGTTCGACCTTGAACCTTCCTACAATCCTCCTTGGAAAGTAGACCCTTTTTGATTCTTCAAAAGTTCCCTCTTCAACAGATTTGAAGTTGTCTTTCTTTCACAGCTTGTGTTGGATCGATTTTCTTCGAGTTTCAGGCTTGAGGATTTGCTTGAATATACTTGAGAATATTCGCAGGTTAATTGCTTGAATATTGCTTACTTGTTCGTGGTTCAGGTAACCTTTTCTCAATGATTTTCCCAACCTTTTATAGTGAACTTTTGAAATTTTTCCCGTTGAAGAGATAGGGTTAATTGAGCTGAGGTAGGATTCTCAGAAGATTCTATCAGCAGAGACAAAAGAAGAGAGAATGGAAAATGAGCAAGTTTCGCATTTAAGCTATGTGAAACAGCCAAGTCGGGAAATCAGCTGTATCTAGTTAGAATGTGTGCAATAAGCTGATGGTGATGGCTATTATAATGGAGGAAAAGAAAGTGAACTGGGCTGAGTTCATCTTCAGCCGAATCTGTCAGAATGTGTGCAATAAGTCCTTCAAGGAGGATGGGACTCTTGGTTGCTCCTTGGGGTGTGGCCTGGTAATTGGCCATTTGATGGAGATAAAGGGGATTGCCCGGTGCCATGGGAATCCCTTTCATGCAAACAAAAGGATGTTTAAGGCTAACCTCTCCGGCTCATAAAAGAAGGTTCATGCAGGAAAGCTGATACCTGTGAGGGGGAATCAGCTGACCCTACAGAAGATATAGTTGCGACTGCTCCAGTTCTCTCTCCTAAGCCTATTTCGAAGAAGAGAGTTGCGGCAGCTAAACCTGCTCCTGCCCCAGCAGCCAAATCGAAGAAGGCACCTGCCCCAGCAGCCAAACCCCAACACCTGCCTAAGCAACCAATTCAAGCCCCTGCCCAAGCAGTCGATACCGAGAAGGTCACTTCTATGCCTTCTCCGATTGTAAAGAAAAAGTGCACAGCTGCGTCCCGCAAGCCAGCTGCTGCGAAAATGACAAGGATGATGGAGCTAGAAGCCACCACTGAGGAAGCCAAAGAGGATGAGATTCCCCTCGTCTAGACCAAGCGAAGAAAAAGACTTTTTAAGAGGTCTGAGCTTGAAAAAGCTGAGTCCGACACTTAGTCGGAAAAGAACGAAAAGACTGTTGATGCTCAAGAGGAGGAGTCTCAAGAAAACGCTGATGATACCCAGAAGACTATTGATGCTGATCAGCAGTTTCTCGAAGACCCAACTGCCCGTGAGACATCTGTGGAGATGGATGCAACTGAGATAGCCAAGACACGTGAAGAAAAAGTTGTCTCATCCCCTTAGACTGATGCTCATGAACCTAAGGAGGAGAAAGCTCCGTTGGCTATATTTCGAGAGGATGGAGAAGATGACGACGATGTGATAATGTATTCTCCAGTCTATCCGGACAACCAAAAGAGGCTAAGGGAATGGAGGAGGTGGAAGATAGACTACTCCAGACAGCAGTTTGCTCAACCTGAGTACATTGATGAAGAGGAGGATCTCCTAAGCTTCCTTGGGAACATCTCCGTTCAATACGCACTGAATGAGGAGTACTGCTTGGATGCCCTCCGCACTATGAAGGAGGATGAGAAGGAGAAAGCCCTCGAGAAATTGAAGATGTGCATATTTACGGGCGACCATGAACATGTCATGGAGTCAACTGACATTAGCGACTTGGAGGAGAGGGACTCAGCTACCGCAGTTGAAAAGTCTGACTTCCAACAGGCCATTAAAGAATCCCGAGCCATGAACGAGCAACAACTTTAGGAAGGTCTGGGGGAGTCTTCCCAAATCTCTCCTCTTTCTGATCCTCTATGAGTGGCGCAAAAGATTGCAACCGATATTATTGCGGCCACATCTCCTATGCAATCTCAAGATGGCTCTCAGAGGAACGACAATGAAGCTAGGGAAGGAGATGTAGCGGTCACCCTAGCCAAGCCAAACCCTGAAAGTGTTGAGACACCTGCCCCAGCGGCTGACCACTCTAAAGGACAAACAGTCATGTCTCAGGAGCTGAGTAACCCCACAACCATTCACTCAGCTGGTGTGCCAACTGAGGGGAAAGCTCTCTCCACCACAGCTAGGTCAGAGGACACTGTGGGAGACCAAACTCTGCAGTTAAGAGGCGAATCTGAGCATTTAATGGATAAGAAGAGGGAAGTTAACGAAGCTCAGACGGTTGAGACTGTCCTAGCTGAAACTTCCTCTGACCTGAAGGCCGATGTCGTAGTTGATGCAGTTAAGGCAATGGATGGGATGGAGGCCATGGGAGTTGAGACTCCTAGCCATGAATGTGCAGTCCCAGGAGTTGAGACTCCGAAGGATGCCACCGAAGACCCTAAGGCAGCTGAGTCTACCAAAGGGATATACATTGAAGACCCCAAGACAGCTGAGTCTATCGAAGGGAATATTGAAGGCCCTACAGCGGTTGAGACTACTGGGGGTAATGAAGGCCTAAAGGAGGTTGAGACTTCCTTAGTAAGGAACCTGAGCAGGAGAACATTCCTCAAATGGAGGGAGCTGGTGAAGAAGAGGAGATAGACGCCCTTCATGATTCCCAGGAAAACATCGATACAATATTTCTAGAATCAGAAGATGAAGCTGAGTCCACACATCTTGGAAATTCTACGCAGGACGAGGCTGAGAATGTTCATAGCTCACAGAGCAATGTTAGTGATAAAACAGCTCCGATGAGATTGAATTTTGGTGATGAGCCATCTCATCTGGCCACATCACACTCCGATGAAGATGTTAAGATAGTTGAGGACCCGTTGTCTCAATAGGAAAAACCACTGAGACCGACAAAGTTGTTAACGCAGCTGAGCCTCAGTGAGCTAAGCAAACCATCACAACTGCTCCAGCTAGAACAAAGTCCGCTGAGCAGGCTACCACAACTGCTCCAGCAGAGACTCAAACAGCTCCACTGCAGGCTCCCATAGTTGCATTAACTACTGATAATGTTGGCTCAATCAAGGTATAAAGAGCTGATACATTCCAATAAGAGAAGAGAAAGGCTCCCAGCGCAGACCTCCGGGAATCCCTCTAGTTCAAGATGATGTTTTTGAAGACATCTTCCCTTTCACTGCCGAACTACCCGATATGGATGCTGAATCTACCCGAGAACAAGAGAAGTATATTGTGCAGGAAGAGCCCTTAATTCAATCTGATACGATTGTGCCGATGGGATTTGACTTTGATGTCTTATGGATGAAAGAGGAGTCGATTTCCACAACTGAGTTCCATAATGCATTCAAGAAAATATGTAATGAAATTGAGAAGATGGAATGCCACCTTGCATCGTTGGATCTCCGATTGGACAATCGTGATGCAACCATCATCGGAGATATTCGAGCGGTTGACTTACGGATCAGGGAGTGGGGTGCACAGCAGACTGCAATGCTCTTAGAGTAGGTCCGTTACTTCAAAGCACTGTTTGCAGGGTTGTTGGCTTGGAGTGTGGATAATGTCAAATTTCAGTAGACGCAGAAAGAATTCATGGTCAGAATTGAAGATTCTCCCAAGTCGGATATGGAGTTACTTAAGCTGCAACATAAGAGCGAAATTGCCAGATTGGAAAAGAGCATAACTCAGAAGTTCAGACTCCTTCAGGCAGAAATGAAACTGATGGCAGCTGAGTGCTACACGGTTAGAGTTTTGGACAACCTACTCCAAAGCAGATAACAAGAAAAATTCGACAAACAGCCGACCTGACTTCATTCTAAGCGGTTTGTTCCCTGACCTGATTCTATCGTTTCGTGATGATGCCAAAAAGGGGGAAGATGAGGCCTTGAAGGAACTAAAGGGAAAAGCTGAAGGGGGTAATAAGGAGGCATAGAAGGAAGAATCTGTGAAGAAGGGAGAATCTGCAAAGGGGGAAGAAAGCTTGAAGAACCCCCCTTTGAAACATATGTTTGCCGAAACCCCTCAATAAGAAGAAGTCACAGCTTCCATTCTCAGCAAATTGCCAAAGGAGCTTTCCGTAGAACAAAAAGCTGAGATGGCATACAATGAGTCGAGGAAAGCCATCGAAGCTCAGTTTGACAAGATAGCTGAGAAGTAGTCTGCGCGCAATCAGAACTTCAAAAAACAGTATGATGGTTCTCCAGCCAGAAAATCTTATCCTGCAATAAAACCCCCGAGAGACATTGCCATGCCTGATGCTGGATCTGAGCACAGATCGCTAGAGGAATTCCAAACTCAAGATGCAGAAGGATATTTTCAAGACATGACTCTACCGCAAGACTGGGATCTGTACTGGGAGAATGGACTTGAATTGTGCAAATCGGCTGATAAGTAGCCAAGTTCCAGCAGTCACTCAGCTGGAAAATCAAAAACTCCAGTACAATACACTCCCAGAGGAAAGAGAGCTGAGTCGCGAAGGGGAAGACATGGTGGTAGTGGGAGAAGCATTCAACCGCGGCCAAGACCAGAAGATATTAAGTATGTGGATCCTCAGAAGAAGGGACTCATATACTAGGCTGGATTTGATCAGCTTGCTAACTTAGAAGTTGCACGCAAGAATGCTGAAGCAATAAGAAGGCCAGAGGTTGAGAATGAAAGAACAGCGTGACAATGGGAGGAAAGGAAGTGTAGGGATGACCCTGCTGCGAAGCGAGCATATGAGAAGAAGAAGAAGGAGGAAGAGGAAAGGAAGATGATGAGAGCTGATGAAGACAGAAGAAGAGCTGATGAAGAAGAGTGAAGAAGGAAGTAGCCAAGGCGTTGAAGACGGATGCAACCCCCTTCATGTACTTTACATTAGTTGTAAATACATAGATGTAAGTTTTCCCTGTAATATAGCTCTGATATCTTCTTCGAAACCAAGCTATGATACATGCTTTAATGTTATACTTGTATAAGCTCTGTTATATTTTGTAAACAGCTTTGTAAAGGACAAGAATGCTATGATCAATAAAATTGATTATTCAAAGCATACATTCTTTGTTACTGCACACTGCTTGTGTTTGCTGTTTAATTGTTTGTTTAAGTTTTGGCATCATCAAAAAAGAGGAAATTGTTAGAAAATTTATTTGTTAGATTTTGATGATACCATGTAAAACTTAGACTAGGAAGTTGGCACCCCATTTTCCTTGTAATTCTATGTTGTAATAGATAGGACTGAAAGAGCTGAGTGAAGTCAGCTAAGTCAAAGAATGCAAGAAGTCAATCGCAGATAGTGAAGACTCTCATGTGTGTCGATTGAGTATGGCTAAGAAGGAAAACAAGGACTCGATCAAGAAGAGCCGCTTGAGGAACAATTGTGAATAATGAGGAAGTGCTACCAAGTCAATGAAAAGGTTGTGCCAGTTGAGGAACTCTATCTCTTCATTGGGCAAATTTTCAAATGAGCGCTATAAAAGGTTGAGGAAGCATGTGAGAAAAGGTGTCTGAACCTAGCATGAACGAATCAAGCAATTATCAAGCAAGTATAACCTGCAATATTCTCAAGCTTATCCAGAAAATTCCTCAAGCCTAAAACTCGAACGGACTCAATCCAACACACGCTGTGAAGGAAATATTACTTCAACCAGTTGAAGAGGAAACGTTTAAAGAACAAAAAGAGGTCCACTCTCCAAGTTGAAGGAGATGTAGGAAGGTTCAAGGTTGAACCAGGAGATAGGGGTGGACGGCCATGAGCAATTTTGGTATAGAAATACCTCTCAATTCTTATACACATATACAATTATACACAAAATCAACACCCAAAAATCATACACACATTTTTTATTCAATTCTTCCCACAAATTCCCACTCAACCTCAACATTCCCCTCAAAACCCACCCATTCTGCCACTCACCCTCCTTGCCCGTACTTTGACTCATCCATTTTTTCCCCATTCAACCTACACTTCACAAGCCTTAACCAAAAAAATAATTCTCCTCTCTCTCTCCCTATAGTGATCGCCCTTAAGGCCTTATTGAACAAGATTTTTTTTGTTCATTTCACCATCAAGTTCTCCCTACTCACCTCTAACTCCTCCAACTTCTCTCTAGAATTCTCCCAACTCTCTCTACATTCATCATACTCTTCTTCTTTCCTTCTATCTTCTTATTCCATACTTAGTCAAAATTTACAAAACAAAATTATCTCCCTACACTTGGTAGAATTCGAACCATACCAAGCAAAGGTAAGAAATTTTCATCTTGTTCAACCACCTCTTTTAATCTTCAAGCCTTCCCCTAAAAATTGAAATTTTGACTTCAAGATTTTCATTTTTGAGGTTTTAGGGGCTGACCTTGGAAGTCTTGTTTAAGGATGATCAAGATATTTTTTTTAGAGACCTCCAAATTGACTACAATTTCAACTATACAAGGTAAGTGTAGTACTTGGCCATTTCTTCCTTTTCTTCCTTCTTGCTTTAATTCCTCATTTTTTTAACCCCAAAATTTTGTATTACTTGACTTAGGGGCTCACCTAAGTAAAGTTCACCATTCGCAAGTTGTGATCATCTATTTGTTTTTCACAAAATCAACCAACCAAATAAGGTGGGTGGAAAATATTTTTAAACCTCTAGTAAATTTATGAAAATTCATATAGTATCTTGAAAGTCTTGAGATATATATATATATATACATATGTAATGCATGTATATTTTAAGTTGTGAAATTCCAAAATTTCAAAAGTGATGCTTAAAATCCCAATTATTGTAAATTAGGTTCATGCATGTGCAATTTAATGACTTATGTGATGAATTCTTGTATGATATGTAAATGCATGTTCATATGTGCATAATTGGATAAATTACAATTTTGGACCTTAAATGCAAAAATGGCAAAATTGGTGGACTTAATTGCAAGAAAATAAAATCTAAGGGACCACTCTGCAATTTCTCGATTTTGGGACTGTACATATGTTTAAAAATGATATTTTGACCTAATATTAAAGTTTTAAAGGTTTTGAGATAATAAAAATCAACCCTTGAAAGCCCAATTAAAAGTTTAAGCGCTAAAATACAATTTTTGAAACTGTACCAGCACCACTTTTATAATTTCAAAAAATTTAAGTTTAAAGGACTGAAAAACATATATTTTGAATGTATTCCAAAAACTAAAATATTTTGAGTTAAGAAATGCATTTTTTGTAAAATTGGAGGATTAAAATGTAAAATACTAAACTCAAGGGCCAAAATGAAATTTCCAGGACTTATACAGTCCATGTATCTGGCAAATAACTTTAACTATATTTTATAACATTTAAAAACGTGGTTTAAAATTTCATAAGAATTCGACCCAAAATAAGCCTTAACGGCAAAAACTTAAAAATTTGACTAGAATGGAATTTTGAATAGTTAAGGGACCTAAACTAACACTTTTTCAAAACTGCTTTTGTCCTAATAACCCACTGACCTAAGTGACATTTTCAAATTGGAATCACATTAAAATCCATTCCGATTTGTGAGATCCGAATATTTTAATCTTGGGGCCGCCCAAAATGACAATTTTGACAAAATTAGGGCCAAAATGAAAATTTACCAAAAAAATAAACCTCAACCCCAAACTCTTGAAAACCTGAATCTTTGGACAATTTGAAGAATTTAGGAATTGACCTTATAATTTTTCGAGGTCGAGATAAAAACTTATTCAATTTTAAACTCGATAAAGACTAGTTTTTCCCAAACGGGGCTAATTGTAGAATTTGTTTTTAACAAGGACCTCAAATTAATTATTTTCCATTATTATAGCCCTGGTACTACTGACTTATATATATTTATTTATAAATTTAGTTTTCTTAAAATTATTCGTAACTTACGAATTCCCTTGACCGGATAATACGCGTTTTGCGGGGCGATTTCCTCGCCTTATGACCTTGAACATACAAAGGGGTTATATCCCTCCTAATTACCAAACAACCGGAGATTAGTTATCCTCCCGATAATTAACTTCATTCAATAATCACTCCGCCAATGTCGATAAAAGCCACGTGCAAATTTTCGCATACTTGTACATGTACCGCTTTCTTGAGATGTATACTCGACTGCCTTGTTGACATGTCATATCCATGTATATCTACTTGCTTGAGTCAACTTGGTGTGTTGAGCTCACAGTCGGAGTGGACCAGTCGGGGCCTGCTATTCCACTATCCGTCCCTATCGTCCTAATCCCACCTTTGGCAGATGGAGTGTCCAATGGGAGAAGTGGGTCATAATACTTGAGGTATAATCGTGATTATGACAATATGGGCCTTGCAAGCCCTTGCAAATACTTGTTGGATTGTTGTGCCTATGGCGTGACGAAGAGGCCTTGTGCCAATGCTTGGGGAGTCATAAGGTAGAACAAATGAATCGCTGTCTGATCCACACAATTATGGAGTTACTCGAACCAGACTGCTTGCTTGGGTTGGCGCTACACTTAGTACACAACCACTACTTGACTTGCTTGAAATTCGCACATAGTGCTTGTATGTACATGAATTTCTTTCATCAACTACATAAGTATATTATTTTGAATATCATGTCGCTTGTGAATTGTGGGTGATACACGCTTCATATCTCATGCATTTGTTTGAGAATACCGGATTTCTTGCATATATATGTATCGCCACACTTTTACACGATCACCCATCCACTGAGAATTTTCATCTTACCCCCTCATGTTTTTAAACGGCCAGATGAAGATTATGTGGACGAAGCAGATCGAGCCACAGAGTGATCCTTCTCCGTGCCTTCCGACTTTTGGGGATCCTGTTTACTGTTTTGTTGGACGTTTTCCTTAAGTTGCAATTTGAGGGTGTAAGACCCCGTGACAATTTAAGTTTATGTATTCGGGGATGTAATTTGGTTCTTGACACTTTAGACTGTATTGGAATCGGTTGCTGCATTGCTCTGTTTTATTTGAGTTTATGCTTGATGATTGTCTAGACTGCTTGGCTATTTCTATTTAAGTTATTAATAGTGTCATGGTCCCGTTTGGAACGTGAAATTTAAGATATTAGTAATTGTTAACAAAATATTTGCAATCATCCAACCAACCAAATTGATGAGAGCCACCGTCAGAATTGATTAGTTCAGCAGAATCTTTCAGATGGTCATCAAAAGCGAAATGAAGTCAAATATACAATATTGTACCAATTAATGAAGCCGGATGTGCAATCACAAGAAAAGAATAAAGCCGATTAAGGCAACTCGAGTCATACGAGAGTACAATATATGCAGAAAATTGTATCTTTGAGATTATATTTTAGTGAGTTAGGTTGTGATTGATTATGCTTTCATTTCATCCACTTTCATTTTCTGATAGAATAGTGGTGAATTTTTTTTTGAAAGTGAAAGTTGGATGTGTAGAAAAAAATAATGATTGTGTTGATGTGATGGGGAATCTTTTAAAGAGGTTGATTTTTTGTGAAAAAAATTGTGATAAAAATAGTGTAAAATATAATACAATAAAAGTGAATAAAAATAAAAAAATTGATTCAAAAATAGGCAATATGGAACTTATTTTATACCTTTTGTTATCAATATTAAGAATAAAAATAGTGATAAATTAAAGAAATTATCGGATTTCTTTATATGAATAAAGGGAGAAGAGAGAAATAAATAGTATAAGTGGGTATTGGGAAGTGTGAGAGAAAAAGAGAAAACGAGTTAATTTTGGGGGACAAATGAGATTTTTTTTTGAAATATTTTCATTTCTTCCACAAACAATCACACTTACAATAAAATTTAAACTTAAAACTGAAAATTTTGGGAAACAAATTCACAACTAGTCACAACCTTAATCTTTTAGTTCCTCCAATTTATTTATCAATCTCTCTCGCATTTTCACAGTTACACCGGCATACCCAACAATAATAACAATTTTGTGATTAAAAGAGTCAAAATTAAATAAGGTTGTTCCGATAAGATTTTCCTTTTTTTTAAGGAAACAAAGGGGATCCTTTTACTTATTTAAAACAAGCTTATCAGCTCTTAAACAGTTTTTATTCATGATATTATAAGCTTTTGAAAAAAAAAATTTCAAACAAATTTTAGGAGTCTATAAACACTCAAGATGTTTACGCTCTGCCAAACACCATCTAAAATATCCGCCTCAATCACTATCCCTATTCTCTTGTACGAGACTTGGTTGGTCAAGTTTTTTTGGGACCATTCATCAAGAAATAACGTTTTTACATAAACATTGGGGAAAATTGAAATTTTGGTCCTATAACTCTTGGGTGATGGCAATTTGGTCCCATATGTATTCATTTTGGCAAAAAAACGGGCAAAAAAATGAATATTTCCTAAAAGATGAGCTTTCAGTCCCAAATTCATCAGAATAAGATTTTTTTTCAGAGAATCTACACGTGATTCACAGTCTAGGAGTGTTCGTTATTTCAAATTTTGGATTTTTGATTTTCTTCAGTTGAATTAATCAAATGGAGATCTTAAAATCCCAATTCGGAATCTGATCACAGTTCAATTAGATTCAAGTCGATCAAAAAAGCCTAATATATCGATAAATTGAGCATGTTTTGGATTCAAAACCTATATTTTTCGGATCCAGAAACCTTATTTTCAAATAAGATTCCAAACTTTTTTCATTCTTTTTTTCTTTTTCTTTTTCAAAAATCTTGTCGTTATATATATAAAAGTGTAAGCAAGCAACGAATTAATCATTGTTGTTTTAAAAACATTACGAAACTAAAAATAATTATTGAAAAATTTAAGGTCAAAATCTTATGTAGGTCCCAAAGGGTGTGGTGTAAGGTTTAGAAGAGGTGTTGAATAAACCTTACCAAATTTTCTCTTTTAGTCTTTTTAAGAATTTCAACAAAGTTGACTCAATTCAACTAAGTTACACACTCAAACGACTGATCACCTATTGATTGTATAACTCAGCTGCGTCAGCTAACACTTAACTTTTTAGTTGATTTGGTTTTTAACAGCGGAAGTCTTAACACCATTTGTTAATTTAAAGCTTGTTTTTAACACTTATTTTAACACTTGTTATTATCAGTTAAATAGCAAGATAACTTATCAGCAGATATGAAAATTATAAGTAAGAAAGTAAACGCTGAAAGTAAATGATACAAGCAAATTTATAGTGGTTCGAGGATGGGGTAATTCCTCTACTCCACTATTCTCCAACTCCTGGAGGAATCCACTAGGTAATAGATCAAGACAAAGTAGTTCTCAGTCTAGAGACAGCTTTGATCACACAAAACTTCTCCCTCGCGACTCGCCTTCTTCACAAGACAATTGCCTTGCTTTGACTCCCTTCAAGTCTTTGGAATTGATCACACAGCCTTCCAACAAACTTGAATCTCTTGGTTCGACCTTGAACCTTTCTACAGCTTCTTCAACTTAGAGAGTAGACCCCTTTTCATTCTTTAAACTTTTCCTCTTCAACTGGTTGAAGTAATCTTTCCTTCACAGTGTGTGTTGGATCAAGTTCCTTCGAGTTTTAGGCTTGAGGAATTTTCTTTATAAGCTTGAGAATATTACAGGTTATGCTTGCTTGATAATTGCTTGATTCGTTCGTGCTTGGTTCAGGTAACCTTTCTCAAATGCTTTCTCAGCCTTTTATAATGAACATTTGAAAATTTGCCCGTTGAAGAGATGGGCTATTTTCAAATGACACTTCTTGTTCGTTGGCTTGTCTTTTTTTCGCCTGCAGAGATGTGATGTTGACCCTTCCTCGTATTAAATGGTTCTTTAACTTTACAGGGTCTGACACATGCTCCAGTGTTTCCCATTGGCTTATTTATTTTGCATGTTTCTGGGCTAAACACTTTAAGACCTGGTGTAGGGAAATTTATTGTTTAGATTTTGATGAATGCCATGTAAAACTTAAACTAGGAAGTTGGCACCCCATTTTTTGTTGTAAACGCATTGTAACAAATAAAAATGGCTGGTCAAGCCGAGTTAAGTCACTATGCCTAAACATGCAAGAAGACAACTGAGACTAGAAGGAAGACTCCGCAAGACAAGACACCGAGTATGGCAAAGAAGAGAAGACGGAACTCGATCAAGGTACAACGAGTCAAGATCGCCAAGTCAACTCAAGATAGCCAAGTCTCAAGTTGAAGTGACGTAAGAGTCATCCAATGATTGAAAGTCGCTCTAAGTCACCTGGGAAAGCAAGGAAATGCAATAAGTCGAGATAATCAAAGAGATTCGTTGCACATAAATCAAGAAAATACTTAAACAAGTAATACCTCCATGCTACCTTTCTCGAAGTGCTCAGTCCCAGAAGCGTGCAAGGGGAATGAACCAATGGGAAGCACTACACCGTGTCAGAACTCTGAAAAGCTAATGAACAATTCATATGAGGAAGTGGCAATTCCAAGGACTGCAACAAGACAAGCCAACGACCACAAGTGACTTTCAAAAATAAGCCTATCTCTTCAACGGGCAGATTTTTGAAAGATCACTATAAAAGGCTGAGGAATGACTCTGAGAAAGAAGGACCTTGATTACCTGAACCACGAACATTCAAGCTAACATTTGAACTGTAATCGAAATATTCTCAAAGATCATTCAAGATTAATTCTCAAGCCTACACTACGAAGGAAATCAATACAACACTCACCTGTGAAGGAAAGATAACTTCAATCAGTTGAAGAGGAAACTTTTGAAGAAAAGGGGTCTACATTCCGCGGAGGATTGTAGGAAGGTTCAAGGTTGAACCAGTCTCGAGTTTTTGGAGGGCTTCGTGATCAAATCCAAAAAGCTTGAGCAAGTGAGTCAGAGCACGCGCAAACTGTCCCCGTGAAGAAGCCGAGTCGTCGAGAAGCCACCGCGTGACCAAGGCATCTCCGCATCGAGTCCCAAAGGATCAAGTCACCACTGTGTGATCAAGACTTGTATCCGGACTGCTACCACTTTGTATACGATCAATACTTAGTGGATTCCTCCAGGAGTTGGAGAAGAGAGGAGTAGAAGAATTACCCCATTTTCGAACCTCTATAAAATCTTATCGTGTCATTTACATTTCAACACTTTAATTCCCCGCATCTTATTTGTTTAACTCGATAAAATTTGCTATCCACTTGATAATCCCTAAGTACTAAAACCAAGTATTAAATTTTTACTAAATCAATTTTAAGGGTGTAAAGTCTTCCAATAAAAACAAACTACGATTGAGCTAATTCAGCTTTTAATAAATGAGTTATTCTATCAACAAACGGTGAGTCTCAGGTGAGTGACTAACTCTACCGATTAACTAAATTGGCTATCCACTAAGGAATTAGTCAAGTATCAACTCGAACTTTAAAAAGGACTAAATCGAAAAGTTGGTAAGGTTTATTCAACCCCCTTCTAAACCTTACACTCACACCCCTTGGGACCTACAAGTGGTATCGAGCGCTTGGTTCATTGAGCCTTCCGCACCGTTACTTGAACTAGATCTCCAAATTTTTCAAAGTCCTGCTTTTAGTACTTAAGTTTTCAAAACTCTTTTTATTATCAAAAGTTATTATCATGGAAGCAACACGTATCCCTATGTTCACAATTGAAGAATTTGATGATTGGAAAATTCGTATGCGTGCTCATCTATCAAAGATTACATGATGAGATGTGGATAGTGATAGAGGATGGGCCACTACAAATTTTAAAAGTGAACACAAATTAAGAAGAGTTGCAAATTTGAAGGTGAAGAGGATGTCGCTTCCTAGACCAGCTATGGTTGAAAACCAAGAGCCGAATGGACAAATGATGACAAAAAGATACAACCTGACAATGTGGCCAAGGATATTCTTTACAAAACCTTGACAAAGCCATGTTCAATAAAGTCAAATCATGCAAAACGCTAAAGAAATCGGGACAAGCTAACACTAATTTGTGAAGGCTCGTGAGCAAATCAAGGAAAATAAATTATCAACAATCCGTATTTAAATTTGAGAATTTCAAAATGATCACGAGAGAACCCGGATCAACCGGATGCTCGGTTCACGTAAATTACCAACGAGCTATCTCGCTTCTTGGAAAAGAATATACACGTATGAAATGTGTATCAAGATCCTAAAAAGTCTCCCAATCGAATGGGAAATGAAGGTCATGGCACTAAGAGATTCCATGGACCTATCAAAGACATCCAACCATGAGCTATTCTCATATCTCAAAGCCTACGAATTTGAGCCGAGAAGAAAAGACCAGAAGAGACAAATATACCCAAAACAATTGCTTTAATTGTTAAGATGGCAAGAAAGTCAAGTCAAAGAAGTCATTGACCCGAGGAAATAGCCCCGATGGTTAAAAGGTTCAACAAGTTCTTCAATAAGAACTACAAGAGAGGCACGGCGAATCCTCCGTAAGACACTCACCTCCTCCAAGTCAAGGGAAGATATGCCAACCAAGAGAATGATCATCAAAAAGTCAATATCGTAGGGTCGACAATCCAAGAATGGAAAGAGCTGATCAAAAGGTTGAATATCTATGCTGAATTGTAGGCAACCGGTCACTATGCCATTGATTGCCCGTATCCCGTAGTCAACAAATACAAACGAAGAAGAAAGAAAAGTCTTGAGAAAGAAGACAAGAAAAGAAAAAGGCAATGATGGTCACAGAGATCATTGAGATAGCCAAGTCAAGAGACATAGCCGACTTGAGAGTAGTGAAGCCGACTACTCAAGTGACTCTCAAGAAGAAGCATTGATCCGTCTCGATGGCCAAGGAACAAGACCAACCCGACCAAGAAGATGAGGTACACTCGACTCATCACACTCGTATTCTAGTGATAGTGATCGTGACACACACACTTCATCACCCACTCGATCTTTATGATTCATTAGGCAAAATGATGAAAGATTTTGAACACATTAAATCCTCACACACACTACTAAATGAGGAAAACAAATTTACTAAGAGCTTAAAACTCACAAATGACTAAGGAACCGAGTACTCTAAGTCAAATAGTCGATGAGAATAAAAGTTTAAAGGCCGAAAATGCCAAGCTAATAGCGTAAAATAGCCGCCATAGAAAAGAGGGAGAATGACCTCAAAATGTGATTGCCTCATTCACTAAGGCATCTAAGTAATCGGATGATCTTATCATGAGCCAAAGATAATGTGGAGACAAGACAAAGCTTAGATTTAATTCCTCTCGTGCTATGTCAAGCTCCAAAAGTGATTTTGGAAAAAGGATCTTCAAGCAATGAAGTATCTCAAAATCCAAAACTCCAAATGGTGCACACACATTTATTCCAAAGCACAATTACAAGCAAACCGGCATTGGTTATAAAGGAAAAGGAAAACACCCTTGAGTGTGCTTTGAGAGAGGACACTTGAGAAGAAATTCACCGAGTTCCTCAAAGAAACTCAAACAGAAATACTCAGAAAGAAGAAACATAGCTACCAAAAACCCTAAGTTCTATAAAAGAAACACATTTGATGGGAATGGTAGAAAATATCCAAGCCAAGCTGATTGAATGATGCAAACTATCAAAGAAAGACCTATGGAATATAAGCCCAAATGGCAAAGGCCTAGAACTCAAAGAAAGGCCATTCCAAAGGTATAAGAGCTTTCATCAAAGACACATATGCACCTAGGCACTACACTCGAGACATCACAACTACCCAAAGAAGGCAATTGCTAAAACACATATACAGCATACACAAAAAGAGACAAATTGTATGAACTTAGAATCCCCAAGCAATTTGACAAAATTAATTATGATTATGGCACTCGATAGATGGCAACCCCTTAGAGCCAAATCATCCGGCTATAGGTTGGTTGGATCATCTTACAATACTAACCCCTCAGACCCGCATAAGTATGGGTACCTAAAACTTAATTTCCTTGTTTGCGGTTCAAGGAACAACGAAAGTGCCAAGGAACCTGGTATACATGGATAGTGGTCGCTCCGCATATATGACAGAAACAAGAAAAATCTGTCAAAATTCAAGGAAGTTAAAGGAGCAAAAGTCATATTTGGAGGAAATGAAGCTCCAGGAGAAATAAAAGGCATTGATCCATCAAGAAAATGGATTAGAAATCACGATGTTGCATATATTGAAGGACTCAATTTCAATCATAAGTATCACCAACTCGTGACAAGGGCTATAATGTTGATTTAACATGGGTATATGCCAAATCAAGGTTACGTAATCAAATGAAGTTGTGTTGCAAGGATGCGCATAAAAGAACATGTATATCGTGGATTGGTCAACAAAGAACACCAAGCACCCGTCATAGCAAAGAGCACAAATTAATCAAGTTGGTTGTGGCACAAGAAGCCGAGTCACCCGAATTTCAAAACAATTAACAAGCTTGCCGTAAGCAATCTTGTGAAAGGACTTCCGACTCAAGATAAAAAAAGGAGAGTATATGTGACGATGTCGAAGGGAAAACAAATCAAATCATCATTCAAAGAAAAGACATGTCTATCTTCAACAAGGATATTGCATCTCGCTACATATGGATCTATTTGGTCCAAATTGAACCAAAAGCATAAGTGGGAAGAAATATACCTTGGTGGTAGAGATGACTACTCAAGATATACATGGACAATATTCACGTGTAAAGAAGAAAGAAACTCTGTAAAACTACCACAAAATGATGAAGAGGATTCAAAATGAGAAGAGCCAAACCATTATCAAAATAAGATCGATCGCCGAGGAACCGAGTTTGTCAATGGTATAATAACTCAAAGATTGTATTGAAAATGGCATTTGTCACGAATTATCTCTGCAGCAAGGACTCCACAAAGAGAATGGAGTCGCAAAGAAGGAATAGAACTCTCAAAGAAGCAGAAGACCATGTTAGCGAAGGGCTACCTAAAAGATTTTGGGGTCAAGCAATAAACACAAAGATGCTACACTCAAAATAGATGCATGATAAACAGACAAATGACAAAGACTCCCTATGAGATTTGGACAGGAGAAAACCAAATGTTGCATATTTTAAAATATTTGGATGTAAATGCTTCATCCATAACAATGGCAAAGATAATCTAAAGGCTTTTGATGCTAAAGTCGATGAAGGTATCTTCTTGGGATACTCAAATGAAAGCAAAGCCTACAGAGTACTCAACAAGAGGACTATGGTTGCGTAATAATCCATTCATGTGGTATTCGATGAGCCAAATGTAAATGGAGAAGACATTGAAGAGTCACCGATAAGTCAATCATCCAAATGCCATGCGAAAAAGTCCCTATGTCAAGTCAAGTCGAATTATAAACTCGTGATGAAGATGAGATAGTCAAATCTCAAAAACAAATGGAAAATCTATAGCTAAGTGATAACGAGAGAGTCGATCAAAGAAACACACAATTGCAAGACGATCAATCCAAACTAACTTACTTCAACATGATGTAAGATGGCCGAGAGACCACCCACCGTAACTTGTCGTTGGAGATATAAGAGAAGGTGTCAAAACAAGATCCGAACTCAACAAGAAGCCATGTTCACATGCTTTATCTCACAAATAGAGCCTAAAGATGTGTCACAAGCATTGATGACACACATTGATTCAAGCTATGCAAGAAGAGTCAATCAGTTTGAAAGAAATAAAGTATGGGAGTTAGTTCAAAGACCCACCCATCAAAATGTTATTGCCACTAAATGGGTGTTCAGAACAAGATGAACGAGGAAGGTTCTGTGGTAAGAAACAAAGCAAGATTAGTAGCCAAAGGATATTGCCAAGAAGAAGGGATAGATTTTGATGAAACATTTGCCCTCGTAGCAAGATTGGAAGCTATCGATGTTTCTTGCCTATGCACTCACAAGAATTTTATTGTATATCGATGGATGTAAAAAGTGCATTCCTAAATGGTTTATTGGAAGAAGAAGTGTATGTTGAACAACCTCCAGGATTTGAGCAAGACTCTTGGAGATAAGGTATACAAACTCAAGAAAGCTCTGTATGGATTGAAACAGCACCCGAGCATGGTATGATACCTTGTCACAATTCCTAACCGAGAATGGATTCACAAAAGGAAAAGTAGATGGAACATTGTTCGTAATTCAAGACAAGAAGAGCATACCGCTTGTTCAAATATATGTGGATGACATCATTTTTGGATCCACAAACAAAGAATCGTGAAAAAATTTTCAAACCTCATGCAAAGCAAATTCAAATGAGCATGATGGGAGAGCCGACATTCTTCCTTGACTCCAAGTGAAAAAGTTGAAGGATGGAACCTTCATAAGTCAAATAAAATACACCGAGATTTAATGAAGAAATTTGGTATGGAAGAGAAGTCTTCTCGGAAAATACCAATAAATACATCACCAAAATGGACATGGATGCAGATGGCAAGCCCAGAGATCAAACAATATACGAGCACTTATTGATCATTGCTTTATCTCACAAAGAAGCGTGCCGACATCACCTTTGTTGTAGGTGTATGTGCAAGATTTCAATCGCTCCAAAAGAGAGCCATATGACCGCAGCTAAGAGGATCTTGAGATATTTGAAAGGAAGCCAAGAAGTTGGCTTATGGTATCCAAAGGAAGGTGGATTCAAGTTAATTGGCTATTCAGACTCGACTATGCCGGATGTAGAGTTGACAGAAGAGCACCTCGTGTACATGTCAAATGCTTGGAACAAAGCACTTTCCGGTTTAGCAAAAAGCAAAATTCAATAGTCACCTCTACAAATTGGCAGAATACATAGTCATGGGTAGTTGTTGTGCCCAAATCCTATGGATGAGACAAAGAATGAGAGACTATGAAATCGAAGAAAAGGAAATTCCAATCATGTGTGATAACACAAGTGCAATTGCAATCACTCAAAATCCTATGTTGCACTCAAGAACAAAGCATATCGATGTCGATATCACTTCATAAGAGATCATGTTGAAAAGAAAGACATCACCTTGAATATATTTCAACCGATAAACAAGAATCGACATATTCACAAAACCATTATGTGAGTCAAGATTTGAAGAACTCAAGCATGAGTTAGGGTTAATTGAGCCGAAATGACACTCGGAAGACTCAAAGAAAGGCAATGAAACACAAAAAGGAAAAAGGGTCAATTCTCAAAATCACTAAATGAATCAAGATCGGAAGAGCAATATACCAATTAGTCGACAAATTGAGTCACTATGAGAACTATGACAAGAAGAGTTAAATCAACTAAGGGATAAGTTTCGAGTCATTTATGAACAAAGTGACAAAAACGCAATGCTTTTACTAAGTGGGAATGTTTTTAAGAATGACGTCAAAGATAATGATGATGTGTACAGCAAAAGCCGCACACCAAGCTTATGATTGATATAAATGCTGCCGCATTAAATTCGAGACATTAAATGCTAATCGGGCGTGCAAAATCTAAGCCGTTGATTTCGATCACATTTCAAAACCACCCGCACGCCCTTTCGAAACCATACTTAAACCATTTTCGCCTCGCTTTCTCTCACACATTACCAAAACTGCTCATTTCTCTCTCGTAAAGAAAGGCAAAACTCTCTCAAAACCCTATCAATCTTCAAATCAACTTCTAAGTTTCTTTTCGTGAAATACTAAAAAATGGCATCAACTTATGATTTCGCAAGTTAGGGAAGCAAATCCACACTGGCTCTACTGTGGATTTCGAGGGTATGGTCAAACAGGGTCCGATGACGCCTCATAAAGAAGATTGCTGAAAAGCTCGAAAAGTCCGGGCTAAAACCATTTCTCGACAATGGAGCTCCCGATGACCTATGTGGAAGAGGTCGCCGCCTGACGTGAACGCCGAAATTCACGATGAGGGGATCAAATCCTCTGCTCACGGGAAGGAGTTCATCATCTCGCCAAAGATTTGGCGTAACACCGCCATTACCGCGGAAGGAGCACCGTAAATCAATGAAGCCGATGTAGACTTGGCCGCTACTTGGAAGGAAGAGAGCCAAGACCGACTATGCCGATAAGATAGTCTACACACCAACAAGAGGTTGTCAAGGAGGAGACTACCACAAACTGTTGGACATAGTTTCCAAATGCATAGACATCAAATTTGGCAGCTTTTGACCAACTATCCAAAGCAAAATTGATCATCATGGCTGCGATCATTGAAGAAAAGCAAGTAAACTCGGGCCGAGTTTGTCTACAAAGCAGACTCGCTGCAATGTAGGAACAAATCCTTCAAGGAGAATGGAGCATTTGGAGGATCCCGGGAGGCGGCCTCGGTGATTGGGTCGGTGATGGAGGTGAAAGGAGTCCTCTTCGACATGGAAAGGCGTTCCATGTAAACAAGAGGATGTTCAGATCAAACCTCTCGGCGCACAAGAAGAGCCTACGCCAAGAGAGCGATACAAGTGAGGGGAATCACCGACCAAGATACAGCTTGTTTCCTCTCTATCAAAGAAGAAAGCCCCCTGCAGCCTACTAAGAGAACTGCTGCCCCTCGCAAAGAAAGAAAACCAAATCTACTCCTCGCCCCCGCAGCTGAAGTCACCCGCCTCCCGCAGCTCGTGTCTCCCCGCCCCAAAGCAGAATGGGCCGAGAAGGAATCTCAAATACCTTCTCCGCCATCAAAAAGAGGAGAACTCGATAAGCCAAGACGGCCAGCCTCTCGTAAGAAAAACAACAAGACGCCCCCGCCGCCCAAGACTTAGAAGAAACTCTCTCTCCGAACCGTAAATCCTCTCGTACAAACTAGAGAAGAAGAAGAATCTTCAAGCGTTCCGAACTTGAGAAACCGGCCGAGTCACCACTCACCAAACAGATATCGAGATCACTGGAGAAGTAGAGTCTCCGTAAATTATTGATGAAACAAATAAGTCTCAAGGGTGAAGGCGATCACAGAGGCAAATCAAGACCCACCGTAGTTCGAACAAATGAGACACAAAAGAAGAGCCGAGAAATCTAACTCGCCCGCTGACAGATCGTATCCCCTCCCGCAATGCACGCAACCGACGTAATGGAGCACTGCAGCTTGCTACCTTCTATCCCCGAGAATGAGGGACAAAAAGAAGAAGCTAATAGAGATGATGATGTGATGATCCTATCCCCACCTTATCCGTGACATCCAAAATCGTCATGAGAGAGTGGAGGAAGTGGAAGTTAAGTCGATCCAGGAAACAGTTCCAACGGCCCGAGTTTATCGAAGAAGAAGAGGAACCGATGAATTTTCTTGGAGTGACCAATGTGGTCCAAGACCGGATGAAGAAAAATCGCATGATATCTTGCGATCTTCAAGGATAAGGAGAAGGAGAGCAGTAGAGGAAGCGAGGCACGTGAGAAGGCCAAAGATCCGCCCTATCACCGCACCACGTAACATACACATCCTCTCCTTGACGCCCTATCGTGAGAGCGATGAGGATCTGGACCTCGTTGTCGCCACGTAAGAGTTGCAAATGCAAGCAAGCAATGCACGAATCCCGAGTCCTTCATGAACAAAGAATGATGGAGGAACCAGAGAGTCCTCCAAAACACAAATGAGATAGACCCAATGGGAGTGGTGCAACATATTGCCATCAAGTTGTTGCCGCCACCACTTCCCCACTCACTCGGAAGAAGGAACTATGGGAAATGGCGATGAAATCGGGTTAATGGGGACCCCAAATGAGCCAACCCCTAATGAAGGTGTCTTACCACCGCCCCAACTACCGAACACTCAAGAGAAACAAATGGGAGTTTGGAGACGAGTGACCCCATTCCAAGTCACTCATCCGTGCGCCACCAGGGGAAAACTCCTCCACCGCAGCAAAGGCCTGAGGATGTCAGCAGATGACTCCACAACGAATCTAGGAGGCGAAGTGGAGAAGGAACAAACACAAAGTACACAACGAGTTGTCATCAACGGCTCGCATAGCTTGAGACTGCTCACCGAGGTGCCAATCGCTGAAGGCTAATGACGCCGCGATGCGCGGTCGAGGCACATGAAGGAACAGCCCACGGGAGTTAACACTGGCGATGAAAGTGCAATCCATGGGGTTGAGACTCAATGGATGCCACCGCAGAAGACCCTAAGATAGCCGACACATCGCGAAAGGGATGTCCAAAGCCTCGCCGCAGCTTGAGACTGTAGGAGGTAATGAAGGTCAACGGGAGGTTGAGACTTCCCGGGTAAAGAAGTCAAGTACGTAACATCTCTCCTGCTATCATTGATCCATCCGAAAAGGAGATAAGCGCGTTCACGATTCCCAGGACAATCTCGATGTAACATTTCGGGATCGAAAGACGACGATGAAGCCGAGTCATCCCCCGCGTGATCGATCCAAGAGACTCACCAAAGATGTTCCAACCACGATCAAGGCCGACCTCAAGACTACTCATCAAACTTTCAATTTTGATGATGAGCCACCCATGGAAATCTCATCATCGTCCGATGCCACTTCGAGCAAGGCCGAGGACCACCGACTCAATTGGAAAAACTAGTGAGACCAACGGTTGCTGAGACAAACTGAGGCTCGGCAAGTCGGGTCAACTTCACAACAGACCCCAACCAAACAGTCCATCACAGCTCCCCAAGTCGCAGCAGTTTCGACCCCACAAGGAACTTCACGCACCACTCATCATTGAACAAATCCCAGTGGCCCGTGATGATTCCTTCGTAGAATCATTTCCATTCTCTCCTCGAGGTACCCGACCTCCCAAGAGTCGAAAAGAGATCTCGCGCGCTTCCGTGCACTGCATCCTGTCATTCCATCGATACCATTGTTCCAAATTGACTATGATTTTGACGTTGCTTGGCCATCACCGCCACAGAGGAACAACTGAAGTTCGGGAGGTGTTCAAAGCATTATTTGCTAAAATTGAACGGATGGAGAGGCACCAGGCCTCGATGGACATGAGATCGGATAACAGAGATGCCAACCTTATCCGACTTAAGAGGCATAATAGTCGAATCGTGGAGTGGTGGCAATAAAGAAGAAACAATGCGTGTGGAACAAGCTAGATATTTCGAACATTGTTCAACAAGCTATTGGTCCGGGCGAAATAAAATGCCGATGCAAAGACAAAGCCGAGAGAACACATAGAGCACATGCATGAATCTCACACCGCCGAGATAAAGCTCTGCGTGAGCAAAATAAGAATGAGCTCCTGCGTATGGAAGAAAACATGGATCGAAAATTCACCCTTTCATGGCCGAGATGAAGTTGCTTAAAGTCAATCCAATGCTACTCGCTCGAAGTTTCGTTCGAAGATACTCCGCAGCAGACTGGGTAACTCCCATCACTGCCAGACTCGACTTCCTCGCTCTCTCCTTTGATGATGCCAAAAAGGGGGAAGAGGAATACCTAAAGCGCCAAGAAATATGACGCCGAGAAAGAGGAATCACCAGTAAAGGGAAAGACAATGAGGAGGTCTCAAGAGCAAAGAAAGGAAAGTCTGTTGAGGGGGAAGGATCGGAGATGTCACCCTAATGATTGCACAAACCCCCAACAAGGTCTTGTCACAAATGATATTATCGCTAAAACTCCCAATGACTCGCCACCTCAACACTCTGCGTGTCTATGGTCGAAAAGAGAAAGACATTGAAGCAGGATGGAGGAAGTGGAAGGAAGGATGAATGCCCGAGTTATGAATATCTTGAAACAACATGGAGGCATTCCAAAGAGACAGAGATACTTATGCCATCTCGTATGCCTAATCGAGCCAAGATCGCTTGATGAATTTAAAACGCCGCATCCAAGGATATTTTGCAAACATGTCCATGGCTCAAGCCGGGACATGTACAGGGAAAAAGGGTCTCACGTTATGTGAAGAAGGCCGACGACAGCAAAAGAGACACCTAGCATCACTCTGCTTTGTCACTCCGCTAGTCACTCACCGGGAAGAAGAAGACCCCAAGACAATACACGCCTGAGAGGAAGAGGTAGACAAAGAAGCAAAGTGTGGAGGAAGAAGAGGTTTCGGACCTGTGGCCTCGCCTAAAAAACATTGAGTACATAGATCCAGGCAAGAAAGGAGGGATCTACATCAATGTTCTTGACCAAGTAGCCAATCTACAAGTGGCTAAAAACAATGATGAGTACGTGAAAAGAATCGAAGAAGAAAATAAAAGACAAACTCAGCTTTGGGAGGAGAGACAAGAGAGACTAAGAAGAGATGAAGTCGCCTTAAGGCATATGAAAAGAAGAAGAAGGCGGCAAAGATGAGAAAAAGAGAAGAAGACCAAAGATGACAGAATCAAGAAGATGAAAGAAGGAGGTAGCGAAGGAGATGAAGTGTTGATGTCCACCCTTCATGTATTTTACTATGTAAATACATACTATGTAAGTCTTCTCAGAATCAGAAATTCTCTATTTTTGCGTAGATATAGATGTTTGCTCTAATACACACTTGTAAACATTTGTGTAAAGGACAAAAATGCTATGATCAATAAAAAGATTGATTCTACGCATACATTCTCTCGTAAATACACTATCCGTATGTATCTATGCTATTTATATTTTGAATGTTTTAAGTTTTGACATCATCAAAAAGGGGGAAATTTTTGAGAAATTTATTGTTTAGATTTTGATGAATGCCATGTAAAACTTAAACTAGGAAGTTGGCACCCCATTTTTTGTTGTAAACCGCATTGTAACAAATAGGGCTGGTCAAGCCGAGTTAAGTCGGCTATGCCTAAACATGCAAGAAGACAACTGGAGACTAGAAGGAAGACTCACGCAAGACAAATTTGAGTATGGCAATGAAGAGAAGACGGGAACTCGACTGAAGGTACAACTGAGATGCAGCTGAGTCAAGTATCAGTCAAGTCAACTCAAGATAGCCAAGTCTCAAGTTGAAGTGACAGAAGAGTCATCCAATGATTGAAAGTCGGCTCTAAGTCACCTGGGAAAGCAAGGAAATGCGGTCAAGTCGAGATAATCGAAAGAGATCCGTTGCACGTAAATCAAGAGAATTATTTAAACAAGTAATACCTCCATGCTACCTTTCTCGAAGTGCTCAATCCCAGAAGCGTGCAAGGGGAATGAACCAATGGGAAGCACTACACCGTGTCAGAACTCTTAAAAGCTAAAGAACAATTCATACGAGGAAGTGGCAATTCCAAGGATCGCAACAAGACAAGCCAACGACCACAAGTGACTTTCAAAAATAAGCCTATCTCTTCAACGGGCATTTTTGAAAGATCACTATAAAAGGCCGAGGAATGACTCTGGTAAAGAAGGACCTTGATTACCTCGAACCACGAACATTCAAGCTAACATTTGAATCAGAATCGAAATATTCTCAAAGATCATTCAAGATTAATTCTCAAGCCTACACTACGAAGGAAATCAATCCAACACTCACCTGTGAAGGAAAGATAACTTCAATTAGTTGAAGAGGAAACTTTTGAAGAAAAGGGGTCTACATTCCTCGGAGGATTGTAAGAAGGTTCAAGGTTGAACCAGTCTCGAGTTTTTGGAGGGCTTCGTGATCAAATCCAAAAAGCTTGAGCAAGTGAGTCAGAGCACAAAGCGCAAATGCCTGTGAAGAAGCCGAGTCGTCACGAGAAGCCACCACGTGACCAAGGCATCTCCGGATCGAGTCCCAAAGGATCAAGTCACCAGGTGTGTGATCAAGACTTGTATCCTGGGATCATTACCACTTTGTATACTTGATGAATACTTAGTGGATTCCTCCAGAGTTGGAGAAGAGAGGAGTAGAAGAATTACCCCATCTTCGAACCTCTATAAAATCTTATCGTGTCATTTACATTTCAAAGACTTTAATTCCTGCATCTTATTTGTTTAACTCTGCTCATGAATTTGTTATCCACTTGATAATCCCTAAGTACTAAAACCAAGTATTAAATTTTTACTAAATCAATTTTAAGGGTGTAAAGTCTTCCAATAAAACAAATCAGCTTTGAGCTAATTCATCTTAACAAACAGAGTTATTCTATCAACACTCAATCGAGTCTCATTGAGTGACTAACTCTACTGATTAACTAAATTGGCTATCCACCAAGGAATTAGCTGTGTAGTATCAACTCTGAACTTTAAAAAGGACTAAATCGAAAAGTTGGTAAGGTTTATTCAATCCCCCCCTTCTAAACCTTACACTCACACCCCTTGGGACCTACACCTGGTAGCTTGGACTTATTACTATATCGAGTAATATTCTTGACTTCCTTCCAACGCATCAATATCAGTTGTCTTGACTGCTGCCTATACCCTTTGACTTGGAGTCTGCTCCAATCATAGGAATGATTCAACTGTCACTTCAACTGTTAGACTTGGCTCCTATCACTGACTTGACTGACATTTCCTCATATTTCACACAGCTGTTCCTCAGCTGGCTCTCCTTCAATCGAGCCCTTGTTTTCCATCTTGGCCATAACTCAGCTGACACACAGCAGAGTCTTCACTCTAGTCTGTAGTTGACTTCTTGCATTCTTTGACATAGCTGACTTCACTCATCTCTTTCAGTACTATCTATTACAACATAGAATTACAAGGAAAATAGGATACCAACTTCCTATTTTAAGTTTTACATGGTATCATCAAAATCTTACAAATAAATTTTCTAACAAGTTTAAATACATCATATATAGGACATTACAAAACAAAAACAACAATCTTGAAACTTTAAAATGAGACTCAAATATAAAACTAGCCATCACCAATGTTATAACAGCCATAATAGCTTATATGCTTCATAGTTTTTCCTACCGCAACAACCAACAGTTATATTATAATATCCATGTGAAACTAAATTTTCTTTATGTATTGACTGATTATATTATTCATATTTGCGTATAAATATTATATTTATATATTTTTATAATTTTTAATATATATATATAATATAAAACTATATTAATAAGTTGAATTATAATCAAAATCGAATTAGTACATGGATTTGAATTGAAATATGAATATGAATCAATATTCACAGTGGCGGACACAAGAATTTATAGTTGGAGGGGTGAAATTATAGTTGGGGGAAATACAACACAATTCTGAATAATTTTTTTCTAGGGATGGAGAGGGCTGAATACTGAATTTTCCTTATAAAAAATTTTAATATTTAAACTATACATAGTAGAAAAATTTATAAATTTTGACCCCCTAGTGTCTGCCGTGAATTTTCAAATCAAATTTGTAATGAAATTAGGGGTGTGCACGGTCCGGTTCGTTCTGGAGATTTAGAAATCTCCAAAATCGTCCCGAAGATCGGAGATCCCAAAATTAAATCTCCAAAACTGAACCATAAAAAAAATCTCCGTTCTGAAAGTTTGGTACGGTTCGAGATGGATATTCGGTTCTAATGGGACGGTACGAAACGGTTCGGGACGGTTCGTAGAAACGGAGATTCAAATATTTCACAAATAAAACACACAAAAAATGTGAAAATAAAAATTAGTGTAAAAATCAATTTGAAATGCATATGTAAATCGAAATTAGAAAAATATTCCCAATTCCAATGGATTTGGGACCGAAAGTCCACATTTTATGAGATATGGGATGTTTTTGCCCACATTAATTCGTATAGGACTAAATTGCCATCACCAATGAGTTATGAGATCGAAATTACAATTTTCCCTTTGTCCTTCCCGTGTAAATTTATCAAACTTAAATGACAAAGCGAGAAAAAAAGGTTCATAAGGGACGTAGTGTAGGAGGCTACGTGTTGGGTTGGTATCTAAAGCACAAATTGAATATATGGTGTATATATTTCAGCATGATTCTGTATGCTGTGACCACAAATTTCACCAGTAACTTAATTAATTGGGCTAAATCTCGAAACCTATTTAGATGTCTATTTTTCAACTAGAGATATTGATAAACAAAAAAAAAAAAAAAATTGAAAGCAGGATGATTTTCATTAGCAATCTCGTATTTGGAGAAAACAAAAATCTCTACCGGGACGAATATAGAAAAATTTTGCTATCCAGTCGCGGCCTTAATTTTTTCAATTGACAATTTAACCTATAAACCTTCACAAATTTGTATATAACAAAAATTGGTCTGAATTTTTTTTTTAGTTTTTGCTAGAAATTACCTATGAAATAGTAAAGGGCCGAGAAAATTCGGCAGAGAGAATACTAGCTCATACCAATTAAACTAGGAAGAGTAGAAATGCATTCTCTTAATTTCACTATTTCTTGTTCAACAAAAAAAATTCTATGCAAATACTTTGACAACATATTTTCAAAATAAGAAATAACATGTTATAAACTCTTAAAACATCTTGTAACATTGTAAGATCTTTTAAATAAGTTTAGTCAAACACTCCTTTTATCCAAACACTTCAACCACTTAATATCTATCATCTTTCAAAAAAATATCTAATATCATTTAAGTTTTAAAATCATCTTTTAAGATACATATATATAGGAACATATAAAATATTTTAAACAAGCTCAGCCTAAATCTATATATATATGACACTTGGGATGTGAAAAAATGTAAGGGCAGAAATATTACAAGGTGGCCTAACAAATAAAGAAATGGAGCTTAACAAAATTCTTCATATGAATGGTGGGGATGGAAAAACTAGCTACGCCAACAATTCAGGCCCTCCAGTTCTCTCTCTCTCTCTCTCTCTCTCTCTCTCTCTCTCTCTCTCTCTCTCTCTCTCTCTCTCTCTCTCTCTCTCTCTCTCTCTCTCTCTCTCTCTCTCTCTCTCTCTCTCTCTCATACACACACACACACACCTCATATGCGTATATATTCATTCACTTTCTAACTGCCATTATATTCTTGCAGAAAGTTATAATATCAAAAACATGGTATGTGCTAGATGAGACCCTCAAAGATATGTTTACTGAAAATGGGTTCCCAAAATGCATGAAGATGGCTGACTTGGGCTGTTCATCTGGACCTAATACCCTTTTTCTCATCTCACACATTATGAACACCATTAAAGACTTGTGCAAACACAACAACAACCTTAACAGCTTACCTCAACTTGAGGTGTTTTTGAATGATCTTCCAAATAATGACTTCAACAATCTGTTCAAGTTGCTGTCTGAATTCTGTCAAAACAATAGAAAAGAGAAGAAGAAGTTAGAATGGTTTGTATATGGCGTACCTGGTTCTTTCTATGATAGGCTATTTCCAAGCAACAACCTACACTTTGCTTACTCTTCTTGCGGTATTCACTGGCTCTCCCAGGTATCTTTCTACAACTAGACTCGGACACTATTAAAAGATTATGACTTAAAACAAGTAAAACTCTCTCTTTTAATACTAGAAATTTTATTTATTCCCATTAATATCTCTAAAAAAGATCTCTAAATCATTCCATGTTGATATGTAGAATCCTACAATAATAAACACAATTTAGTTTTGCATAAAATTCTTATGTAATGTTTGGCAGATTCCTGAAGGAGTGGGGAAGAATAATAAGGAAAACATACACGTGGCAGTGACAAGTCCACAGGAAGTAATTGAAGCATACGCGAATCAATTCAAAAGGGACTTTTCCAGGTTTTTGAGGTTGCGGGCTGAGGAAATAACATTTGGTGGGCGTATGGTTTTGGCATTCATTGGTAGAAGTTCTGAAGATCCGTTTTCCAAAGATGCACTCGCAATACTTACAGTCCTTTCGCAAATACTTTCCAACATGGTTGATCAGGTAATTTACTTTAAATACTAGTATTGATTTAATTTCCAGAACAACATACTTAATTGCCAAAAAGCAATTTGCTTCTGAACATTGATGAGCAATGAATATGGGTAAAATTGTATAAATGAATACCTTAGCCTGTTAGAATTTAATTTTCCAAAATAGAAAGGATTATTTTGTAAAAACGGAAACTTGAGGGACCAAAATGTAATTCCCTTTTTTATGGGCTGTGGAACCTTTAAATAAGTCTAGCTAGGGGGCTGTTATGGACTAATTTAATTAGCATTGAATTGAATTTGATAAGACTTTTAGGGGCTGTTTGTTTATGTTTCCATGGTCCATTTTCAGTTTCTGGAGTTGGAATATAATTTTAAGAATTTATTGGTTTTCGTGTAGAAATTGGAATTATGTTTGGATGAATGAATTGAAATGTGTTTTATGTAGGGTTAGAAATGAGATTGTGTTTGGTTGAGTAGTTTTGAAATATTATTTTATGTATATAATAATTGAAAAGTTGATAGTGGTGGGGTCCACTTTCAATATTTTAATTTAAATATATAATATTATATTTATAAGATTATAGGTAAGGGGTCCCATTAGATAGATATTATTTAAAAATAGTAATATTTTAAGTAGATAAACTTGATAGTGGTAGGTCCCACGTGTATAGTTGGGTTAAAATATGAGATAGTGATTGATAAGTAATGATAAGTTATGTAGGGTAGTGTATAGGTTTGAGAATAGAAATTATAGGTTTGAGATGTTGTATTATGTGAAAAACAGAAAATGAAAATGATAATTTTCATTGGAAATTTTATGGACAAACATGATTCCACTTTTATAAATAGTTGGAAAATAGAAATAGGCTCTTGGAAACATAAACAAACAAGGCCTTAGATTGCATAAGGCAAATGTGAATTTTCAAACGTTCCGAGGATTAAAATGCAATTTCTGAAACTTGAGGATGAGAATTGGAAATCTGTTTTACATACTATTTCATAATGTTAGTGTTAGGTATCACATGATCATTATGAAACTAAATGGATGAATTTGAGAGAAAAATACCAATTCTATTTCACACAAGAATAGATTTACAGGAGATTTACAAACTCACAAAAAACTCTCAAAACTCACTCAATCTCTCGAAGGATTGATTTTGATCACTCTCAAGGATCTCTCTCTCTGTGATATTCACTCACAAGGATGATTACAATCAAGAATGAAGCACCTATTTATAGATGGATGTGGGAGGAGGGTAGTGGTTGAAGCTTCAACAATGGTGGGCTTGTTGGGAAGCTTCATACTTTCCTTTTGTCAAACTTGATCACCAACTCTTCAAAGATGGATGGCTTGAGATGGAGGATGTGGTGAAACCTAAATTGAATTCTTCAATTCTCCCCTCCACCATATCCTAATAAGCATCCCTACTATGTCTCGCATAGCTCAAGCTTTTCTCGTGTAACCACCTTCGTCAACATGTCGATGGATTCTCCTTTGTGTGGATTTTAACGAGTTTCAACCGTTGTCGCTCTATCGCCTCGCGTATCCAATGATATCGAATGTCAATATGTTTTGTACGGGAATGGTACATGGAGTTCTTGCTCAAGTCCGAGCACTCAAAATCACAATGTACCTTGTAATATTTTTGCTTAATTCCAAGTTCTTGGAGATAACGCTTTAGCCACAACATTTCTTTACTAGCTTCAAAGCGACAATATACTCGCATTTGTGGATAAAGCAACACACTTCTCAGCTTGATCGCCATGAAACAACTCTCCCTGCACGAAAGTGTAGAGAAATCCTCAAGTTGATTTTCTCTCAAGATCTCCCGCCATATCTCGCATCTCGTATAGCCCTCCAAGATGGATCGGCTCCCCGTAACAAAGACATATTTTCGACGTACCCTTCAAGTACCTCGAAAATCCATTTCACGCTTCCCCAATGCTCCTTTCCGGGTTAGAGAGAAAACGACTCACTCTTCCATCACGTGAGCAATATCTCGTCTTGTACACACCATTGCATACATCGACTTCCAACTGCAGAAGAATATGGTACCGATGACATTTCCCCGATCTCTTCCTTGGATGAGGGACATGCACTCTTGCTCAACTTGAAATGATTGGCTAATGGAATGCTTACTGGTTTGGCGTTGTTCATATTGAACCTCTCGAGCACTCGTTCAATATACTTCTCCTGAGATAGCCATAACCTCCGGTTCTTTCTGTCTCGAACTATCTGCATTCCCAAAATCTGTTGAGCCGGTCCTAAGTCTTTCATGTCAAAAGACTTCGAAAGTTCTTTCTTCAGCTGACTAATCTTCGTTGTATCTTTTCCCACGATCAAAATATCGTCTACGTATAGTAGAAGAACAACGAAATTTCCATCTGCAAATTTTTGAATGTAAACACATTCATCTGCATTAGTCTTCTTGTAGCCTTGACTCACCATACACGAGTCAAATTTTGTGTACCACTGCCTTGGTGCCTACTTCAGACCATACAAGCTCTTCTTGAGCTTGCAAACGAGATTATCACCTGAAATCTCAAAACCTTCTAGTTGCTCCATGTAGATCTCTTCTTTGAGATCTCCGTGAAGAAATGTTGTCTTCACATCCATTTGTTCAAGCTCCAAGTTCATACTTGCTACTAAACCAAGAATAACTCTAATTGATGTCATCTTGACTACTGGTGAAAAAATCTCATCAAAGTCGATTCCCTTTTTCTGTTGGAATCCCTTGACTACCAAGCGAGCTTTGTGTTTCACCACTTTTCCGCTACCATCTTTCTTCGCTTGAACACCCATTTGTTTCTTAGTGCCTTCTTCCCTTTCTAAGTTCTACGATCTCATAAGTGGAATTCTTCCCAGAGATTCCATTTCATCTTGCATTGCTTGCGGCCATTTTTCTTTGTCCTTATGAGATACTACTTCTTGAAACTCTCTCGGTTCTCCATCTTGATGTGAGAAGGTAATCGGATTCTGAATATCTTCTAGATGGAATCCGTCCTCGTTCAGACCTACGAACTTCTGGAACAATCTGAGGAGATCCACCACCATCCTGGCTTTCTGATGGTATAGGAACATTTGGTAGAGCGGGTTGTGGCTCCCCCTGCTCAACACCTTCTTCTATCTCTTCATATTCCGCTATATCTTTCCGCACTACGTCACCGTCTCTCACGACCGGTTGCGTGCCGCATCCGAGATTTGAGCACCAATATTTGACTTCCGAGACATTGTGGGCTTTTCAATGTCTTCCATTGTCTTACTTTCATGGAACACTACGCCCTACTTCTGATCACCTTCTTCTCCTTTGGATCCCATAACCTGTATCCAAACTCTTCATCTCCATAGCCAATGAAAATGCATGGAGTGGTCCTTGCATCAAGCTTCTGTCTGAGCTCTTTGGATACATGTGCATATGCTAAACATCCAAATACTCTCAAGTGAGAGTATGACGGATCCTTCCTGCACTACGCTTCTCAAACTTCAAAATTCAAAGGGTACTGATGGTGATCTGTTGATCGGTAGCAAGCAACTCGATCGCTTCTCCCCAATGGCTTTGGCAGCTTAGCCATCACGAGCATGCTCCGAACACGTTCCATGATTGCCCGGTTCATTCTTTCAAATACACCGTTATGTTGAGGGGTGCGTGGGATCGTCTTCTCATGTCGAATGCCATATGTTTTGCAATAGGCATCGAACGCTTTAGAAGTGTATTCGCCTCCATTATCCGATCGAAGACACTTGACTTGTTTCTCGTTTCACGTTCTACCATGACATGAAATAATTTGAAATATTCAAACACCGATCTTTTGTCTTCGGAAATACACCCACAACTTTCGAGAAGCATCGTCAATAAATGTCGAAAAGTATTTGTTACCGCCAGTGATTCAACCTCCGGGGGACCGCAAACATCGAGTGCACCAAACTAAGCAACTCGATCTTCTCAAAGAAGAACTAAACGAGACTCTTTGTTGCTTACGAAATAGACAATGATTGCAAGGATCCAAAGTGCAGACTTCCTTGTCAACATTGATAAGCTCCTTCTTTATCAGGGGTAGACAACCCTTTCTCACTCATGTGACCGAGTCTCTGTGCCACAAATTTTGAGAAGCCTCTTTTCTCGGAATGTTGAGGCTATCTCGTATATTTTCACATGAGTCTTGTACAACGTGCCACAAATGTGTCCTCGAGCAACTATCATAGTGCCTCTTGACAACTTCCACGTGCCTTTGGTGAAATGATTATCATAGCCCCATTTGTCCAGGGCAATCCACGAAAGTAGATTCACCAAGATCGTACATGTCGACATCCTTCAAAGTGATTGTACTCCCGACATTTGTCTTTATCTCGTATATCACCAATTCCTACAATTCCGAGGAACTGAATTTCCCATCTTCACCGCTCCAAAGTCACCACTTTATATGTTGTGAAGTAGTCCTTGTGAGGAGTTACGTGGTAAGACGCCGCAAAGATCTACCACCCATTCTCATCTTCTCTTGAGATATGAAGGCATGCCTCATCATGGGTTGAACAAAGCGCTACATCTCCAGGAATGATAGCTAGCGTTTCTCCACCCTTATTCTTACTGGGAACCGCTTTGACCTTGCTCCTCTAGCCATTTATAGCGATTCTTCTTCATATGACCCTCTATTCCACAAAGTGATGACATTTATATGTTGGTTTTCTTCGCCATCGTGGATCTTCCCCTACCTTTGCCTCTCCCTTTGCCTCTACTACTTCGTTGTTGCTTCTCGTCTTTGTCTCCTCGATTTTCCGTCACAAGGGCATGAGTCCGACCAGTGCCCATGTCTTTTCTTTTCCGCCTCCTCATTGAATAGGGCATCCTTAACCATAGACATGGTAAGTTTGCTTTACGGGGCCGAATTGCCGAGAGAAACAACTAGTGTTTCCCCTATCGAAGTGAACTCGAGAAGTAGGAGAGCCCGCATTTCATCTCCAAGTGGCATCCCTGCTGCATTTATAATTGGTTTACTGCTCGAACTCACTAGTATGCTCGGCAAATCAAGTTCCATTTTTCACCTTCATGTTGACTAAGCGCCTCATCAACAGGGCCTTATTCCGAGCGGTCTTGGCCTGGTACATGTCCTCCAACTTTTGCCGAGGGCATATCGTCTGTCTCCCCAGTGCGACATGGTGAAAGACACTATGGTCAATCCATTGTCGGATCGACCAATAGATTTTTTATTCGACTTCTTCCACTGTTGACTTGGAAGCATCGTGGATTAACACCCTTTAGCTCTATGGGGTCGAACAAATCTTTACTGATTGAGTAGATCTTCCATCCGGGGTTTCCATAACGTGTAATTGGTAGCATTGAGCATAATCATAGCTCCGTAAAGATGATGTTGACTCATCCGTGGCCATTTTCACCTTCCAACAATTAGTTCACAAAGATAGAGTTTGAATCTCACGAAATGGAGTATACCGTCACGTCCGGAATGGTCAAAAATGGTGGAATAGACACTTTGTGGGGTTAAAATTTCAATTTCTGAAAAATTTGGGATTGATCTGCAATTTTCTGAAAATATAGGGACCAAACTGAAATATCAAGAAGTTCAGGGGCCAATCTGTAATTTCTGAAAGTTCAGGGACCGTAATGAAATTTCAGAAAATTTTGGGATCAAAATGAAATTTCCAGAAAGTTTAGGGGTCAAAAATGAAAAATATAAAACTCAGGGACTGATTAGTAATTAACCGGAAATTTGCATGCAGAGATTACTGTTCATTGTCTTCTCCAAAATTCCGACAGCTCGTGCGGCCGTCCGGCGTCCGTTTTTCGATCCGAAAACACGTACAGGACTCGTGACGACGAGAGGAATCCAATGGAATGCTGAAAATTGAGTTTTAACAAACTTTGTAAAACTCGAAATTTCAGACCTCTGCAACTTCCGGCGAGCACTCAGACGAGGCTCGATACCACTTGTTAGGTATCACAGGATCATTATGAAACTAAATGGATGAATTTGAGAGAAAAATACCAATTCTATTTCACACAAGAATAGATTTACAGGAGATTTACAAACTCACAAAAAACTCTCAAAACTCACTCAATCTCTCAAGGATTGATTTTGATCACTCTCAAGGATCTCTCTACTCTCTGTGATATTCACTCACAAGGGATGATTACAACTGAAGAATGAAGCACCTATTTATAGATGGATGTGGGAGGGGTAGGTGGTTGAAGCTTCAACAATGGTGGGCTTGTTGGGAAGCTTCATACTTTCCTTGTCAAACTTGATCACCAACTCTTCAAAGATGGATGGCTTCTAGATGGAGGATGTGGCTGGAAACCTAAATTGAATTCTTCAGTTAGTGTATGTATTTGGTTAAAATTTGAGAATTGTTCGAGTTTGTTTGACCCCCAGTTCGGTCTGATAATTATCATAGTTGAGGGATTAAAAATTTGGATTACGGATAAATCGAGGGCCAAAACAGAAATTTTGAACGATAGGGACTGGGAATCAAAATTCTGTTTTGAGGACTATTTATATGATGTTCATTGCCTTGGGTGAAATTTTGGGATTTTTTTGAGTTCATTTGGGCATTTTCGGAAAATTAATACCGTTTAGAAATAAAACGGTGATTTTAAATTGTTTGGGGCGTAATTGAAACGTTCGATATCTGAGCACCCTTAACGGAAAATTTTGAAAATTCATAATTTAAGTTGGTCTTCAAACTTGAGTTTTTGTAAGGGTGTTGAATTGTAAGGGTGTTGACCAGGTTTTGAATCCTCTATCTTTCAGTTTCTTTGAAATTTATCTCCTTCACTACTCCCAACTTATTAAAAAAAAAAAGCCAGTTTTACAGAAAATTTGACCTTAGTTTTTCTCTTTTTTTTTTTTTTTGAATAAAACACATTCTGAGGAATTAAGATCGCATATTCAACCTAGTATTTATTACAACTATAAGAACTTTTTTAAACATTGTTATAGTTCTATATATATTCTGAGCTTGTTTAGCTCACCATTTTTATATTCTAAGATACAAGTTGGAACAGTGATTAGGAGACCGATGAGGGGTTTCTAATTCAGGATTAATGGTGAGGGAGTAGCTTCCCTATTGTTAGGGGTGGGCATCGGGTCGGGTTTTCGGTTTTTTCGGGTTTTCGGGTCGGGTACCCGATGTGGTCGGGTAGCAAATATAACTACCCGACACCGATCCGAAAAAAACGGGTACCCGACTTTTCGGGTACCCGAAAAAGTCGGGTACCCGGTAGTCGGGTTTCGGGTATTTTTATTTTTTTTTTTAGATTTTTTTTGGGTGGTAAAATCATGTTGGGCTTGTAAATATATAAATCTTGTTGGACTTTTAGAGGAAACATACAAAATTTCAAATAAATATTTTATTTAATTAAGATTACAATACTAGAAATTACAAGGCCAAAAATTAAAATTTCAAACAAACATTTCATTTAATTAAAAAACATTAAAATATGAGATTTACACGGTTGCGATTCCACAAACATTAAAATTATACATTTTTTTAACTAAACAAATATTAAACATACACAGTTATAATTCAACAAATATTAAAATTACACATTTTTTTTTAACTAACCAACATTAAAATTACACATTGCAAACTTACAATTTACAAACATTACACAATTAACACTTAACATTACACAATCAAATTGGTCTTGATCAACATTGTGGGTGGGTTTCTAATTTTCACTTTTTGTTTTTAATAATCGGACCCGAACGGGTATTCGGGTTTTTCTAAAATACCCGAACCCGACCGTATTTTGAAAATCGGGTTTGGGTAACCCGATACCCGATATTTTCTAAAATACCCGACCGATCGGGTATTTTCCGATCGGTCGGTCGGGTACCGAATACCCGACCCCGAATGCCCACCCCTACCAATTGTGATGGTTATTTTGATGTCTTAAGTATTTTGTTTATATAATTTTGTTATGGTTTGTATTAAGAAATGATAATTGTTTGTTTGAGTTTTCGCTGCGCATTCTATATTTTGTGGATTATAATTTGTTGGTTGGTATGACTAGCTTAAGTATATGACATTCCGAAGTGGCACTCCAAAGATTATTATTATGTTTGACGCTTGTATTGAAAATTTGGGGTATTACATTTATCATCTTAGAACGAACTCCTTTCAAGATGCCATATATCATGATTAGCCCATACTGAGTTCCAATGTCATTGCCATCCATAAAAGAATTTCTGTTAGAAAATAAACAATATAAAAGTAGTTTACAATTCCAGGAGTAAGAGGAATTTTGTTAACTTGATGTCTTGTAAAATTCTAAGTACAAATGAGTATTTATAGATGCATAAAAGGCCTTTCAAACTAACTAATTTAATGTAGTAAACCAATGGACTCATCCATCTACATGCACCTCAACCAGTCTAGAACATTATACATTCTTTCACATTAACTCTAGATTCATGAACTTAAAAGTAGCAGTCAACTAATATGGCATGCCATGCCTTATGCAAAGACATAATCTGGAAATTCCAAATTACTACTAACAAGATCCTCCCTTAATTTAGAAATTCCTTCTTCACTCCAAGTTTTGCTCTTAATCTTCGAAATTCTTCAAACTTCACCGGCTTTGTGAAAATATCCGCAACTTGATCTGGAGTCTTCACAAACTTGAGTTCGACTTCTTTTTTGGCAATGCATTCTCTAATAAAATGATACCTCGTATAGATATGCTTGCTTCGATCATGGAACATCGGGTTCTTGGCAAGTGCTTGTGCCGACTTGTTTTCAATGCAAATTTATGTAGCTTCTACTTGAGATAAGTGAAGTTCCTTCAACAATTTCCTTAGCCATATAGAGTGATAAGTACATGAAGTTGCATCCACATATTCTGACTCACAAGTTGACAATGTCACAATACGTTTTTCTTCAAACACCATGAAATAGCACAATCACCCATGAAAAATAAAAATCCAGGCGTGCTTTTTCTATCGTTAATATATCAAGCAAAATCACTATCGCAGAATCCTTTAAGTGTAAAATCATCAAATGAAGTATAAAACATCCAAAAATCAAGCGTGCCTTTTAGGTAGCGAAAAATTCTCTTAGAAACTTTCATATGGGTAGAAGTAGGAGTTTTCATGAAACGACTTACTACCCCAACTGCATAAAATATATTCGACCTTGTACATGTCAAATATCTCAAACTTCCCACAAAACTTTTAAACAGAGTCCGATTTCTTTTTCTTCATCCCCAAACTTGGATAGCTTCAAACCAGTCTCCATGGGTGTGTTCACAGAATTCCAATCAATCATATTAAACTTCTTCAAAATTTCTTTTGCATAACCAGTTTGAGAAAGAAATATACCTTCCTCCATTTGTTTCACCTCTAGACCCAAGTAATATGACATGAGGCCTAAATCAGTCATCTCAAATTCAAAAGACTACATTCTTGAACTCGTCAAATAAGCTCGGATTATTTAAAAATTAGATTATCAACATACAGACAAATGAGCAAAGCATCACCATTATGTTAAACTTTGATGTAAAGAGCATATTGATTAGGACAACGAACAAACATGTTCTCTTGGAAATATTTGTCAATGCGGCTATTCCACGCTCGTGGGGCTTGCTTTAAATTGAATAAAGCCTTTTTCAATCTCAAGACTTTATCTTCATGTCCATCTACGACATAACCCAAAGGCTGCTCAACATAAACCTCTTCTTCAAGATAGTCGTTCAAGAAAGTTGATTTAACGTCAAGTTGATAGATTTTTCACTTCATTTGAGCCGCCAAAGAGATGACTAAATGAATAGTTTCCATGCGGGCTGGTGCAAAAAATTCATCATAGTCAACTCCATATTTTTGCTTGTATCCCTTGACTACAAGCCTCGCTTTGTATTTTTCTACTTCCCTTTTACCATTCTTCTTCACCTTGTACACCCATTTGACGCCAATAACGTCATCACCCTTGGAAAGAGTGGTTAATTCCCAAGTATGGTTTTTCTCAATTGAATTAATCTTGTCATCCATGGCTTTTCTCCATCGTTTGTCATGCCTTGCTTCATCAAAGGTTAGAGGTTAGAGGCTCACTATCTGCAAAATGGCAATACAATTCATCATTATCAAGAGAAACTTAATGAGATCTTTCATATATGTCATCAAGACTTCTCATTATTAGTGCCCTTCCACTCAAACTCTCCATGAGTAGTTGATGGAATTAGCGAATGAAGTGGTGTAGAATTATGCTCAAGTTCCATATCATCTTGTTCTCCAAACTAAGGAAGAAAATCATATGACTTTTCTTCTTGAGCTTCCCAATTCCACGTGGCTTCTTCATCGAACTCAACATCACGGGTTATCACGACTTTGCCATTGTTCAGATTGAACAACCGGTAACCTTTTGAATGACAGTCATATCCAACAAACACGTGCTTGACACTTCGATCATTAAGTTTGAATCTCTATTGGTGGAGGACTTGAACTTAAGCAATGCTTCCAGATACTCGCAAATGACTGACGTTCGATTTCTTTCCGTTCCATGCTTCTTCAGGTGTTTGATTTTTGACATTCACCATCGGTGAACGATTAGAAAAATACACCGCACTTGATACAACTTCAGCCCACAACTCCTTCGGCATATTTTTGGCTTTGAGCATACATCTGGCCTTGTTAAGAATGGTTCTGTTCTTCCTCTCAACGACGCCATTCTATTGTGGCGATCTAGGAACTGGCATAGGACGACCAATTCCATGAGTTGCACAAAACTCATTTAATTCCCTTGAAGTGAATTCGTCTCCTCTATCGGATCTCAAAGCTTTGATTTCATAGCTACTTTCTTTTTCAATAAGTGTCTTGAAATTTTTTAAAGTAGTGAAGGCTTCCGATTTTTGCTTCAAAAACAATACAAGAAAATTGATCTATAATGACGGGAAAATTCATCACTATATGTCCAAAAACCATCATTAAAGACTTTTAATGACGGGAAATGGATTTCGTCATTATTGTTATAATATATATAGTGACGATAATATACCGTCATTAAAAATAAGTTTATATGATGACATATATCATCATTATAAGTCATTTGCCCCTCATTATATGTTGTTTTATTGATAAATTTTACCCTCAGTACTTGTTATTAGTCCATCACAAAAAATTGATTTAACAAATTGTTTAATACATTTTTTTATGATGAAACATACTTTCATTATTTCATATTAATCGCTTAATACATAAAGACACATCAATGCTAATAAAATAAGAATATTGTCAAATTGACAGAACAAATAATTTTTTACAACAAATTTTATATAAACAGCCTCATCCATATTTATTCATTTATTCAAAATATACATAATTGCAATTTGCTCCAAAATACGAGTTACATCTCGATGGCTAAAATAGTCTCTAATATCTACTTCACGAGTACACAAATAAATGAGCACCATAAAGGTGAATCGCTTGATAGCTTCAAAATACCATATGCCAATTCCTAATCCATCCTTGAATCTTTCTTTATAAATCGACCTACAAAAAAAATTCAAAGAACTATCAATTCTACAAGAACAAACACATAATAAAAATATAGAGCTAGAAATTTCTATTTCAAGAGCTAGCTTCATCCTCGCCGTGCTTGTTTTCTTGAGACAAGAGACGCATGAAGTTCTTTGTAAAACTACTAATCACATTTATAATATTTTCAACTCTAAGGAATAGATGGACTACATACCTTCAGGTATTTCATTAGTTGTCAACCAACCATCATTATCCCTATTATCTGGCAAACTTTTTCCTCATGCAGCCTCATATTCTTTATCAATTGAGGTGGTTCTACGAAAACAGGGGACTGCACCTGGAAAACATGATAAGAAAAAAAGAAAGAAATAAATAAAAAAGTAGCACAATAAATACACCTCAGAGAGTAATATGAAAAGTGATAATATAGGAGATTTTGAAAGGTGGTTGTTTATGATACAATAATCTTTGAACACCTATGTAAATCAGAGTTCTTTGTAATTTTCATTTATAGTGCTAGACATTGGGAGTGCTTGCAATCAATAAAAAAAATGCTTCTCAGTTTTTGGCTTAAAACAATTCACTAAAAAAAGTGTTTCTCGGCTTTTAGCTTTTGGCTTAAAAATTTATAGATATTAGATTTATGATTCTACATCTCATTTGATTTTTACAAATAAATAAGCACTTTTACAATTTCTCAACCAAACATTCTCAACTTATGATTCTATTTGCAAACACTACCATTATATGGTTTAGCAAATTATAAGAAAAACAATCACAATGAAACAAGAGAAGATTCAGTTAATCTGAAGTTAACATATCTTGAAGATATTGAAGATTACATTAAGATCAGACCATTATCGGCAAGATCAATATCAGAAACACTGAATAAAATCTTAATAACATACTTTGAAGCTATATTGGCAAATGTCTGAATACAATGGATGCCACTTGCCATTTCTCGTTATCAGGAATTGCTTATCTTGGGGCAAATTTGACTTCGTCCTGCTAGGCTCTCCTGATTCCCTTTACACAGAAACAAAACAAATAAGAAAGTAGTCAATCATCACAAACCACAATCAATAGAGCACGTCATAATTCAATTTCCGTTGTGGCTTGATAACACACAAAACAAAATGCAACTAGAAAACCTGCATCCAAATAACAATTGCAAATGAAAGAGCATCAACTGACAATCAATGAAGACTAAATCAAAAAAAAAAAAGCATTGGGGCATCTCACTAAATCAAAAATCAGAAAATTGTAAATCAAAACTAGTTTAATGAGAAATAATGATAGAAAGATCTCACCTTGACATCGGCAAAAGATAACTAGCCACTTGCATAAATTATTTACTAGTTATTTCAACAACAAGATTCTGAATCACAAATCTTTTACAGAGACGCACGTACACAAATGACATGCACACGAAAGAAAAGGTGATTGTGAAACAGGTTACTCAATCACACTCAATTTGCATGAAGATATCCTAGATGATTTGCTATAACTCATAAACAATTTATTAGCATAGAATGAGCCATCCTTCATGTAACAATCCAAAACACCTTCTCTCAATGTGCAACATTCTTTATCAGCCATGGGTTGAGTCCAATTGAACCCTATTTATGTTTGTTCGAAACCTTTAAAATACTTAAGTTTAATTGTTTCGTCACCTTGGCCCTTGTTGAAATTATATTTATTTGCTCCTTATTCTTGTATTTGTCTTTTTGTTAGTTACCTAGTCTTAGTGTGACATTTAATTGGTTGTACTGCTAATGACATAAACTTAAATTATTTTGTGACAATCTTCCATACTCTCTTTCTTAGAAGTAGCCTTTCCTGAGCATACTTGACCAATAGGCTTACACAATTTCGGAATTAAAAGTTTAGTTGATGCTAAGTGTATGAAACACAATTTTTGAACTTTTTAGTTTGCCAAATTCGTCTAACAAATTATATACTTGAGAAACATTTTAGATCCTACAAAAAATACCTGATGCATAATAGTATATTGCTTATCTAAATGAATATACACATACTCAGTGGTAGCTTAGACATTGTTGTGCGCATCATTATTTACGTTTATAATTCTAATAGCCAATAATCACTACCAATTCTAACTATAAATGCACAATGAAAAGAACAAATGCAACAAAATACAAACTCTCTTGAAAAAAAAGCTCACAGGGGACATACTTCAGCAAACAATTTCCTGTGATGATTAATAGGGAAAACCGAAAAGTGTTGATAATTAATAGAAAATTAGTGTATGCACATCTCAAATTCATAATTTTCCCCTTCAAGCTAAGAAGACAATATATTCAGTTGAAGCAAACTATCGTTCAAACCCAACTTCATTTGCAAGAGTTTAATTTTCATCATTTGCCACTAACAATAGCAAAAAACACTACTATAACAAAATTTATAACCAAAATTCCTAATTACCTTTTTTATGGCTAGGACTTAGAATTTGAAATCATGACTTTTTCCCTCAAGCTTATATCGATCCTCAATAATTGCGGCGGACTGCTGGTCACCGTTGATAGCGACAATAGTTGGTGGGTGGGCTTAGCTGGTGCCAAAGAGTTGCGAGAGATCTGGAGAATTGACGAGGGATGATACTTGCGCGAGTTAGCGAGAGAGATTACGGAGAGGGTTTGTCAAAACTCAAAAGCCTTCTTCTTTTTTTTTATTAATATTGGAAGTTTACAAGTTTTTTAATTGAATAAATGTATTTTTAATTTTTTTTTAATAATGAAAACATAATATGTCATGTAGAGTTTTATAACCAATAGTGAGAGGATTTTTTTTTTGATACAAATAATGATAGAATTAGGTATCAATAATTAGGAAATTAGGAGTTCGTCATAAATAGTTCAAGTATTTAACTAGGAGTTTTTTGTACCGTCATAAAAACCTCAAAAATCATGCTTTTAATGATGATTTTCTCATACCGTCATTAAAATTTTGTCATTAAAATTCAAAATTCTTGTACTGAAAATAAACCCAAGTCTTTCGGCTGAAATCATCGATAAAGAGTATAAAATATTTACTCTTACCAAGTGATTGTGGATTAATTGGTCGCTCTCCATATTGCTTCTTTTGGAAAACTCTTTCGTGTATGTTTGCCGACAAGACATGCTTCACACAAATGATTGGGATGGTTAATTTAAAACCATTCCTCTCACCATATTATTTTCTCCCATCGCTTTAAGAGCTCCAAAATTCAAATGTCCAAATCTCATGTGCCATTGCCATGCTATATTTTGCACATTAGCCTTCAAACACTTTGCATCAATTGATTTCATGTTTAATTTGAATGTCCCGTTCTTTGACATAACCACTTTAGCAAGCAAATTAGCATTTTGATCTCATAGCCAAAGACAATCATCTTTCATGAGAATTTCATATCCATTTACTAGAAATTAGCCCAAAGTCAAAATATTATTTTTCATTTTAGGCACATAATAAACATTAGAGATCAATTTATGGCTGCCATCTTTGGAAGAAATGAGAATTGTACCTTTCCCTTCAATATGAATATTTGAGGAGTCTCTGAAAAAGACATGATTACCTCTCACCTTCTCATTTAACTCTACAAACTTTGCTCTATATCCGCACATGTGGTTGCTAGCACCATTATTCAAGTACCACAAACTATTATCGTCATTCTTGTCATCTTTGATTATTAACAACAATGTTGACTCTTCCGCTTCTTGCTTATCGTCAACAAGATTGGCATTTTCTTTAACATCGTAATTATTGTTGTTGCACTCCCAGGCAAAATGGCCAAGTTTACGAAAGTTGTAACATTCAATTTTAGACTTGTCATATCTTCTTTCGTTTGATCTTGGATAATAGTCTCGTCCTCTTCCTCTTGTTCTTCCATGGCCTCTTTGTGATGGGTGGTTTCTTTCTTCATTGTTGGAGCTGTCTCCACTGCCTCTTCCAGGCCTATTTTGGTTATTTGCACGACCTCTTTCTCGTTCATATCCTCGTCCACGTCCACGTCCTTTGAAGTTATATATTTTTCTTTTCTGCATCATTTCTCAAAGTAGTTTTAACTTTGAGAACTTGCTCTAATGGCTCCTCTTGTCTCCTTTTGATCTTTTCTTCATGAGCTTGTAGAGAACCCTTCAATTCTTCAATGCTCATAGAATCTAGACCTTTCGTCTCCTTAATGACACACACAATATAATCAAACTTTGGAGTCAACGAATGAAGAATTTTCTCCACTACGCGTACATCTTCGATCTTATCTCCATATCCTTTTAATTGATTTAAAACAGCTTTCACCCTTGAACAATAATGTAAAATCGCTTCAGATTCATTCATCTTCAAAGCTTCAAAATCACCCCTTAGTAATTTAAGTCTCACCTTCTTCACTTTATTATTACCTTGTAGTGATTTTGCCAAAATCTCTGAAGCTTCCTTTGAAGTAGTAGCGTCGGCTACTTTCTCAAACATCGAATCATCCAAATATTGATGGATGAGGGCGAGAGCTTGTTGATCCTTCTTCTTTGTCTTTGACAAAGTATCCTTATCGGTTGGAGATAACGTAGCTTCATTTTGAGGCTACGACTTCCCATACATCTTGGGAGCCAACTAAGGCTTTCATTCGTAGACCCCATTTTTCATAGTTTTCTTTAGTGAGATGAAGGAAATGGAATGAAACTACTCCATTATTTGTCATCTCAAAGGATTATATGGCTCTGAATCCACTTTGTTAGAAAATAAAAAATATAAAAGTAGAAGACAATTCTAGGAAGAAGAGGAATTGTATAAACTTGATGTCTTGTAAATTCTAAGTACAAATGTGTATTTATAGATGCAAAAAAGACCTTTCAAACTAACTAATTTAATGTAGTAAACCAATAGATTAATCCATCTACATGCACCTCAACCAATCTAGAACATTCTCCATTCATCTACATTAACTCTAGATTCATGAACTTAAAAGTAGCAGTCAACTAATATGACGTGCCCACGCCTTATGCAAAGGCATAGTCTGGAAATTGTAAATTACTACTAACAATTTCATGCTAACACAAATACAAACTCTGTTGGTTTTCTATTAATATTCAGGGGCTTATCAAGAAAGATGATCTGTATTCGTTTAACGTACCCTTATACACGCCCTGCGCACAAGAAATTGAGGCAATAATCAGTAATGAAGGGTCCTTCAATTTGGACAAGTTGGAGGTTTACCAGGTTCCATGGGACGCCAATGACGACTACAATGATACAGTTTTCGATAAGTACAAGAGTGGGAAGCTTGTGGCGGGTAATGTTCGTTCTTTCATGGAACCCATGTTGGCCTCTCACTTTGGAGGCTCCATTAATGTCGATGGTCTCTTCGATATTTATGCAAAGAAAATGGCAGAGCATCTATCCAAATCCAAAGAGAGATCATCTTATTTCATTATAGTTATTTCCTTAAATAGGAAATTCACAGAAGAAACTTCAAACTAAAATCTGTGTCAGTGATTGATCCTTCACAACAAAAAGTCAATAAATATGTCAATTATTACCTTATGTAATAAAAGACGAAGCATGAGAATGGATACAAATATGATCGAAGCTATATATGTAACTGATAAGACTGATTGATTTTGCTTTGCGGTGTCTCCTTTGATTCTAACTGCTTGGGACCATATGTTGTTGAAGTATTTTGCTGACCTTATTAAACGAGTGTTTGCAAACACTTCAAAAAAAATTGATAAAAAAGAGATCGTTAGCTTTAGGCTGAAAAAAATTGTTTTTAGTGACCAACTTATGCTTCTAATTAATTTTGCATAATTTAATCATAATATAAGAGTCCATTTGGATGGATGAATGGATTTCAAACTCCTGTAATTTGAAATCTACCTCTTGTTTGGATGATACGGATTTGTATAGGGATTTCAAATCAATCGTAAATTTTGATAAAAAAAAATTTAAAAGCTCTATTCATTTTCTTAATTGATATTTAATAAATAAAAATAAAAGATATAATCTTATTATTTTATAAATAATTATAATTTTATACACTAATAAAAATATGAAATATATAACTTATTTATGTGTGTGTGAAGATAGTGGAGTGTGAATACCTGTGAGAGAGTATGCGTGAGTGTGTGTAGTGTGTCTATGCAGTGTGTGTAAATGTGTGCAGTGTGTGTAGTGTGTATAAATATGTATAGTGTATAAATGTGTGTGTGCAGTGGATGTAAATGTGTGTAGTGTGTGTGCAGTGTATGTAAATGTGCGGAGTGTGTGTAGTGTGTGTGCATTGTGTGTAAGTGTGTGAAATTGCAAGTGATCATAAAATGGAAAAAAAAAAGATTGAATTTTAAATGACTAGGTTTTGGGAGGGATTTAAATTCCTTTGAAAATGAACTAAAACTTAAAGATGGATTTGTAATCCATTTATTTGGATTTATAATGCCAAACAAGGGTGTTGATTTAGGTAAGAATTTCAAAACTCTCATCCCAAATCCTACATCCAAATACACCCTAAAAGTAGGGCTTGAGCATAGGATTACTTTAGAATTTTAATTCTGCTTTTGTTTTGAATTTTATACACAAATAAATCACTTATACAATTTATTTACCAAACAAACGTTATTAGCTTATTCAACCTTTAGCTTCTGTTGGCAAACACTAGGTATATTCTCAACTATTCATAATATGTTCAATATTTAATTTCCAGTTTATCATCCCTTAGGGCACCTCCAGCAGTGCTGGAGAATAGCGCTTGGCGTTATTTTACCCCCTCCAGCACTGCTCTATTTCATGCGCTATTTTGTGAATTGCTACAGTGTTGCGCCATAATTGGCACAGCACTGTAGCAGCGCTACTTTTTTTTTTTTTATTTAATTTGTTATTGGTTTACTTTAACTTTAAATACTATTATAAATTTTATGTTTCAGTAAATCTAATTAAAAATAATACTAAAGTTACTATAATTATATGTGATAATTTTTTAAATAATATAATATAGTTTTGCATTAATTTCATTAAACTTAATATTTTTTTTTGAATTTGTTTAATTTTAAAAATAAAATATTTAATAAATATTATATTAAATAAAATTACTTATATTTTATCAATTATAATGTAATAAAAATCAATATTAAATTAATTAAAAAAATAATCTTATGGAATATTCTTTTTTAGTGAATAAAGTAGTGCAAATTCTTGGAGATAGAATCTGATTTTGCACTAAAAAGTGCATATTCTCAACGTCAAAATAGTGCAAACCGGAGATGGTCTTATTGCATTAAAATTTGATTTAATGTTTGAAGCCAAATTTAATATTTAAATGAAAAAGGGAAACCTGATGGTTCAATTATGTTATGGATTGTGCTTCAAAAGCCTCCCCCACAGTTCTGATTTAAACGACAAGTAAATCATTGGTATCATAAAGGGCCCAAAAACAATATTAAATCCATAAAAAAACCATATAATAGGTGATGTTTATCTTTTTTTTTTTTTTTTTATAACTCGCTTCGGCTTATGCCGACTATGCTCGAGGACAACGACTCGGCTCCTCATTGCTGCCGCCAAGGTAAACTGCGGGATGTGCACGCACTGACCAGTGTTCTGACGGGGTCTGCTGACGTACAACCAGATCCTCCCAGGTAAAGAGAACAATTATGTTCGACCCTCTAATCTACTAATAACGATCTCGAGTTCCCATCAAATGTTCACCAGCTCGCATATGCCCCGGGGAGCAATTTGATGGAGTAGGGATATGAACCCCTGACCTCCACCCCACAAACAATTTGATGGAGCAGGGATTTGAACCCCTGACCTCCATCCCATAATTGTTTGTGGTGGCCAGGTGGAAATAATTGCTAAGCCACCTGGTTAATAGGTGATGTTTATCATGTAGTTGTTTGGTGGTTGTTAAAAGTTAGTGAGCCGTACGTAATTATCTTTCCAGTGTGATCACAATCCAAAAATGATGCTTAAATTCTTATATATCATTGTAAATTTAAATTGAACAACTTTAAACTTTAAGTACAACAGCAGCTCTCATTCTTATAGTGGCATATTACAAGAATCTGGTGGCATATATATGCCATACTGTGCCACTTTTATTGACATTTTATTGAGATCTAAGCATCAACCTCTGGCAATAATTAATTTTAGTTTGAAGTTTCTTCTCTGAATTTCCTAGTTAAGGAAATAACTATAGTGAAATAGGATGGTCTCTCATTGGATAGATGGTCTGCCATTTTCTTTGCATAAATATCAAAGACACTATCAAGGTTAATGGAGCTCCCAAAGTGGGAGACCAACATTGGCTCTATGAAACACCGAACATTACCCGCCAAAGTCTTCCCACTCTTGTACTTGTTGAAAACCACTTCATCGTAGTCATCGTACGGTACATGAACAATATCCATCTTGTCCAAGTTAAAGGACCCATCATCGCTGATTATTGCTTCAACTTCTTGTAGGCATGGCGTGTATAACCGTACGTTAAATGAATACAGATCATCCTTCTTGGCAAGCCCCTATATGTTTACGATAAGGAAATTAACACAATGGATTTCCTTATATGAATAGCACGGTTTTGTCAATAAAGTTTACAACAACCTACAGAATAAAAAATATGATTTTTTCTCAATTTATACCGACAAATTACTAACATATTACCACAATTTCTTAATTAATAGACTGTAATATTGTAAGTAATATTTACCTACAATGATTTTACCTACATTTTACATTATCTTAATACTTACCAACATGTTTTTCTGTAAGTAAACTCATTTTTTATTGTTTGTTAATTTTAATTGAAAATTGATTTCTATTCGAATAATGATTTCAAAATTCAAAAAAAAAAGGACAAATTAACCTATGCTTTCGATCGAGAATATGAATAGTCCAGAGGTTTGCGAAATTTGAACTTAATCTTCGAGTTTTTAATAGTCAAATCATAATTTTACAAAAATAAATTATTCATTGCTAGTTAGTGTTGATCAGAAGGGAATTACCTGAGCAACCATGTCAGAAAGTGTTTCCCCAAGCACTGTAAGTAGTGGGAACGCATCTTTGGAAGAAGGATCAGCAAAACTTCTACTATTAATTGCCAAAACCATACGCCCACCAAATGTTATTTCCTCACTACGCAAGCACAAAAACGTAGAGAAGTCCCTTTGGAACTGCTTCGCGTATGCCTCAAATACTTGTGGTGGACTTGTTATTGCCATGTATATGTTTTCCTTGTTATTCTTTTCTAGCCCTTCAGGAATCTGCCAAACATTTCATAAGTGTTAATTAAGTCCGTACTCTTACTCTTTGTAAGAATATTGACTGGGGTTCGAATCCGGTATCTTTTAGTTTATTTGAAATTTATCTCTTTCCTCCAACTAGTACTCCCAACTTATTGAAAAAAAGTCTATGAGTAAGGAGATCATATTTGATAAAAAAAAATTCAGAATCATAGAATTAAAGGTACCTGAGAGAGCCAATGAATACTGAAGGACGAGTAAACAAAATGTAGGTTGTTGCTTGGAAATATCCTGCCATAGAAAGAACCAGGTACACCATATACAAACCATTCTAATTTCCTCTCATTTCCATTCTTTTGACTGAAATTAGACAGCAACTTGAACAGATTGTTGAAGTCATTGTTTGGTAGATCATTCAAAAACACCTCAAGTTGTGGTAGATCGTCGGGTTGTTTGCACAAGTCTTCAATTGTGTCCATTATGTGGGAGATAAGGAAAAGTGTGTTAGGTCCAGATGAACAGCCCAAGTCGGCAATCTTCATGCATTTGGGAAACCCATTTTCAGTATTTAACATAGATTTGAGGGTCTCATCTAACACAGGCCATGTTTTCGATATTACAGCTTTCTGCAAGAATGACAGTACTTAGCAAGTGAATATATATACAGACGTATATATTATGCGTGCGCGCACGTGTGTGTGTGTGAGAGAGAGAGAGAGAGAGAGAGAGAGAGAGAGAGAGAGAGAGAGACTGTAAGGCTTGATTGTTGGCATAGCTAGTTTCACCATCTCCACCATTCATATGAAAAAAATTCTTCAGCTCCATTTCTCAGCTGTCCTTAATAAGTTTTTCCTCTCCCAAGTGACTACAATTCTTTGAAAGATTAATTTGTAATCAAAACTTGACAGGACAACTCACCAACAACACTGATAGTGGAGAATTGACAAGGACAGGTGTATGCGTAATTAAACGTTAGGGGCGTCTCCGTGGAAAAAGCCACTCAAAGGTTTTTTCACGTTTTTGTCTTATAATAAACCGCATCAAAAGAAAAACTCCATCATTTTACAAATCTTTCCCCACAATGGTTAAACCTATTTTACAATTTTTAATGGTCCCACCATCCAATTTATAAAATAATTAAAAAATAAACAAATATTAATTTCAACCTCTTTCTTCACACATGGGCCCCACACCAACACCTTTTTATCTCATTTTCTCACTTATGAACCGGTCATAACTACAAACCTGGTTTTTCCTACAAACCCCAAATCCTTACTCACAATGGTAAGGTTTTTGGTTGACACTGTGGTTTTTAAGTGAAAAAACCACTCCAAAACCTACCATTGGAGTTGCCCTTACAAAGTGGAGCACTAATCTAGTTTAGTGGAAAATTATTGTATAAATTAACACAAAGTACTATATATCTTAATTCGTTGGTGTTGCTATAAATAGGCTTGCACTCTTCAATTGAGATATATCGAAATCCCAGATCGAAAAGAAAACCAAGATCAATGGGTAAGAGCAAAAGGCTTAATTGCGGTTTGGTCTGTAAATATAACGAGTGACATAGTTAGACTCGTAATTCCCATAAGTGTAAAAAGTTCGCATATTTGGTCCACTAAGTATGTTATATAAAGAACAATCCATCTGTAAATTTTTATGGTTTTGCAATTTTAGTCCCATAAGTTGTAAGTTTGTATATTTTGATCCTAAAAGGTTGAAATATGACTTACCATTTGGGACCAAATTGCACAAAATAAAATTTATGAGACCAAAATTGCTTAAAAATTAAATTTATAGGGCCTAAATTTTACATATATAAGATACTTACGAGAAGAAATATGCCACTCACGTATATTTAGAGGACCAAAAAATTGCAATACGACGAGCAAAAGCTTAGCAAGACAACTTTGAGTGAGTTGTACAAATTATCAAGTGTGTTTGTATTCTTGAAATTATTGTTATAAAAATTCAAATATTAAGTAATCTATATTTATTTTTACCTCTTTCACATTTACCCATTTACATCCTTATTACCCAATAGTTCACACTTAGGATCCCAAATTGCTTTTTTACTGTACACATATCCATAAGAATATGAAATTTCAATTTTGGTTCTACAACATTAAAAATTAAATGGACACAATCACGTGCGGTTATGTCGATGACAAGTATTGTAGTATTGGTCCTATAAGAGCCCTAGTATCCCAATTTAGACTCACACTTGCACATTTGGTCCCATTCCTTTTTTATGGAAACACAACCATATAAGAATCTAAGTTTATCTTTGCTCCATTGGGATTTGACCTTCGGGTAATAGTAAATGTACAATATTACAAAAATAAAATACTTATCTATCGATTATATATTTACTATATTTTTCATCGAATTTATCCCAAAACCTTCGCTATATTATTTTTAAGGGAAATTGTTGTTTGATGATAGTGGAGTAATGTCACTATGTAAAAGAAAAGAGGAGAAGAAGATAAGGGTGATGTTGATATATAAGTGGTAAATACACATACATTTAGAGGTGCATCTACATATATATATATATATATATATATATATATATATAGAACTGGAATAAAAAATTTCCCACCCGTTTCACTTGCTAAATTCGAAAATTATTTTAATGCAAAATTCTAACCGTAGATCTTTCAATCTGTATAAAATAAAAATGTCGAACATTAATGTTGATATTAATTATATATATAGATATAGATATAAATATCCTAAAAACATACATCAAATAAATCAAATCACATACAATCTGTCACTTAACAAATATCCATTGATTTCTTGCTAATTCACTTTCCATATCATCCATCAATTAAGCCAAATTAAAGGAAAATTTAGTTTTGAAATAAATTATCTTATTTTTCTTAATTTAAAACTACTGATATAATAATCAAAAGAAAATATTAATTAAAATTTGAAGTTGGATATTATTTCGCAGCATACGATTTTGTAACCAAAAGTAGAATATTTTTATTATAATTTGTATCCTAATTTTTGTATACTTATGTTATACGTTTTGGAAGATACTGATGAAATACTTAATATTGATTAATAGTCATAAATTATGAAAACATTATAATTTGTATGCAATGTTTTTATTATTTTGAAAACCCTAATTAATATCTTATACTAATCTTTTTTATAATTAATTCCATTGGTTATTCTTAACTATATCATTTTTTCTAATTTTTCTATAATCGATCCCATAATTATTGTCAATTCAATTTAGAAATATGATTAGTTCCATAATTATATCATATAATTCTTCAATTGTTATTAAATCAATCTATGTTTTCTCTATAACTAGTCCCGCTAATTATTGACAATTATATCAAAGCATAAGATTATTGTTAATTATACCAAAACATATGAATTTTGATTGATTTGTCCAAGACCAATCAATTAATTTGTTTACGGATTTTCCAAATCAAAAGCACAATCGATTTTAGATAACTCAAAAACATGACCGCATTATGATATTCTCTACTTCATGCTAACTTTTTTTTCTCTTTTTTCTACTTCTTGCTAAGTTGATAACGCACTTTCCACATTATCAATCAATTTAGCCAAATTATAGGAAAATGTAGTCTTAAAATAAATTTATCTTATTCATCTAAATTTAAAAACTACTGATTTAATACTCAAAAGAAATTATTTAAAATTAAAATTTGGAAGTTGGATATTATTTCAATACACGATTCTGTAACAAAAATTTGAAAGCTCGTATTAAATTCTTTTGAAAAAGAATCTTGATATGTAAATATGGATGAAATACTTTAATATTCATAACTTAGAAAATATTATATATCCATATGCAATCTTTGACAATAGTTGATTCAATCTAACTAATAATCTTATGCTGCTATAATAGATATTATGAAATGAACGATATATTGTTTTCCAACTATTATACCAATAATGTCAAAGATAGATACACGGATTACCATAACAATTATTTATATCCAGTGTTTCTCATTTATATCTATATATAATAGCAGAATCTGAAAATATTTTTTCATGCCCATTTTCACTTGCTAAATTAATAAATACTTTTATCACAAATACTAACCGTAGATCTTGCAATCTATTTAAAAATCTTGAATATTAATATTGATATATATATATATATAGGTATAGGATCATGTGAGACCATTCTCTAGGTTAGTCCATAAGACCAATCTAAACCATCCAAATAGTAAATCAATGGCCAAGATACGTTACAATCTATACAGGTTTTCGAAATTAACTATACAATAGAAAGGGTAAAATTGGAATCCATAAAATCATACATGGTAACCTCCTCCTACATTATAGGGATGTGATCTGTTATTGATCACGTCCCCATGAATCACGCCATTCACCATATACAATCAAATATACGTCTCCTCATACGCCACCATTTGCATCGCCATTATCAAAACCTCTGTAATCACCATTATCACTCAAAATCGTCCTCCAATTGATCCACAAAAAATTAAACGCGGTAGATATCTAACAATTTGCAAGGAGTTATCATCCATTTGATTGGAAAGAGTTATACAATGGCTTTCAAAATTGATACTTCTTTCCGCCATATTTGTGAATAGTCGTTTTATTGTATACTTAGTTCAGTGGACTTGTATACTTAGTCATGTTTTATTGTATATTTAGTTCAGTGGATTTGTATACTTGGTTGGAGGAATCGTATTCTTAGTTATATAAAGTAGTTTAGTAAGTAGTTTAGTGAATTTGTATACTTAGTTCTGTGAATTTGTATACTTAGTTCAATGGAATTGTATACTTAGTTATATAAGTAATTCAGTGGAATTGTGTATTTAGTTTAGTGTAATTGTATACTTAGTTAAATGTCTCTGTATACTTAGTAATATTTTAATGTATAGTTAGTTCAATGTAATTGTATACTTAGTTAAATGTTTCTGTATACTTAGTAATATTTTAATGTACATATAGTTTAGTGTAATTGTATACTTAGTTAATTGTTTATGTATACTTAGTAATGTTTTAATGTATAGTTAGTATAGTGTAATTGTATAGTTAAAGTAGGTCACACCATGTTCAAAAGGAATCAGTTTTGAAAAGACACGATTGAAATCTATGGTTTTTTTCTCCCCAAAAATCGGGAAACTGATAAAGGAAGGATTATGTTTTCCTAAGAAATAGCAATTAACGTGAGTTACTTAAAAACTGAAAAAATGTGAAAATACAATCATACCCTTATAACCCAAAAATAACTAAAGAGATTTACACCATTAAAAAATTAAATCAAGGGTCTATATGTGGTCTTATGGACTAACCTGAAGGGGTGGGTCTCATTTGAACCAATCTCTCTCTCTATATATATATATATATATATGTATAATATCCTAACAACATATATAAAATATTCAAATCCTATACAATCCATCACTCAACAAATAATCTCTCATTTCTTATCAATTCACTTTCCACATCATCAATCAATTTAGGTGAATTGTGTTTGGATAAATCAATTAGAAAATTCTCCTAACGTGGACAAGTTCTTTTGTTATCCAAGACTGATTGTGATTTAATTTGATAAATCTGCAAATAAATTAATAGATTGATTTTGGACAAATCAATTTAATTTTAGATTGAATTGACAATAATTACAAAAAAATTAATTATATATAAATTAGAAAATTGATATAAATAAGAATAATTAACGAAATTAACTATAGGAAATATTAATATATAAAATAAATTAAGATGACTCAAATTAAAAAGAAAAGAAAAGAAATACCGAGAATAAGACATTACATATGGTGATTAATCCTAAGATTCTCTTAATATATGCATATTTTGAGTTATCCAAAAATGACAAAAGTATTTGATTTGGTGAATCGCAAAAAATTAATTGTTTATTTTGGAAAAATCATTTCAAAATCTTATGTTTGAGTACAATTAATAATAATCATATGCTTTTATATATTTAACAATAATTAGTGGAACATATTATTTTAAGTCCAAGTAGCTACGATAATCTGGGATGGGGGTGAATAGATTATGCCCATTTTCCTGGATTATGCCCTCTTTTTCTAATGTAATAAGCGAAGACAAGAATGGAAGTGCGGGAAGTAAACAACACACATCGATTTATAGAGGTTCAACTATTCGCCTATTTTTTTAGCTTCACCGCAAGTGTACGGCGTAATTAATAGGATAGGGTTAGCAAGGTCGAATCACGAGGACTAATAAATTAATGTACGAATTCGGATTATAATAACCTTATTTTTATCTAGACTATCGAAAGTTGAAGGATTGGTTTTATAAACACTAAAGCAGAAATTATCCTAAAATAACAAAGCAAAGAGTTGATTGAAAGATCAAGTATGAATGGATGGATTCATGGGTTATGGTTTCAGTTAATATCCCCTTTTATTATCAGATTAATCAAACCAAAGTTAAACGTATTCTTCTCTATAGACCAATCACAAAAGTAATTTACACTCTCTCTCGAGATGCATGTAAAAGCGTTGATTGGAATATCTATGCTAGCATCTCTACTCAACATAAGATATCCAACTCCCAAAAGATCAAAAGATTAAAAGGCCTCACGAATATTCATATACTTCTCAATCATGCAAGCTATTCATGTCAAGTACTCATGAATCAATATATCAAACAAGTTAAACCAAACGCATTTTGATAAAACAAGAATTAAAGCAAAGTACTTGATTAGAGTTGGAAAACATTAACTTTGATTTCAATGAATCATCAAATAAAAGTATCCATTAACCTACTCCTAAACCCGGGAATCACAAAGTGTTTAGCCAGACATAGAAAACAAATAACTCATAGACAAATTATAATTGTTCATGTCTAAACTAATTGAAAACAATGATACTATGGAATGAGTGACTCGGGGATGATGACGATCTCTCGATCTATCTCCAATCCTCGAAGGTGTGGTTGCGATGTCTTGATCGATCTCTCCAAATCTCCGGTGGGGAATTGCTCTTTTCTCCGGTTTCTAGGGTAAAAATCAGCGTGTCCTTATTTGTGGCCGCCCGTGTCTATTTATACTTCGTTTGGGTGAAACTGGTTGAAAAACGAGTCAAACTACGTTTTTCTGCAGGAGCACGTGTCGTGCTATATGGCACACCGACTGTCTTTGGTGCCGCATGGATTGTCCGAGAAGTCTGCACGGGAGACACGGGCTGCCCGTCTTTGGTAGCCAAACTACGAGTCTTCGATTATAGGTTGAGCACGGCCGTCTTTAGGAGCACGCCTTGCTCGTGCTCACCTATAGCAATAAGCACTTGGCCACTTTTTTTTCCTTTTTTCGCCCGTTTCATTGACTTCTTCTCGATTCAACTCCAAACTTTGTACATCAAATCAAGTATTGGCGATTGCAATGCTCCGAATTGTTGCAAAAATGCTACAATTATCGATAAATTCCTACAAAGCGAGCAAAGCGTAATCCTTTTTCCACAAAAACAGAATAAAACCCTATTTACTCATATAATGAATGCATATCAACACATTACTGGACAAGATTAAGCCCAAAATACATGCAAAATACATGTTAATCAAACCCCCCAACTTAAACTGTTGGATGGTCATTGGGTCAACACTTTATAAACAAGACAAAATAAATGGGGTAAAGAAGCAACTCAAGAACACCGCATCACAATTCATGTCATCTATCCATAGACATCAAGCACAAACCAACCAAGTTTCAAATAGCTAACACGGAGCACAAGTCTATAAAAATCATGGTAAAACACTTCAAATCACGCCTCTCGGGGATAAAGTGTATACTCTACTCACTAGAATAATAAAGGGACGTGTATTCGCTCAAGTCACATCAATGTTGAAGAATTACCTTATGCTTGCAAATCGTCTCACATCTCCGCCCCTCGTTTGTATGCAATTCACAAATCGAAAGGACTTTGTTTATGGTTGTAATGAAGGCTCTTTGTTTAAGGTATGGAAATATGGATAAAGTGACTCGGCCAAGCGTATAGATTGGTAAGCACATCGTTTTTCTCCACATTTATTCTAATACGAATCAATCATGCACTCCCAATCGCCTTTATATCCTATCACCTCTCTATTTCTCCATTCTTTTTCATATAAATCATTCTTTGCGTTACATCACAATTTCCAGCCTATTTTTCAGTCGCCGACTCACTTTGTTCGAAATTTTTTTTTCCCGACTCTTTTGTGAGTATCCTCCTTTTCCTCCTTTTCTTTTTTTATTCCCAATCACCCAACGTACACTATTTTCTAACTTCTCAATACCCTTCCATTCAACCCTTTATTCAATCCCTTTACTCAATGCTATACGCTCAAGCTTGGGGTAACGGATATATCAAATTAAGTTCTAAGGCTTGAAATGTGGCTATCAACAAAATCGAGGCAATAGGCTCAAATTGGCTAACTAGAAATCAAATATCATAAGGTAGGCAAAAGGCTTGAAAGGCTTTAACAAAAATGGCCTAAAATCATTTTCATGAATGCATACAACATGTGACTTTGACAGAGATACCGGAGCAAGTTCTAGAATTCAAAACAACATGAATGACACACTAATCAACCAACAAGATCGCATAATATGAAAGCGAGATAGGCTCAAAAGCTCACAGCTTGTAAGTGCACACCATTAAATATTTTAACCATGATCCCAATAATCACATGCTCCATATTAATTATTCTCAACCCCGGTCAACTCACGCTCAACACCCAATACAAAAACAACATAAATCGCTCAACACATGCTCCCAAGATCAACAAACACACAATAGCGGTCAACTCACTCCCTAAACAACTAAGAAATCAATAAACGTGCTAAAATAATCAAAAACAACTAATGCAATGCATACTACATGCTCTAAATGCAACTACATGAATCAAAACGCCACACCCTTCAAAAAAAAAATACTACCTCTCCCCAAACTTGGAATGAAATTATAGTGCATAGAAGAGAAGGTAGAATTTCTAAGAAAAGCGTGGATAGGACTGGATTATTGTGGAGGTGGCGGCGGAAAGTGGCCCTGGGAGATATGCCATTTTGAATCGATGCTACGTCTGTAATATCTCCAACTCCGCTTCCTGGGGGTTTGTGAAGAAAAATAACCCTGCTGCTGTCTTATCTTTGATTCAACACCCACGCACGGGCCGGTAGCGCACTGAGCGCACGGCCGTCTTGAGGCCGGGGTCAAAACATTAGTTCAAAAAGACCGGGCACCGCACGGTGCGGGGTGCCGCAACTAACTTTCCGATTTTCACTTTTTTTTTTTTTTTTATTTTTATTTTTTTATTTTTATAAAGAAAACAAGGAGAAAAAATCCTAACCTATGAAAGCAAATAAATCCTAACTTAGAAAAGGGAAAACAAACCAAGAAAACATGGGAAGAAATAAAACAAAGAAAACCATTGGGTTGCCTCCCAACAAGCGCTAAATTTAACATCTATAG
>CM071925.1:66093716-66232538 GCA_016081115.2 Rehmannia glutinosa | reverse complement strand
TTTTTATTACAAAAGTATCACTTTAACAAAATACCACTATTAATACTAATTCTCTTCAGTTGATAAGAATTACTTTTTGGTCTAAAAGTATGAGTTTTCGGCATAAAAGTATCACTTATTACAAAAGTACGAAAGTAATAACACAGATAGAAATTGAACGAATGTCTTTTTATAAGGAAACAATCACTATAACAGAAGGACCATAATTTTTATACAAAAACAATTACATAATACAAAAAAATTACTAAAACAACCGAGGATTATGAGTCTTTAAACTGAACTCATTCGATTGATATGAGTTTTGACGTATCATTGCCTCTCTTCTTCTTGGTGTTACCTTCAATTTCTTGTTTTTTAATGGTAGAAAGCATATCGATTCACAAATTAATTGTGAATAAAGACGAGAAGATAATGGAAAAGTTTGTGTTGTGGTAGAGCACTCCGCTCATGAAATCGCGATGAAGCACGGTGTGACTTGGGGTGGGCTGCTCCTCCTCCGATAGAGAGAGAGAGAGAGTTTCTTTGTAGAGAGAAAAAAAAAAGTGGTTCTTTGATTTTTGTCTTGTGTGTTTAGGTTTAGGGTTTTGGCTTTTGGGTTTGATTTTGGGCTTTTCCGGCGGGTTTGGCATTATGGGGCTCTGTCTCACCGGATCTAGATCAGGTGAGGACGGTCTCACAAGAGACCTTCCTTCCTTTTTATGGATATTCAAAATTATTTTTATAAATTATAAAATACATATTTTGGTATTTTTACTAAAAATTTGAATTAGCTAGAAAACAAAAGAAACACAATTGTAATATAAAAATCAAAACAATGTTACATAATTAAACATACAATACAATTGATTTACAAACGCCAACTGAATACAAAAGAAAAACATTTTTGATTGACGCCTAAATTTTTTATGGATATTTAAAATTATTTTACAAATTATAAAATACATATTTTGTTATTTTTGCTAAAATATGAATTAAAATCCAAAAAAAAACACACATTTGGAATATGAAAATCGAAACAAAGTTACGTAATTGAACATTCAACACAACTCGCTTGACAAACGTATATTGGTTACGAAATAAAAATAATTTTTATTAGCTCTTACACACTTTTTTTATGAATATTCAAATTATTTTTACAAATTATAAAATACATATTTCGTTATTTTTGCTAAAATATGAATTGAAATCCAAAAAAGAAAAAAAAAGAAAACAACACAATTGGAATATGAAATCAAAACAAAATTACATAATTAAACATACAATTAACACAACTAGTTTTTGACAAACATGATCTACTGCATACAAAATAAAATTAATTTGATTGGCGCTTATACTTTTTTTTATGGATATTCAAAATTATGAATTTCGAATTGGTTCAAAAAATGAACACCCCTAATATATAATATCAACAAACACATTTGAAAGTGCAGACACTGTTCTTATTATATATGTCTAGAAACCACATTCTAAGGAGATAAACACTTTAGACCTCAAATAATAGATTATTTATTATTGTTCAGGTTAAGAAAGCGGAAAATCAATCAACATTCAGATTAAATATAATTTTTTGTCAATATTTGTATCTTATATTTTTTGAATATTTATATTTATGTTATTATGTAATTAACTTGTGACGGAGCCAGTTGGAAATTGTTCTTGGCCCAAGAACGTATATGAGTTTCTCTTTCTCTTTTCTTGCTTATTTTCAAAAAACATATTAAAAATATTTATATTTTTTTTTTTGGAAAATATTAAAGAAATTTCTTATTGTGTTGCTTGGCAAACACATAGCCACGTTCATTGTTCCCACATCTCGTCTGAATTGAAAAGTACATCAGGTTAGGTTCTGTGTAATGATTGTTATCATCTTCTAGAGACGAAGATATGCTAGGGCCAAGAGGCGCATTAAACCCCCCCTCAAATTTTGAAAATTCCCGCGGGTATTTCCGCAATTTCACATTACAATGCAATTAAATATATATAATATGAAAAATAGTTATTTTTAAACACGTTACAATACATAAACATAGCCTTCAGTTCCTTCATACTTTTTTCCCTTCCATTTTTTAAATCTTGAAAATTTTTTGAGTCTTGATCAGTTTTCTTTTTTTCATTTCCAAAATTTTGTACATTTTACTCTACTATAAACTTCAGTTATTGAATGATTGGTTTTTAACTGCACAATTAAATGGGAGATGAGCTATTAAATGTGTGTTTGGTAACATTAATTGCAGCAAAAAAAAATTAATTAAGAAAATATATATCGAAATATTAGCAATGAAAGTTATTATATATCAATTTCAAAATATGAATAATAGAATATATATGCTATTTTATACTAAATGTATTGTGTTATTTATTTTTAGTATTAATATTTAATTGAATTAATACATTGACTTTATCAAATTGTTACTTATTTATGATAGAACAATTGATGCATTCATTGTAATTGAGAGAATATGTGTTTCTTACAAATGAAGAGAGAAAAGACAACAATACAAATGAGGATGAAGACTCCTCTAAATAGTGCTAGGTTACAAATTATTAAAAGACTAAACTACCCTTAACAATACAAATAAATAACAATAATAACATAACATTAAATTACTCTAACATCCCCCCCACAAACTCAAGATGCGGCTGCAAGAGCATCGAGTTTGCCAACCAAAAATGAAAACGAGAAAGCGGATGTGCTTTGGTGAAGAAGTACGCAATTTGTGATGAGGATGTAACGACGGCAAAGTAATAGTACCATGTCTTGAAGATGGTGACGAGTGAGATGACAATTAATTTCAATACGTTTTGTCCTTTCATGAAATACCGAATTGTGGACAATTTGAATGGCGCTCCTATTATCGCATTACATAGGAGTGGGATGACGAAGAAAAACACCATATCCTAGTAACCATCGTAACCAAACGATCTCTGTGGTAGTAGAAGCCATAACAAGACTCACCTTCCGGTAGAAGAACGAGAGACAACAATTTGTTTCTTGCTCTTCCACGAGATAAAGAGAATCCCCCAAGAAAAACACAAAATCTGTAGTAGATTTACGATCTACCTAGGATCACTAGCCCAATCGGCATCGAGAAAGCACGTAACTCCAAAGAGGAAGTAGAGACGAAAATAAGAGACTCGAAATATGGTGCCTCTAAGGTATCGTAAGATACGAAGAACACCGCCCAGTGAACAATCGCAGGAGAAGTAACAAATTGACTAACAATGTGAACAACAAAAGCCATATATTGGGGCGTGTAATAGTGAGATAAACCAAGTGCCAACAATGGTACGATACAAAGTAGGATCGCCAAAAAGTGTGCCATCGGAAGAAGAATATCAAACATTAACTTCAATGGGAGAATCAACAGGAGTCCTAGTGTAGGTGATGCGAGCCCGCTCAAGAATATCGAGTTGTATACTTGGGTGTGAGAGAAGATAACCTTTAGGTGACCAACTGACCTCAATACCTAAAAAATATCGAAGAGAACCCAAGTCTTTCATTTCAAAAAGAGAGGACAATTTTGACTTGAGCAGTGCAATCCCATCAACATCACTACCCGTGATAATCATATCATCAACATATAAGGAGAGCACAATAATACCTAGCCAAAGAGTTCTTGACAAAGAGAGCAGAATCGTGATCACTCCGATGAAATCCAAGAGAAATAAGGCATCGAGAACTTCTCAAACCAAGCACGAGGTGCCTGTTTGAGACCATACAAAGCTTTCTTAAGTTTACAAACCTCTCCTGGATTATGGGCCATGCCAGGAGATGGAACCATATAAACCTCTTCTTGAAGAATTCCATTCAAGAAGGCATTTTTAACATCCATCTAGGATATATGCCATTTTCGAGAAGATGCAACGGCAATAAGTGTACGAATTGTAGTCATCTTTGCAACAGGAGCAAAAGTTTCCTCATAATCCAAACCATATTGTTGAGAGAATCCTTTAGCAACCAATCGTGCTTATACCGCTCAAGAGAACCATCGGACTTTGTTTTAATTTTAAATACCAGCGAGAACCAATTGCATTTTTACCTTGTGGTAGAAGTACCAAATCCCAAGTTTGTTTTTGACAAAGCAGACAATTCTTCGGCCATAGCTTTTTGCCAAAGAGGATCAAGAGCTGCCTCTTTGTAAGAAGTTGGCTCACAGAGATTGTGAATAGATGACAAAAATGATGTAAAAGATGGTGAATAAGAAGAATAGACAAAATCTGGTAATTGAGTAGACTTACGAACCCGTGAAGGATAGCGAGGCGTAGGATCCACAATCTCAGGAGACGGAGAGATAGTCGTAGGAGGAGAGGGAGCAAGAGTATCAGTTGAATCATCGGTACCAGTATCTGCAGAAAAATCATCAATATCACCAGCAAAAGGATCAATATGGAGAAGATCAGATTTAGACACATTGTGAGAGCTAGATGGAATGGTGAAAAAGGAATATGCTCAAGAAATAAAACATGACGTGACACATATAATTTTTGTGCAACAGGATCATAACAACGATACCCCTTTTGACCATCCCCATAGCCTAAGAAAACACACATAGCAGAACGAGAAGACAATTTACTACGTTCAACGTGAGGACGAAGAACAAAACATGTAGAACCAAATACTCGTAAGAAAGAGTAATCAGGAGCATAACCAAGTAATTTCTCAAATGGTGACACACCCGAGTTATGAGCGGTTGGGATCTGTTGATTGAATAAAACAGTAAAACGACTTTTCCCAATTCACTAGGATGACAGATAATAAAAGAGAACGGGCAGCTTCAATGATATGTCTATGTTTTCTTTCAGCAACACCATTTTGTTCAGGCGTATCGGTACAAGAAGTTTGATATATAGTTCCATCTAAAGCAAGCAATTCACGAAAATTATTAGATGTATATTCCCCACCCAAATCACACCAGAAACACTTTATAATGTGAGAATCTTTGCGCGTTTGACAAGAGCTCGAAAAGAGGTATAAATTCCAAGAGAAATCGGAAACGGCGTTTCATCATATAAACCCAACAATAGCGTGTATGGTCATCAATGAAAGAAACATAGCAAGGGACCCTCCTTTTTGTGGCAATTGGAGAAGGTCCCCAAACATCGAGAATGAATCAAATCGAATGGTGCAAATTGAAATGGAGAAGCTTTTACTAAAAAGGCAATGCGAAAAACTTAGCAAGTTTACAACCACTACAACCAGAAATATCATGACTTTTCAAATTTCCTAACAATCCAGTGGATGCTAAGTACTTTAAACGAAAAAAGATACATGACCCAAACGAGAATGCCATAAATAAAAATTAGGCGAAGATGGACCCAAACGAAAAGAAGACAAATCAATAGTAGAAGGCTGCGACATCGGTACACGAAGTTCATCCAAAACATACAACCCTCCACTCCTACGGCTGTCCCAATCGCCCTGGGAGTGAGGATCCGCACATGACAAGAATCAAGAGAAAGTCACGAATAACAGAATCGCATAGTTTACCAATCTGAAACAAGATTTAAAGTAAGTAGGGGAATATGATAAACACTAGGTAGAGACACATGCATAGGTCATCAGAACCAACACCTGCTAAGGGCATAGGTGTGCCATCGTGATCATAACGGAGGCGTGGAGTTTGAAGGAGAAATAGAAATAAATGATTACGCATTAGGGGACATATGATAAGAAGCTCCACGAGTCTAATAACCAAATAGATGAAGATATACGAGAAGCTCGGGGTCGACAAACTGCAGCGGACATAGCATGTGGTTGAAGGCTAAGAAATTTGAGGCTGCTCGTAGAGAGAATCTGCCGAGTAGTAGTAGTAGACGGTGAAGCAACTCATTTGAAAGAGTCGGATGGTGGTACAAGCATGGCGCAGTATTATGCGGTGGAGGTGGTCAGGACCACGTTGAGAAGGCGAGGGTGCGGAGGAGCACGCGGGGCTGGTCGACCCATCAACTTCGGGCACCGAGCCTTCCAATGTCCCATAGTTCTACAAAAAGCTACATTCATCCGGGAGCAACCTTAGGATTTGGCTTATTTAAATACTTTTGGAATGGGCGATTTGGAACAGCTAAGACAGGATGGTCCGGGTGTGGGAAGGATCCCTTTATCGATGCGAGACTTGTGACGTGTTTCATCAGAATTAATTCATTGACCCAGTAATCAATCAGTTGGAAGAGGACTACGATGCAAAATATTTCCACGCAATGACTCAAAATCATCACGAAGAGCCATAAGAAATGAACCAACCGTTGTTCATTACGTCGGGCAATATAAGTAGCAAATGCACTAAGCTCTGCTTGATTCTGTCCAAAGCTAATTGGTCCCAAAGATTAGTCATTGCGAATAAAATTCCTGGATAGTCATGTCTTTCATTTGAAGAGTTCGAATGTCCATTTCTAAGCGATATTGTTTAGCAAAATTTGATTGTGTGTACAATCGTTCTAAGTGTTCCCAAACTTCTCTTGCCGTTTCATATTTTGCCAATTGCATACCAATCGAACTCTCAACAGAATTATTAATCCATGTAATAATCTTAGAATTATTAACCTCCCAAGCCTCCAATTGTTCAGTATATTTGTCATTATTCTCACTCTTAGGTTTAGATTGAGTCCCATTTACAATACTCCACATTCGTTTTCCCCTCAAATTTTTTTTATCACATAACTCCAATATGTATAATTTTTCCCATCAATCGAACACCAATACATTGCAACGAATCATCCTTTTCGGAAGCCATATTACACAACCAACAAATAAGCTCAACCAAATAACCAACAAAACAGGCCAAACCCAAACAAACAAAACAGATTCGAACTTGAAATATTCGACAGAAAATAGTAGTAAGGAAGATTACCCAAACATCAAAACAATGAATATTGCAAATGCTCCGTCCGCTTGATCTATTCCGATATCTTTGAGCGAAATGCTCCGATCTGCTCCGATCTACTTTAGCAACTACTCTGATCTACTCCGATCTGCTCCGATCTACTAAAACTACGAACTGCTCCGATCTAGCAACTACTCCGATCTGCCCCCTGCAACCCCCCAGCCAACAGTTGGATCCGCGAACGTCGTGTATGGGATTAAATTTGGCTCTGATGCCATGATAGAACAATTGATGCATTCATTGTAATTGAGAGAATATGTGTTTCTTACAAATGAAGAGAGAAAAGACAACAATACAAATGAGGATGAAGACTCCTCTAAATAGTGCTAGGTTACAAATTATTAAAAGACTAAACTACCCTTAACAATACAAATAAATAACAATAATAACATAACATTAAATTACTCTAACAATTTATAGTATTACTTTTTGAGTTGCTATATTGTAGTTCAATTTTGTATTAGTTTTAGTTGGGCCCCTTATTCGAATTTTATGGCGTCGTCATTGGTTACAACCAAATTATTATAATGCAACTATTATTTTACACGTAATTATTATAATGCAATTATTATTTTACTCATAATTTAAAACCCTTCAAATATATCATCTAATTAATTTTCATTTACATGCCATTATCATGATTGAGATATCAAAATTTAAAAATATATATTGTTTCTACCGTATTAATGACCACTTTGCATCCCAAGTGAATTCAGTTTTCTCCTTTTCTTTATAATCCTTTTGTCGATGCCAAATATGGAAACATGACATCAACTAGATAATAATGTCGAGTGATTAAGTTGTTATGTTCATGTGTTGGTCGCTCTGTATTTGCCTAACAATCCGCTGGACGGAGCCATTTGGCGTTACTATTATTTTATTCAATAATTCACGTTGTTTTGGGAAGGGTGCCAACATTTGCCCCATGTACGTTGGGTGATTCTTCTGAATTCTAGGCATGTTTCTGGTATGATCAGTCGCATGATCATCAAAAACCTGGTTTAGTTCACTTTTATGTTCGTATTCAGTTTTTGAATCAATTGGTACAAGTGTGTTTGTGGGTACTGCTGTAGGTGTTACAACATCTGTGGGGCACTTACAACAGCATCTGTTATAACACTTGGTTCAACTTCAATTTTATGGACTGACTCAGATGTGTTAATTGTCATCATAGACAAAGTCTTCTTCAATCTTTCTTGCAAGGTCTGCCAAATCTTCGAAAACAACATTCACAATTTATATATAAGCATGACTATTAATGGAATAGCCAAGGAACAAACTTTTATCACTCTTGGAATCAAACTTAGCAAATTGATCTCTATCATTCAACACATAACACACACATTCAAACACATGAAAATATTTGGGTTAGTTATTTTTTCCCAAACGAATCTCATATGGTGCCATAAGATCTTGTTAGATAAATGTTTATCATAATTTTGATAATTTCATATTATTGAGTTTTACACAAAAACAATGTCCCCAAAGTTGTCCAAATACTTCAAAATGATTTAAATGATTTTTACTAATTTTTAGAGTGTTTCTGGAAGTTTATTTTTGACAAAAATCGGACAACACTTTTCTTCCGAGGTCAACCGGTCACCCTAGAGGGCAACTCGTGCCTGAGGATTGAAAAGTGAAACAGTAACAAAATAGAAGAAAATTTGGAGGAGGTCGACCACGGTGCCTGAATGTTACAATTTGAGAAAACAACTTTCTGTTTCACAAAATTAAAGAGGTGGACCGGTTCACATAGGGGTCGACCGGTCGAAGGCAATGTTGACCGGTCCAACCCCTATTGGATCGATCCAAGTGTTGGTTTTTCATGTGTATTTCAATTTTAAACGTTTTTCTTATATTAGAGATCAACCGGTCGACCGAAGGTTTTATCAGCAAACTATTTGTTGCACATAAGACAACTTTTCATGAAATTGGAGGATTGATTTCTAACAGCTATATTCTACATTTAATGTGCAATTTTTTATAGATTTCAATCTCCAAGGAGGAGCATATTGTTGTGATTAAATCCAAAAGCTCTCCTATAAATAGATGAAGGCTTGAAGCAACATAAGACAACAACACAAGCAATACAAACAACAAACAAACTTCTTGTTCTTCAATTTCATATTCTTGTTGTAATTAACCTATGTCTTGCACTTGCACATATTGAGTATTAGACTTCATTCTTGATTACACTTGCACGCCAAAGTTGTATACTTTATTTGAGTTGTAATCTTCGATTGGTTTAAATCATCCAAAACAAGACATCCTTGTTAGTGTTCTTGTAGTAAGAACATACTTGGTTGATTCTAGGTATTGAAGAGTGCGGTGCTCTTCATTATTTTAAGAAGATTGTGGTAATCTTCATAGCTGGTGTTGTAAGAAAAGTATGATACTCTTCAAGGTAAATTGTTGTAATAGTTTGGTATCTATTCATATACTTTTTCCCTTTTCAAAATCCATTTCGACATACCGGGTGGTAGAGCATTAGGCCCTATGTGAGTTGAAGCTCTATAAATCATCGTGTGTTGTTTATATTTCCGCACTCTTATTTTAGTCATTATCTTCATATTTGAAAAAGATGGCGTAAATAGGAAAATCGGAAAAATCTATTCGCCCACTCTAGATTTTCGCAGCCACTTGGACTAACAAGTTGTATCAAAGCCAAACTCTTTGGCAAGCTCGTTTAATCTTTGCGAGTAAAGAGCATATCCATGGCTATGAGCGAAAGCTACCTCACCATTGGCGCCTCCACCAACAAGCCACCACTATTCAACGCCAACAACTATGCTTTTTGGAAAGACCAAATGGAGTGCTTTCTACTAGGTTGCGGTTTCGACATTTGGAATGCGGTTGATGAAGGGATAGCTCAACCAATCAAGAAATTGGAGGATGGAACCACGACTCTCAAGTGCCTCAAAAAATTTGATGATGACAAAAGCTTATATGAGACTGTCTCAAAATCCGTGAGACGGAGCTCCGTAAGTCCATATCCAAACCACATCCAATTTAATCTTTTATTATCCATGTCTCTATCTCTCTCGAAATACACATATATACCCACTTTCTCTCTAGATTTTCTCTCTCTAAAAAAGCTAGTCTTTTCCTTTATCTTATAAGCATCATTATTCGACAACCCAACATCATTGGTAGATTATATTCAACTGAGACCTTAATTCCGTTGATATGTTTTTCTTCCCTTATCACTAGATTTAGCGAATTCTTCCTTGATTTTTATTTTTTGTGTGCTCCAAAGATAATTTCTTGAAAAACATTGTTAGGGCGTGATTTTTTGCCCAAGTAATTTCCTAAAATAAAAGATTGTGTTTTTAATTGTTTTGTCTTTCTAGACTTATGGTATGATTAGGACTTATTTAGATTAGGAAACAAATCATATAGATATGGTATTGATATATTAGGACTCTTTGATATTTATCTTATTTCCTAACATAAATGATTTACTTGTCATATATTTGTATATATCTTCTTTCCTTGTGTATTAAGACTCATTGAAGGGTTTGGACGCCTATATAAAGTGAAGAGGACGTCCATAATCCATACATAAGAAATACACCAGAGTTACAAGAGTCTTGAGAGAGTTAAGAGTCATACAAGCACAAGGAGTCTCGTTGCCCTGGATGCGATCTTGAATGTGACTACATCTGAGATTACATTCAGCCCTGCAGTTGTGTTTGTTAGCTTTTTCATCCATTGTTTTTAGTATTGTGATTAACGAAGTCCACATATGTCTATTGTTGGATGATTGAATTACATAGATAAGATCTACTCTAGATAAGAGTTTTTCGTTGATTTTCTACTAGTTGGTTTTAGTATTTTTGTATATGGAATCAAACGATTTTACTAGTGGAAAGTTTCGCCATATTGGCACATCTACAAGCTAGTTGGCTTATAGATAATTTTTATATCTTGTGTCTTATTTTTGTTTTCAAAATTTCGCTGCATGTGATTGTAAATATGATCACATCTGCAATCACATCTCTACTCTGCGAAACTTTTACTTTTTATCCGTGCTATAATTCTTTCAATTGGTATCAGAGCCTACAGTTGACGACACTAAGTGATGATCCTGAGTGTTTGTTAGCATAGATATTCCTTAGTGTTCCTACTTTTCGTCCCTCAATTGAAAATCAAAAAAAATTTGATAACAAAACTTCTGATTCTGTTAGATGTAGGGCTTGTTCTGGATATGGTCATTATGTTGAAAAATGTGCAAATATTATTTTTGAAAAAGGGTGTGAGTTTGAGTGTCACCTTAAGTGACAATGAATCTGACGATGAGAACACTGTCCAAAAAGAAGATCACAAGGTTCTGACAACCTTCGTGAAAGATTGGAAATCTCTCCAAATAAATCCTTCAAGTGTTGCCCAAGGTGTGGACTCACATCTGAAGAACAGGATACCTAAACTGCTTCTGACCTTTTTTGTTTCAACTCTACCTCTGTTTCTGATGTTGTTGAACATGATGACGATTCAGATGGTGAAAGCTTGGAAGACACATACACGAAGTTGTATAAAGATTGGCTGAAGAGGATTAAACTGAATGAAATCCTCAGAAAAGAGAATGATCGACTTAAAAAGGTAAATAATGAACAAAAGGAAGTAATTACCAGGCTAGAGGCTGCCCTTACCAAGAAGGACCTTGACTTCGAAAAGGTAAATTCTAAACTTGAAGATTCTCTTGAAACCATGAAGAAGTTTAATTCTGGGAAAGCAAAACTGGATGATATACTTTCTTTGGGTAGTGGTGATAAAGCTGACCTTGATTATAAAACTCATGTATTTATTAAAGCAAAAGAACAAGGAGAATCTTCATATTCCTCCAACAATAAGAAGAGTTTTTCACAGAAGTCTAAACCTCGTAAACGCCACTTTATTTTTTCACTATTGTCATGCTCGTGGACACATTAGGTCGTTTTGTTACAAAATAAAATCAGATTTGACGAACAAAAATTTTGCATGTCAGATGTCATCCGAAATGTTACGACATCCTCGTAATCACATTACAAATTTTTCCAAATCATGCGGGTTAAGAAATCGATGTTAAATGTCATGTTATCTATACTTCTTTGAGATCTAACACGCAGGATCTTGGTACTTTGATAGCGGGTGTTCATGACACATGACATGTATACTTTGGAGTATTTGACTGACTATGAGAAGCATGATGGTGGTAATGTGACTTATGAAGGTGGAGGTAAAGGAAAAATTATTGGAAAAGGGACTTTGAATGTTGATGGCCTACCTAGGCTACAGAATGTATTGCATGTTGATGGTCTAAATGCTAATAACATTAGTATTAGTCAATTGTGTGATGATAACCTCTATGTTAAATTCACCAAAAATCTTGTGAGGTTTTTAATGAATCTAACACGTGTATTCTTGCTGTTTTGAGATCATCTGATAACTGCTATCAGTAGGTTAATAAAAAAATGTGTCACACTGCACACACAAATGAATCTTACCTATGGCACCAAAAATTAGGTCATCTAAGTTTTAAGAAAATGAGGGATCTTGTAAAATTTGAGGTTGTTCGTGGTTTACCGAGATTTTGCATGAAGAATGATAATGTGTGTGGAAGTTGTCAAAAGAGTAAACAAAGAAGAGTGTCACACCAAATGTTATCACATTTCAATACCACACGGTGTTTTGAATTGCTTCATATGAACATTATGGGTCCAGTTGAAGTTGAAAGTGTTGGTGGAAGGAAATATTTGTTTGTGATTGTTGATGATTTTTCACATTTTACTTGTATCTATTTTTCACGTGAGAAATCTGAAACATTTGAAGTATTTAGAAATTGGCATATAAATGTTAGAACTAGATTGGACCATGGTAAAGAATTTGCGAACTCTTCTTTCTCGTCTTTTTGTGATAGAAAGAGGATTTCTCATGAATTTTTTGTACCTAAAAATCTACAACATAATGGAGTGGCAGAGAGGAAAAATCGTACATTGCATGAGACATCCCATGTCATGTTGAGTTCTAAAAGACTTTCAAAAGGTTTTTGAGCAGAAGCTCTTAATACTGCATGTTATATTGCCAATCATGTATATTTGAGGCCTGGAGGTTTGATGACCTCTTATGAAATACTTTTGGGAAAAAAGCCGAACCTCAAATATTTTCATGTCTTTGGTTGTATTTGCTATGTCCTGAATGATCATGATAACATTGCTCAATTTGGCTCTAAGGGTGACAAAAGTCTTTTCTTAGGCTACTCTTCAAATAACCATGCATATCGAGTTTATAATCTCCAGAAAAAGATGGTAATGGAATCTGTAAATATTGTATTCGATGACCTTTCTAGTCTTGCAGAAACCATGGAAGAAGATGTTAGAGAATTTTCTAACCGCAAGTCTACGGTGTCAAGTTTTAATATAGAGAAGTAAGGTTGTCGAGTCCACAGGGAATAATTATCGAATTATTGCTAAGTACTATAATATAGTAGTCTAACTTTATTTAGAAATTCAATATTTGATGGAGTTGATTATGCTAAAAATACCAAAAATAAATCAAAAATATGAAAATATCAATGAGTTTATCCAAATGATTAAATGAATTCTAGAGGTATGATGAATCTAGTTATCCCTTATGTTGTCAATATGGTTTATCAATCATCAATTACCAATTTATAAGTCAAGATTTCTACACTAATCATTCCCTCTCTCAAGTGCCAAATGATTTTAGATTCAATTGGGAAATCAATATCTCTATAAAAATCACCAATTAAAATCTCAATAAAACTATGAATCTTGATAAATGACTTCAAAGGATTCATAAATCTCTCAATTCTATGAAATCCAGGTTATGCTATTCAAAGGTCATGTATTCAATTACCTCTCAAGTGTCAAATCAAATACACCAAACAATCTAAATTATTGATCAAGTAATTTAGAAGCAATAGATCCAAATAGGACAAATAAATTGATAGATCTAGATTGACAAACCACAATTTCAAAACATAAGTTCAAACAATGATTACATCATCCCTCTAGAATTATAGAGTTTAGCTCATGATTGAAGAAAATGAATCCATAGGAATACAACAATACATCTTACAAGATATGAAGAAAGCAACAAAATAAGAATAAGAGTTGGGGAATCTTCTCTATTTCTAGATGGTAGAATCCTTCAATCTTCTTCTCCAAGCCTTTCCCAAGATATTCCAAGCCTTCTCTATTGTCTTCTAGTTGTTTTGTTGGCTGCCCAAGGGTCCAAGATCCCTAATTTCACGCCCCAAGACCTCTATTTATACTCCCACAAAAGTCAAGAAAAAGGAATAAGTTACATTGTAATTTCCTTGAGTATTAGCCATTTTCATATAGCAATGACTGCACAAGGGCGCCCGTCTCAAATATCCGCCCGGCCTGGCTAAAGATGGAAGTGGCTTTGGCCGCTCATTTCGCACCATCTAGGCGGCTGGCTAAGGCGATGAAGGCACGGGCACGGCGTAATTAAAAATTTCACGCTGCCCGGTTTTTCACCCCCGCGCTGCAGCGCCAAGACGACTTAAGCCCAGAAAAATGCGATTTTCTTCTTTTCCTCTTCTTCAAATGCGATTTCTTCCACCCAAACACGTTTTTCGCTGTTTTCATCAATTTCGGCATCCAAGACCTATCTCGACTCTCAAACGACAACTAATGACACAAACTCGACTCAAACGATGCTAAAATACTTGAAAACCCCGCAAAATCCTAGTCTATAATACTCAATACATTGGTATAAAAACCAACTTAACAAATACCCCCAAACTTAGACATTTGCTTGTCCTCAAGCAATTCTGGACTCTAAAAAAAATGGTAACAAGAAGAACACAAAAAGAAGAAACCGACTCAACCACCCAACTGCGAAACTTCACAACCAAACTCATTTGTCTTAATACTCGTTTCACTACCAATCAAACATGTGTTTTAACATTGTGATCAAAAGAGTGGAATGTACATGCCAACTCCGTTTACATTATTCAAATAGATTCACGCAATCAAGTGTTGTCAAAATGATCCACTTTTTGAATATAGAGATGAGATGCTTTAGGACTCCATAGGCTTGTCTTTCACACTAATCTCCCACTAATGTAAGCTAATGTAACACAAGGATCAATAGGACTTTTAAAGCTTGTATTGTGGGTTTAGGGTAAGGTAGGAAAATATGGGATTAAGTGGCTCAAATCACCCAAACACACAATTAACACTTCGAATTATCAATAAGCAACTACCCTTCACTTTTTAACATCCCTAATGTTTATGAACCTTCAATCCCAATGATTTTTCTCAATTTTTTTTTTCTTTTTTTTTTTTTTTCCGGAACCCCCAAACTTATTCTTTTGCGTACATGGGGTTCCATATTTTCTTTTCTCGGGCAACTTCATTCAATTAAATACACACCCTTCTCATCATACCCTCCTCAACTTCCAATATTTGTTTCTATACTTTGAGTGTATGATTGATGGTAATTAGGATATTAACCTTTAGGCTCTGGGTATTAGATTGGTTGCCAAAGAAACGGGTTTATAAGGCTCAAAAGGGAACACTAGGGAAAATATAATACAAAGGTAGGCATTCTAGGATCTGGCTTATTCAAAGATGGCCTAAATCACTTCCTTAATGTTACTTCACCTAGGATTTCGCCTCGACTAGTGATTAGACAAGTTCTAGCATCCGGTGGGATCATAAAGTAACCACTCAATTGCATAAATCATCCCCAAATAAATCAACAGAGTTAAGCACATAGATGGAATTAATGGAAAGAAGATTAAATCACAGTTCAACACATGCTCTCTTGACCGTTCAACTCATATTCGACAAATTCACTTAGTCAAGCAATTTCACAGTTTAACAAACGCCCCGACTCAACTTTAGACTTTTTTTTTTTATTTTATTATTTTTTTTAGCACTCAAAAGACACAAAATGAAACACAACAAAAGACACAAAATGAAACACAAAAACAGTTGCACTCCCCAAACTTAAAATGAACATTGTCCCCAATGGAGAGTGAGAAAAACTTTCCTGGTAGCCAAAGTGATTAGGACTCCGCATCGGAATCCCTATCAGAATCATGCGGTGGAAGATGAGCAATAGGACCTGGTGGTGGTGGTGTCGGAAATTGGAATTGTGTGTGCGTCTGGCCATAAATTTGAGCAAGAACTCTGTTGTGCTCATTGATATATTCTTCCCTCGCGGCTCGATGGCGTTGCTCGGCTACAAAAGCTACGACTAAGCGGCTGACGATAAGCCCTTCGCAAGTCTTGTACCTCACGCACTAATGCATCTCGAAGGATCGTCATCATGATGAGAGCTCGTGTGATGAGAATGACCCCCCCACGGAACCGGATGTAGAACCAACATCGTGTGATCGGGCTCGAGCCTCGTGCTCAGGCGGTGGAAGGACAAAATCGGGATCAAGTATATAGCCCGCCCCGGGTTAGGTACACCACCGCCCATTCGTCATAAGAAGCAATAATTGTAGAATCAATAGGCCCTTTAGGCCGCTCCAATGGTTCATTCTTGTCCCACGTAATTTTCTCTTTTTACACGGACCACAAATCAAGGCCGGCATTATCAATCCCGGACTTACAATGTCGATGGTGTAATGAATGGATTGTGCGATAATTATTCTTTGGATCGAACCGGATGTCGTGAATAATCGCATATAACGAGATAAGCTCGATGTTTCGTGACATCCTGACATGCTTGGTCGGCATTAGATTGTGACATATGAAATGAAACCATGCACGTCCGCACCGACTCAACGTAGTGTGAGGGAAGGCAAAGGATCCGAGAGACCTTTGTTGGACGCGCACATGCCGGGCGACAAAGAGCATGACAAATCATCTCTAAATCCGGTGGGCCGAGAAATGAATTCGGTATAAGGTGAGTGATCCACCTCAGGTAATCCATAATACTCTCGTATTTCTGATGGATCAATATACACGTAGTCACCACGCACATAAATCTCGTTAGGGTTATCGAGTGTGACATTCGCAATTGCAAAGAATTCTCGAACCACATTTGGTGCATACGGTCGGGTTGAGCACATAATTTTTTCCATCGCCTTTGGTTTATCATTTGTACAAGATTACCATCACTCGAACTCGGTTTCAACCCCCGCTCCGTGGTTATGCTCTTTGTGCCCAATTTATCATAAAAAAGATTTTGTGCCTCTAAGCTTGTGAAACGGCTAGTATCATATTCCTCGGAGGTACTCGCCTTGCTTTTGCCTTTGCTTTTGCTTGTTTTATTTGACTTTCCCATTTAATTGATCGTCTAATATCCTGGAAGAGTGAATAACCAAGACAACACGTAGAAACAAGCCATATGGATTAGGGGTTAGGAATTATCGCAATATCCCAAAAATATGCATCCGTGTCATCAATTAATGATCAAATTGTACTTGAATAACAATGAAGACAAGAATGAAATGCATAGGTGTAAGATTTTTCATTGGAGCATTTTGACAAACACCTTGTGAGCATAGTGATGACAAGAGATTAACACCAAATTCATAAAATAATTCATGCCCAATTATCAATACCAACCTAATTCTAACATACATCAATCATATATCCCAACAATTTATCCAACAATTAAACATGAATTTTAAATTGCAAGGAATATTGACAAGTTCTCCATATTAGGTCAATAATTGGGGAAAAGGGATGTACAAATTAAACCACCTTACCTAGATGATAGAGAGGATGAAAATGAGGATTAAGATGCTTAAGTGCTCCCTTGAGTGGTGCAAGATTCAGACGTTGTGCGTGCTTATGTGTAGAGAAGATGGAAGAGGATGAGGGGATGTGTTTTATTGAGAAAGAAATGAAAGGATGAATTCACATTCAACACTTAAAGACCCAAGACTTTGGGCGGTCTCATGACTGCAGCGCCACGTTGCAATTTGTGTCTTGCCGGTTTTTTACTCGTGACGTAGCGACCAATCTGGCCTGACAGCCAACCCAACCCCTTTTTTTTTATATAAATAAAAGCAAATTAACACCACACAAAATTTGATTCACATAAATACACAAAAAAAATCACACCAAATCCAAATAAATAAAAATAAGCCAAAATTAAAGAAAATAAAATCGCAATAAAATGCAATCCCACAAAAATCACTTGGGTTGCCTCCCAAGAAGCGCTAAATTTATAGTCATTAGCCGGACTTGACTACTCGGGCTCAAGAAATGTCATCACCAAGTGGAAGATTTAAAACCTTCCTTGCTTCATTTCCAAAATAATGTTTCAATCGTTGTCCGTTCACTTGGAATGAATTCCCATCGTTTCCTCTCAACTCGATCGCACCATAGGAAACACCCGTTCCACCACAAATGGTCCAGGACCATCGTGATTTGAGTTTACCTGGAAAGAGTTTCAATCGAGAGTTGAACAATAATACTTGTTGGCCGGGCAAGAAATCACGTCGCAAAATCATTTGATCATGCCATTTTTTCGTTTTTTCTTTATACATTTTGGCATTTTCATATGATTCTTGACGATATTCTTCCATTTCGTTTAATTGAAGTAATCGGTTTTCACCGGCCTCTTTCAAGTTAAAATTCAATTTCTTAATTGCCCAATAAGCTCGATGCTCAAGTTCAACCGGCAAATGGCACGCTTTACCAAACACCAATCGATATGGTGACATACCAATGGGTGTTTTATAAGCGTCGCGATAAGCCCACAAAGCATCATCGAGCTTTTGTGCCCAATCCTTTCGATTAAAACTCACCGTTTTTCAAGAATTTGTTTCACTTCACGATTGGAAATTTCAAACTTGACCATTAGATTGAGGATGATAACCAAGCGCAATCTTATACGACGCACACCAATTTTAGCAAGAAGGTTATTAAATAATTTATTACAAAAATGTGTACCTTCATCACTTACAATAGCTCGAGGAGTACCGAACCGAGTGAAAATATGCTTGTGCAAGAATTTGAGTACTACCTTAGCATCATTCGTTGGTGTAGCAATCGCCTCAACCCACTTGGAGACGTAATCAACCGCAAGCAAAATGTACAAATTTCCATAGGACGCGGGAAATGGCCCCATAGAGTCAATACCCCATACATCAAACAACTCCACCTCCATTATGTTTGTCAAAGGAAGCTCATGACGCCGTGAAATATTACCGACCCTTTGGCATCGATCACAAGTTTTCACAAAGGCATAACAATCCTTGAATAATGTTGGCCAATAAAAACCAGATTGTAATACCTTTGCAGCTGTTCGGGTTGGCCCGAAATGTCCCCCATAAGATGATGAATGACAATGTTGAAGAATCTCTCCAATTTCTTCCTTAGGAACACAACGGCGAATGATAGAGTCCGCGCATCTCTTGAACAGTAACGGATCATCCCACAAATAAGACTTAACATCATGTAAGAATTTTTTCTTTTGGTGTGAAGTCAAGTCCGTGGCAAAACTCCTCCCAGGTAATTAACAAAATCTGCGTACCAGGGTAATGATGTCTCAACACGCATAATTTGTTCATCAGGAAATGATTCTTTTATTGGACTCTCAATCACCTCGTAAGGTTGCTCAAGACGGGATAGATGATCGGCAACCCCATTCTCGCTTCCTTTTTTATCTCGAATCTCAATATTAAATTCTTGCAAGAGCAAAATCCATCGAATTAATCGAGGTTTTGCATCCTTTTGGAGAAAAGATATCGGATTGCCGCATGATCCATGTAAACAATCACCTTTGTACCCACCAAGTATGCTCGGAATTTATCAAATGCAAAAACTACCGCCAACATCTCTTTTTCTGTGGTGGTGTAGTTTTGTTGGGCGTTGTCCATGGTCCTACTTGCGTAGTAAATAGCTTTAAAAATTCTGTCTCGCCTTTGACCGAGAACGGCACCCCTTTGCATAATCACTTGCATCGCACATGAGCTCAAATAGTTGAGTCCAATCCGGCACTATCATAATCGAGAGTGAAATGAGTGCCTTTTTATCCTGTTCAAATGCCCGCAAACACAACTCATCAAAGCAAAAGATAGCATCTTTTTCAAGGAGATTACAAAGTGGTTTAACAATTTTTGAAAAATCTTTTATGAATCTCCTATAAAATCCTCGCATGCCCTAAAAAGCTTCTTATGCCTTTCACATTTGAAGGTGGGGGTAGCTTTTCAATAGCCACAACCTTCGCCTGTCTACTTCCAAACACATGTACAAGAAATACGATGTCCAAGTACAATCCCTTCTTTGACCATAAAGTGACATTTTTCCCAATTGAGCACAAGATTAGTTTCCTCACAACGTTGCAAAACCATAGATAAGTTATGCAAACAATGGTCAAAAGAAGTACAAAAAACAGAAAAATCGTCCATAAAAATTTCCATGATTTCCTCAACCATACCATGAAAGATCGCCATCATACACCTCACGAAAAGTAGCGGTGCATTACATAATCCAAATGGCATCTGCGAAATGCAAAAGTACCATATGGACATGTAAAAGTAGTCTTTTCTTGATCTTCGGGGCAATGGCGATTTGATTGTATCCTGAATAGCCATCAAGAAAACAATAATATTGGTAACCCGCCAACTTTGTCCAACATTTGATCAATAAAGGGGAGGGGAAAATGATCCTTACGAGTAGCTTTATTCAATTTTCTATAGTCAATACATACGCCATCCCGTGACGGTTCGTGTAGAAATTAATTCGTTGTTATCATTTTTCACCAGCTGTCATACCTCCTTTTTTAGGGACAACTGTCTAGGACTCACCCATGAACTATCGAAATGGCATAAATTATACCTGCTTTAGCCACTTTAAAACCTCATTTCTCACGACTTCTTTCATTGCGGGATTAAGTCGTCTTTGGTGTTCAATAGATGGTTTATAAGATTCTTCCATTAAAATTTTGTGCATTACAATGGAAGGACTTATACCTTTCAAATCGTAAATATACCAACCTAAGGCCGACTTATGTTCACGAAGCACACGCAACAACTTATCCAATTCGGATGAAGATAATGAAGCGAGAAACAATTACGGGTAAGTTTTATCTTTTCCCAAAAATGCATATTGAAGATGTTAGGAAGTTCCTTTAGTTCTAAAGTACCTTCGGAATATTTTCAATATTAACATTTTCTAATGCTTCCTTTTGTTTTTCTTTTACAATTTCTTTAGCCTCAAGGAAAGAATAAACTCAAGCAAATCAATATCATCACTATCTTCCTCATCACATTTCATTATTGAATTAATCAAACAATGTTCTAACGGATCTTTTAAATCTTGTTTTATAACTTCCGTTTGATCACATTGTTCGATTTTATCAATAAAATGACATGTGTGAGGTTCTTCTTGAAATTTCATTTGCTTTATAAATGTTAAATAGTACCTCATCATCATTTACCCGTAATGTTAACTCTCCTCGTTGCACGTCAATTAAAGCTCGTCCCGTTCTGCTAGAAAAGGTCTCCCAAGAATCAATGGCATTTCATGATCTTCCTCCATATCCAACACCACAAAGTCCGCCCGGAAATATGAATTTATCCACTTTGATCAACACATCTTCAATCACTCCTCTTGGGTAGGTGAGTGATCTATCGCTAATTGCAATGTGATGGTAGATGGCGTTATTTCTCCAAGGCCAAGTTTCAAAGCAGACAACGGCATAAGATTAATGCTAGCACCTAAATCACAAAGAGCTTTATTAAAATAAGAATCACCAATAGTGCAAGGGATAGTGAAACTCCCGGATCTCTTAATTTTTGTGGTAGCTTTCTTTGCAAAATGGCGCTACACTCTTCCGTGAGATTGACCGTCTCATATGCTTCCAACCTTCTCTTTTCGACATCACATCCTTCATGAATTTTGCATAGTTTGGCATTTGCTCGAGTGCATCGACAAAAGGGATGTTGATGTGAATTTTCTTGAATATTTCCAAAAACTTGGAAAATTGAGCGTCAACTTTTTTCTTCGAAATCTCTGTGGAAAAGGAAGAGCATTTGGTAACACATTATCGAATTGGAAGTTGGTTTTACCTCAATTTTTGCCTTTTTTCGATTGCTTATCAATGCCCTCTTCATTTTGGAGTGTTTGAGCTTGCTTTCGGTTCTTTGGTGGCATGAGCAGGCATCTTTGGTTCATCATATTCCGTCCCACTTCTCAACTTAATGGCCTTGGAATGTTCCGTGGGTTCACCTCGGTGTTACTTGGAAACGTATCAACTTTTCATTTGTGAATTAATAGCCGTGGCCAATTGACCCACATGTGTCCCCAAAGATTTAAGATGACTTTCAATTGTTGTCACCCTTGAACCCAAATTTTCTATGTTAGAATCGGCTTTGTTCATCCTTGCTCTTGATTCTACAAGGAATGAACTAAGTAATTCCTCCAAAGATGGCTTTTGTTCTCCCACATGTGTGCTCGTACTTGCTTAATTCTGATATCCCGGAGGTGGTTGCAACACATTTCTCGTATTGCTATACGAGAAGTTTTCATGATTGCGAAGTCCCGGGATGATAGTGTGTCGGCAATTGATTCCCTCTATTGTTGAAACCCCGATTATTCACATAATTCGCTTGTTCCGTATCGGGATTCACAATTTCTTGACTTATCTCCATGACGGACCTCGATTGTTGTTTTCCACCCGGACTTAGTGTAGTAATTTGCTTTGACAAGGCGGAAATTTGAGAGGCCAATGCGGGACATAGTATCAAGTTCAAGAACACCGCAACTTTTCTTGGCGTAGATCTTTCGTGACGGCCATTGATAACTATTGGCAGCCATCTCTTGAGTAAAAGCATGGCTTCACTTGGAGTTTTAGCCATCAATGTACCTCTCGCAACATCTATAATAGTTCTTGAATGCCCATTCATACCATTGTAGAAATATTGAACCTTTTGCCAATCTGCGTACCGTGTTGTGGACACCTCCTCAATAATTCTTTGAATCACTCCCAAGCTTCGTAGAGTGGCTCAAAGTCGAGTTGATGAAATTGAGCAATCTCACTTTTCAGTTGAAGTGTCTTACTAGGTGGAAAGAATTTTGCCATGAATTTTTTGGTGAGATCATTCCAACTAGTGATACTTCCGGTGGAAAGGTTTGAAGCCACTTTGTCTAGCTTTATCACGAAGTGAAAACGGAAATAACCTCAACCGAATAGCTTCATCGGGAACCCCATTCATTTTGATAGTGTCACATATCTCAAGAAAAATAGCCAAATGAGCATTCGTCTACGGCACTACCCCAAACCGATTTTGTTGCACCATGTTTATTAAGGCGGCTTCAATTCAAAATTGTTCGCATTGATAGGTTGGCGAACAATACCCGAATAGTTTTGATTTGTGGTTGGTCGAAAATAATCCCGAATGGCCCTTTCCGGTGGTGCAACAATAGGTATGCGGTCTTCATCATCACCGATTCTCGCCATTTTTGTGAACTCGATTCTTCGTGCGGCTCTAATCTTTCAAGCGTTCTTTCAATTTTCGGATCAAATAAGATTAAATTAGCACTTTTATTTTTCGCATCAACAAGAAAACACAAAAATGACAATGACCCTATTGTAACAAAAGAAACCAATCTAAATTAAAGTAAAACTACTAAGTAATAATATTAGCGCAAATAAGATGAATTATTATTCCCAAGACAGCGCCAAAAACTTGTTAGAGAATTTTCTAACCGCAAGTCTACGGTGTCAAGTTTTAATATAGAGAAGTAAGGTTGTCGAATCCACAGGGAATAATTATCGAATTATTGCTAAGTACTATAATATAGTAGTCTAACTTTATTTAGAAATTCAATATTTGATGGAGTTGATTATGCTAAAAATACCAAAAATAAATCAAGAATATGAAAATATCAATGAGTTTATCCAAATGATTAAATGAATTCTAGAGGTATGATGAATCTAGTTATCCCTTATGTTGTCAATATGGTTTATCAATCATCAATTACCAATTTATAAGTCAAGATTTCTACACTAATCATTCCCTCTCTCAAGTGCCAAATGATTTTAGATTCAATTGGGAAATCAATATCTCTATAAAAATCACCAATTAAAATCTCAATAAAACTATGAATCTTGATAAATGACTTCAAAGGATTCATAAATCTCTCAATTCTATGAAATCCTAGGTTATGCTATTCAAAGGTCATGTATTCAATTACCTCTCTCAAGTGTCAAATCAAATACACCAAACAATCTAAATTATTGATCAAGTAATTTAGAAGCAATAGATCCAAATAGCACAAATAAATTGATAGATCTAGATTGACAAACCACAATTTCAAAACATAAGTTCAAACAATGATTACATCATCCCTCTAGAATTATAGAGTTTAGCTCATGATTGAAGAAAATGAATCCATAGGAATACAACAATACATCTTACAAGATATGAAGAAAGCAACAAAATAAGAATAAGAGTTGGGGAATCTTCTCTATTTCTAGATGGTAGAATCCTTCAATCTTCTTCTCCAAGCCTTTCCCAAGATATTCCAAGCCTTCTCTATTGTCTTCTAGTTGTTTTGTTGGCTGCCCAAGGGTCCAAGATCCCTAATTTCACGCCCCAAGACCTCTATTTATACTCCTACAAAAGTCCAATAAAAAGGAATAAGTTACATTGTAATTTCCGCCTGTGGGCGGCTGCGACGCTACACACGGTGCTGCTGGGCGCCGTCTCAAATATCCGCCGCCTGCAGCATATTTTATTTTCGCACTCATCTGGCGGCTGGCGCTAAGGACGGGCGCTGCAGCGCCACTTAAAAATTTCACGCGTTGCCCGGTTTTTCACCCCAGCTGGGGTCTTCAGTCTTGCAGCGCAAAGACGACTTAAGCCCAGAAAAATGCAATTTTCTTCTTTTCCTCTTCTTCAAATGCGATTTCTTCCACCCAAACACGTTTTTCGCTGTTTTCATCAATTTCGGCATCCAAGACCTATCTCGACTCTCAAACGACAACTAATGACACAAACTCGACTCAAACGACGCTAAAATACTTGAAAACCCCGCAAAATCCTAGTCTATAATACTCAATACATTGGTATAAAAACCAACTTAACAGAAGACCCATTTGATGACTTGATGGAAATGTCATGGGCTCAACAGTCGCAGTCTGTACCAGATGTTATACCAAATGATACAATATCTACAACCACATCTTCGCAGCATGAATCGACTATTGATACAGATGTCATAAAAGATGTTGTCCCAGATGTCGTAAAAGATGTTGCCCCAGATGTCACAACATCTGCTACCACATCTGGATCTGCAGAGAATGAAACTAATTATGACCCTTATATTGAAGCAAACTTGGAAGGACATGATTTAATCATCAATGAAAGACGGGATCCCCCAAGCAGAATTCAAAAGAATCATCCAATCTCTCAAGTCATAAGTGATGTATCTGAAGGCATAAGAACTAGAAGGAAAGAAAGGGTAAACTATCGAGATATGGTAAGACTAGTGTGTTTGTATTTTACTTGTTCAATGGTAAGAACTTCATATTGTGTCACTTTTTGTGAGCCTAAAAATGTGTTTGATGCTTTGAGAGATGATTTTTGGAATAATACTTTGAATGAAGATTTTGATCGATTCAATAGAAAAGAAAATGATTTTCATTGTGATATTTTAACCATTTATTGTGATAATATGAGTGCGATTGATATCTCAAAAAATCTTGTCCAACATTCTGGTACTAAACACATAGATATTAGACATCACTTTATTCGAGATTTAGTTGAGAAAAATATAATTCGAATTGAGTATATTGCTACTAAAAATCAGCTTGCAGACATCTTCACCAAGGCTTTGGATTTTGAGAGATTCTCCAATTTATAGAAGTATTTCGATTTGGTTGTTCTCTGAAATGTTACACGATATGTCACAACATTGCACATCACATCCGCTGTGACATCCAAACACTGCATCTCTTTTTCTCTCCTCTATTTTTTTTGGATTTTTTTGTAGACATCCCTGCATAGTAAGCTCATCATGCATATCTGCAAAAAGTGGATTGATGGTTCGAACTAGTCCCATATATTGCCTCACTTGGAAAACCGGTGTGAGTTGATCTCTCGAATCCAAAAAAAATGATGATATTGTTTCCCAGTAGCTGAGTTGTGAATAAAGTCTTGATCATGCTTGGAGGCATTCTAGGAAAAAGCTACCAACCCATTGTGTGAAGCTATTCCTTGTGACTAATTTTTTCAAGCTTATTGTTGTTTTAAAAGGCATGATCATGTTGAAAAGAGCTACATATGACATTTGAGTGAAAGATCCCTGTTGGTTAACTCCCTCATGAGACTTGGAAAAATTCAAGAAAATTCGAAAATTTTGAAAAGCTGGGATTTCGGATTGTGATTCATTGAATCAGTTAGTACATGTGTGACTCAAAATGTGATGACATTTGAACCTATATCCATTGCTGCACCACATTTCACCTCTTGTGTGCGATTTTTTTGGCTGTTTAGGCATATTAGGTTTTGCATGTCCTGGTGATGTTGGCTAATTTGCTGAGGTTTGGTTTCAGTATATAATCTGAGTTTAATATTTTCCTCTTCCCAAAATCTCAAAAATCTTGATGGATAATAATTGGTGGGTTATACACGGTTTGAAGGACTTGGAAGAATTGGGATAGATTTTGCTCATAATTATCTATATCTTTGGTTAAGAGTGTCATTGAATTGTAGGATTCTATTTCTATATTTTTGGGAATCTTAATTTATGGAAAATCTTGATTTTTTTATTATTCTTGATCATATTTTCGGCGTTTGTCCTCCAAAAATTCCACATTCTTGTGATTCTTTATTCTCCTCAAATATTTGAATATGAAATGAACTTTTTACGTGTCCAAGTCAGGGGGAGCATACATGATTTTGTTACCTATGTTTTCTAGACAAAAATGGGGAGAATTTTTTTGATTGATCTTGATTATGATACTTTCGATTTAGGGGGAGTTTTCTGGTTTTCTGGATATTTGATATTTGATTGCTTTGTTGGATGTTTTTTGCTGCAGTTATGAATGTGACCTGAAATGTGATTGCATCTATTTCAGTATTTTTACTCAGCATGATATTTAGGAGAAGTTGTTATATTAAGGGGGAGTTAGTTTGTTTTGTGCTTGATAAGTGTTTTGTCCAGAAAGGCAAAAAGGGGGAGATTGTTAGGGCGTGATTTTTTGCCCAAGTAATTTCCTAAAATAAAAGATTATGTTTTTAATTGTTTTGCCTTTCTAGACTTATGGTATGATTAGGACTTATTTAGATTAGGAATCAAATCATATTGATATGGTATTGATATATTAGGACTCTTTGATATTTATCTTGTTTCATAACATAAGTGATTTACTTGTCATATATTTGTATATATCTTCTTTCCTTGTGTATTAGGACTCATTGAAGGGTTTGGACGCCTATTTAAAGTGAAGATGACGTCCATAATCCATACACAAGAAATACACTAGAGTTACAAGAGTCTTGAGAGAGTTAAGAGTCATACAAGCACGAGGAGTCTCGTTGCCCTTGATGCAATCTCGAATGTGACTACATCTGAGATTACATTCAGCCCTGCAGTTGTGTTTGTTAGCTTTTTCATCCATTGTTTTTAGTATCGCGATTAACGAAGTCCACATATTTCTATCGTTGGATGAGTTGAATTACATAGATCAGATCTACTCTAGATAAGAGTTTTTCGTTGATTTTCTACTAGTTGGTTTTAGTATTTTTGTATATGGAATCAAACGATTTTACTATTGGAAAGTTTCGCCATATTGGCACATCTACAAGCTAGTTGGCTTGTAGATAATTTTTATATCTTGTGTCTTGTTTCTGTTTTCAGTTTCGCCATATTGATTCATGGTGGATGTACGATGAAAAATTATGTGTTCAATTTTGCAATATAAGTAGTTGAAGAAAAGATGTTTTTCATATGTTTTTGGTAAAATGTATTGAACATTTAAGTAGAATGTATTACATCTTTAACTAAAAAGTATTACATATTGAACTGAAAAAATATTACATTTTTAACTGAAAGTACTACATGTTTAAAGTAAAAAAATATTATTTTTTGAACTGAATAATATCATATGTTAAACTAAAAAGTATTACAGTTTTAAGTGAAAAATATACGTTTTCAAAAATAACAAAACCGGTATTATTTCTTTGTTTAAGAGTGTAGTATTTTATTACAAAAAGTATCACATTTGTCCTAACAAATATATGTTTTCAAAGTAACAAAACTGAAGAAAAAAGTACCTTGTTTATGCGGGGGTCACTATTCATCTCCAGCATCATATTACCAAGAGTATCACTTTTTTTTAAATAAAAAGTATTACATTTTTCTAATGAAAGTAGTTTTTTGCTCAAAAGTATTATTTGTTTCAAAGTATTACTTTTTTCTCAAAAAGTATTACTGCTTTTATTTTGGTTGTCCATTGACTGTTGACTTTTTAACTCGTGGATTTTTTTTGTTTCACTCGATCCGATCCGTCTCACATACATATATCCATGATATGGTCTCATAAGAGACCTACTCCTAAAATTTATACTTAAATATTAATACGATAATTTTATATGATAAAAACTCATATAAGACCGTCTCACGGGTCGCATTTCGTGATATAGGTCCTCCATAACCTGTGATCCAGTCTAAAAGACTAGTGGAATTTATGCAAATTTTTAGGTTAATAGATGGGTGTTGTGATAATTAAAAAGTATTAGTTTTTTTCTCAAAAAGTATCACTTTTACTTTGAAAAGCACACATTTTCAAAGTAATTCTTTTTGGCAGTGATACTTTTGTAACATTAGGCAGTAAAATAGTACCACTTCATATTCGAAAGGTGTCACTTTTTATTTAAAATGTATCAATTTTTACTCTGCAAAGTATTGTTGGTAAAATTTTCTGGTGTATGGTTTCTGTTTTTGGAAAATGGCTGGATTTAGTGTAGGTTTAAGTCGAGGCCTGATTTCGAATCAGTCTCCGCAAGACGAAAACGCCCCGTACACCGAGTGCTTACGGTTCCGGCATTCGCCTCTAAGATACAACGACTTTTATGTCTCGAGTTTACAACACTTGCAAACTGGAAACACAGCGAACAACTAAAAGTTTGAACTTTCAAGCTTTGAACGAAAGGGAAAATCAATATGCTCGTATGATGCAAAAATCAGGTTATTATCTGAGTTTTTCGTATTCAAATCATCTGCAGGGGCTTCAAAATTATAGGCAACGAAGTGCCCGTACGGAAAATCGCGTCTGTAGGCTCGAAAGGCACATTTTCATTTGAGCAGGACGCACTGCGTAGGAGAGCACACGGCAAGACGGGCGTCGTGCGCTTTGCCCGTGCGTGCGGCAAACTTAAACCTTCGGCACCCAAGACGACCCAGGACGCACGGGTGTGCGCCGCCCGTGCGTGTAGGCGCAAACTCTCGGCGAGTAGCACGACCCGACCGCACGGGCGTGCTCTGCCGTCTTGTGGGCCGAAATATTTTCCCGGTTGAACTCTTTTTAATTAATTACGAAAATTAATTAAATATTTTAATGTTTTAAAGGTTTTTGGTCCAAAAAGAATAAGGGCCTTGAAGCCCAAGCCCAAGCCCAGGCCCGGCCCAGCCCACGACCCACGACCCACGACCGGGCCGGGCCGGCCGGCGGGCGGGCGCGGCGGCGGCGGCAGCAGGCGTGTGTGCTTTTGACCAAACCCACAAGCATGTAGGTCCTCTCCCCTTTAAAAACTTGGGTGCCCCAAGGGCCCAAACCCATTTATCCAACTTAGGATAAATAAAGTGTGCAACTTTACCTCCTTTTTCCTATGTGGGATGGAGCATCTCTCCTCCCCCACATTTTCTATTTTCCATACCATTTATTTGTATTAAGTGGCTAACTTCTAGCATTAATTTCTCATTCACCCGGAATCGGTTTTGAGAAATTCCAAATGCTATTCTCATCTACTCTCTTAGTAGAATTTTTACAAATAATTTAATTCCATTTTTCACAAATGGAAACCACTTAATTGATTGGTCAAAATCGGGTCAACACCCCATTTATCAATAACCAATTCCAACAATCACCCACATGAATGAAATTAATGCATGCGTGTATGCAGATTCACTTGAAAGTCTCGGCGAATCGTTATTGCATCAGGATAGGTAGCTTGTGGCTTTGAACCTTCCTTAGTAAGGTACTATCGGATTTACTAGCTGCTTAGTGACGCGATGTCTTGAACTACTCAGCCGTTTGTGTAAACCAAGACAACAGTACTTACACAATAACAACTCTAACAATTGTTGTTCTCACGTTGTGTCCATTTCGGCCCTGGACCATATCTTAGATTCATAAGTGTTTCTTTCGAAGCGGCCATTACTTCTCACTTATATAGGTGATCTCCTATTGAAGAGTATCCGGCCATACTCCACCTTTCGGTATAGGAATCATTAAAAGTCTTAAACTTAACCTCACCACATTCAGCAGGTTTAAATACACTTGGATGTATCGAGAATGAGCTAACACATTTTCCAAGTGTTCATCTGAACATTCATAACTTAGTTGTCCCATTGAACCAAGGTCTTGGGATCTCCAATTCACAAGGTTGGGTTACCGCTATGAACATTCTTTAAGTTGTGGATTTTAAACCCATTCCCCTTAACAACTTATACAGTTGATCTCGATTAATGCCTTTCGTAAGCGGATCGCAAGGTTTTCCTTTGACTTTACGTAGTCAACCGAAATAACCCCATTCGAAATCAACTGCCTAATGGTATTGTGTCTCCGACGTATATGTCTAGACTTACCATTATACATCTTGCTTTGTGCCCTTCCGATTGCCGATTGACTATCACAAAGTGTATCAAACAAAGCAGCACAAGGCTTATTCCAACAAGGAATATCCTCTAAGAAGTTTCTAAGCCATTTCGCTTCTTCTCCACTTTATCCAAAGCAATGAACTCGGATTCCATAGTGGATCGAGCTATGCACGTCCGCTTAGAAGACTTCCATGACACCGCTCCTCCACCTATTTGTGAAAACAAATCCACTTGTGGACTTGGAGTCTTTTGTGTCTCGATATCCAATTGGCATCACAATATCCTTCTAATATTCTTTGGATATCTTGTATAAAGTATTCCATAGTTCATGGTATACTTTAAATATCTAAGTACCCTTGTCACGGCTTTCGGTGATCCGTACTTGGGTTACTTGTGAACCTACTTAGTTTACTCATTTGAATATGCAATGTCCGGACGTGTACGGTTCGCTAAGTACATCGACCGCCAATTACCCTTGCATATTCGGTGAGAAACTGGTTCGCCTCTATTCTTGGCCAAGTGTAGACTTAGATCTACAGGTGTCTTAAGGAGAGGATTATCAAAAGCATTAAACCTTCTCGAGTATGCTTTCGACATAATGGGATTGTGACAAGACAATTCCATCTCAAGTCCTAGAGATTTTAATCCCTAATATAACATCGATAATCCCATATCCTTCATGTCAAAGTTTCTTTTTAACATGTTCTTAGTATTCACGATTAAATCATGACTACTTCCCATAATCAACATATCATCTACATAAAGGCATACTATGACGTAATCATTTGTAGTACCTTTAATGTAGACACACTTGTCACATTCGTTGATCTTGAAACCGTTTGACTTCATAGTCGAGTCAAACTTTTTGTGCCATTGCTTAGGTGCTTGTTTTAGTCCATAAAGTGACTTAACAAGTTTACACCTTTCGCTCTTGACCGGGTGCAATGTACCCCTCGGGTTGTTCCATATAAATTTCTTCTTCAAGTTCCCCATTCAAGAAGCGTAGTTTTAACGTCCATTTGATGTATCTCAAGGTTATGCAAAGTCTGCAATAGCAATGAGAACACGAATGGACGTAATCCTCGTGTGAGGAGAATATGTATCGAAGAAATCATATCCCTCCTTTTGTCTAAACCCTTTAGCTACCAATCGGGCTTTATACTTGTCAATAGATCCATCTGCTTTATACTTCCTTTTAAGGATCCACTTGCATCCCAAAGGCTTGCAACCCGGCGGGAGATCAACCAACTCCCAAGTGTGATTTTGCATGATGGAATCTATCTCATTATTGATAGCTTCTTTCCAGAGAGGAGCTTCTGGACTAGACAATGCTTCTTGAATAGTTCGGGGTTCGTTTTCTAACATATAAGTTAGAAAATCAGGACCAAAAGACTTAGCTACTTTTGTCCTTTTACTGCGTCTTGGTTCCTCTTCATCATCACTTTGAGGTAACCTTGCAGTTTCATAAGTCCGTTTACTCGAACTTTCTTCTTTCCGTTCTTTGTTCGGAAAGATATTCTCGAAGAATACAACATTCCTAGATTCAATGATCATACCTTCATTTATATCAGGAATAGCCGACTTGTGCACTAAAAAGCGATATGCACTACTATTGTTAGCATATCCAATGAAAGCACAATCGATCGTCTTCGAACCGATTCTTACTTGTTTTGGCTTAGGTACTTCGACTTTAGCCAAACACCCCCACACTTTAAGGTATTTGTATGACGGTTTATGTCCCTTCCATAACTCATATGGAGTTTCATTTTTACCTTTGTGTGGGATCTTATTAAGAATGTAGTTCGCAGAAAGTATGGCTTCCCCCCACAAATTTTGGGGTAAGCCAGAACTTAGCAACATCGCATTCATCATCTCCTTAAGAGTACGATTCTTGCGTTCTGCAACACCATTTGATTGAGGTGAGTAAGGTGCAGTCGTTTGATGAATTATACCCGCTTCCGAACAAAATTCTTCAAACGGAGCAACATACTCTCCGCCTCTATCACGAATCATCTTAATTTTCAAATTAAGCTGATTTTCAACTTCATTCTTATAAGTTTTAAAAGCTACTAAAGCTTCATCTTTGCTTTTCAAAAGATATACATAACAATATCTTGTGCAATCATCTATAAACGTTATGAAGTACTTTTTCCCACCTCGAGTTTGCACAAGTTTTAAGTCACACACATCTGTATGAATTAACTCGAGTGGTTTAGTACTTCTCGTTACCGAATGAAACGGTGCCTTGGCCAATTTTGCTTCAACACAAATTTCGCATTTGTCTTGTGAATCGGTTTTAAACGTAGGTATTAATTCCAGATTCACTAAGCTTTTAATTGTGTTGAAGTTTACGTGTCCTAATCTATCATGCCATAAATTAGAACAATCCAACAAGTAAAGTAGTAACGTTTTTATTCTTCGCCTCTTGGCGGAAAAATGACATTAGACATTTTAAAATGTGCCCTTATCAAGGTAACCTTTACATAAAAACGACCATTCTTGGTCATTACAAACTTGTCGGACTCAAACACTAGCCTAAATCCGGCCTTGCTAAGCAACGAACCGGAAACCAAGTTCTTGCGGATGTCCGGGACATGCAAAGACATCTACAAGCGTAAGCTCCTTCCCTAAGTCATCTTGAGCACCACCTTTTCCAAGCCCAACGATGTTGGAAGTCGAGGAGTTCCCATGAACAACTTTTTTCCATTAATCGGAGTGTAGGAGGAGAACATCTCCTTATCGGCACAAATGTGACGAGTAGCCCCTGATATCTATCCACCACTCCCTTGGGTTATCCACCATATTGGCTTCAAACACAACAAGTGAGAGATCGAGCCCGGCAAGTCTATTGAACCGACTTGTCCTCCGTCACATGGCTTGTTGGTTGCCACCTTGATTGCCCTTCTTTGGGTGTCGGCAATCCTTTGCCATGTGGTTCGGTTTGCCACAATTGTAGCAATTTCCTTGAACTTTTTGGCCTTGCCTTTCTCCTTCCCTGAGTGCTTACGTTTCTTGCTAGTGCTTGACTCGGCAAGATTGGCCTTAGCCTCCATTCCGATTTCTTTGGTTTTAACATCGATTTCGGTTGTCTTCTTCGATGCGAAGCCGAACAATCAGATCCTCAAGCCCCATCTCTTTGCGCTTGTGCTTGAGGTAGTTTTTGAAATCCTTCCACAATGGCGACAATTTTTTCGATAATTGCAGCCACTTGAAAAGATTCATTCAAAAGCATCCCTTCGACACTAAGTCGTGAAGGATGATTTGAATCTCGAACTTGGCCGATCACCGTCTTGGTGTCAACCATCGGTACTCCAGAATTTGCCGACAACAAATTTCTTTGTGCCGCATCTTCCGCCTTCTTGTATTTCTTCTCCAAGGATCGCCAATTCCTTGGGACGTCTTGAACGTGCTATAGACATTGTAGAGAGTGTCGTCTAGCCCGTTCAAGACATAGTTGCGACATAGAAAATCGTTGTTATGCCAAGCATCCACAGCGATTCTCCGGTTGTTGTCAACTTCGTCTTCTTCAACGGCGTGAGGGGGTCGTCCTTTAGGAAACGAGCCAACCCCAAAGTAGTGAGGTAGAATAAAGATCTCACATTTGCCAACGTTTGAAGTCGGCACAGAAAACTTGGGCGGTTTTTCGCCGTGAGCGGGAGCAGCAGCCATGGGTGTGAACGAGATCGAACTGGATGCCATCGTCTTCAACAGAAACGTAAGGAAATATAATTTTCGTCTTGCGATTGTTGGGTAAAATTTCTGGTGAAGGTTCTTGTTTGAAAAAAAAAAAGGCTGGAATAGAGTGTTTAGGCTTAAGTCGAGGCCTGATTTAGAATCAGCCTCCGCAAGACGAAAACGCCCCGTACACCGAGTGCTTACGGTTCCGGCGTTCGCCTCTAAGATACAACGACTTTTACGTCTCGAGTTTACAGCCGTTGCAAACTGGAAACACGAACAACTAAAAGTTCAAACTTTCAAGCTTTGAACGAAAGGGAAATTCAATATGCTCGTATGATGCAAATGACAGGTTATTATCCGAGTTTTTACGTGTTCAAATCATCTCATAGGGGCTTCAAAATTATAGGCAACAAAGTGCCCGTGACGGAAAATCGCGTCGTAGGCTCGAAAGGCACATTTTATTTGAACAACGACGCCCTTTTCAGAGAGAGCACGGCCTAGACGCACGGGGCGTGCGCCGCCCATGCGTGCGTGCTTAAACCCCGGCACCAAAGACGACCCAGACACACGGGCGTGCGCGCCCGCGTCGCGTGTAAGCGCAAACTCGGATGTAGCACGACCCGACCGCACGGGCGTGCTCTCGCCTATGCGCGGCCGAAATATTTTCCCAGCTTGAACTCTTTTTAATTAATTACGAAAATTAATTAAATCTATTTAATTAATTACTTAAAATTAATTAAATATTTTAATGTTTTAAAGGTTTTTGGTCCAAAAGAATAAGGGCCTTGAAGCCCAAGCCCAAGCCCAGGCCCACGACCCACGACCCACGACCCACGACCCCGGGCCGGGCCGGCCGGGCGGTGGGCGGCGCGGCAGGCAAGGCTGGCGTGTGTGCTTTTGACCAAACCCACAAGCATGTAGGTCCTCTCCCCTTTAAAAACTTGGGTGCCCCCAAGGGCTCAAACCCATTTGTCCAACTTAGGATAAATAAAGTGTGCAACTTTACCTCCTTTTTCCTATGTGGGATGGAGCATCTCTCCTCCCCCACATTTTCTATTTTCCATACCATTTATTTGTATTAAGTGGCTAACTTCTAGCATTAATTTCTCATTCACCTGGAATCGGTTTTGAGAAATTCCAAATGCTATTCTCATCTACTCTCTTAGTAGAATTTTTACAAATAATTTAATTCCATTTTTCACAAATGGAAACCACTTAATTGATTGGTCAAAATCGGGTCAACACCCCATTTATCAATAACCAATTCCAACAAGTATATGTTTTCAAAGTAACAAAACTGATATTATTAACCTGCAAAATTATACACAACCTTGTTTAAGTATCACTTTTTATAAAACAAAAATATCATTTTTACTATACAAAGTATATGTTTTCAAAGTATCGAAACTGATATTAGTAGTCACTGAACAGTATTAGTTTTTCTTATTAAAAGTATTAGTTTTTCGATTGAAAAGTATTATAGCCCCTAAAAATATTTAATTTTTCCGCAAATTCCACGACCTTATTCATAACTTATGCATCTTCTCTTCTGTTTCTCAAACCCATCTACCTCTCCTTATTTACAACTTTCTTCTTCAGTCAAACCTACTTATTGATTCTATGCCAATGACCGATTAGCCGAATAAACAATAACAAAGTTTGAGAAAACAGAAAATGGAGAGCTAGCAAGTCATTCCCATAATTACACCATTTTTTATCTCCTAAAAAAAGATCATAAAATGTGAAGCCCTCGATTTTTATTCGAGCGTGTATTTATTTCACTTATCGGCTATGACTATTTTAACTATTTTACCGCGTCACTTTGACGGGTAAATATTAATAAATATATATTCGCATTTAATTTCATTTTAATTATTACTTGTGATTATGATAATTTATTAATTCTATTTCACATTAATGATCACTTGATTGATCATTATCATTCTTTGTGCATTTATTAGTCACCTTAGAATTTTAAAAGACTATTTATTTTAGAGACTTATACCTTATAGAATTAAGAATTTGATTTGATTTAGAATAAGTGATCATGAGACTTATAAGTGATCAAGGAAATCATTATTTAATTTGGAGATTGATATTATTCATCTATTATCATCAATTTTGGGACAAAAAAAATATATATGGATACCACAATTGTATACATAGTGGACGGCCTTAAGGGTATTTTTGTGTCGAAATACTACCCAACTCTTATATACATACACCTTATACTACACCTCTTGTGTATAATTATGCCATTTTACAAGAATTATAAACATTATCTTATACCTCAATTTTATATCATTAAATTCCCCAACATATTCTATTCTTACAAACATTTCTCTCTTTTTCCCCAACACCCCATTCTTGCCCATACTTTGACTACTCTCATTGTTTTCATGCAAAAGACAATTTGCAAGCTTGGAAAAAAAAATAATCCTCTCTCTCCCTCTCCCTCAAACTGATCGGCCATTTGGCCTTGGTGAACAAATTGTTTTGTTCATTTCACCAACACCCAACTCCAAAATTTGCCACCTCCTTCTCACTTCTCTCTAGAAAATCCTTCCTTCTTATTTCTTCTTTCTTCTTCTTCTTCATACTTAACAAAAAATAATATACAAGAATTTCCTTCTTATTTTCCAAAAAATTCGAACCAACCTATACTACAAGGTAAGAATTTTGTTCTTCAATTTATCTTGGTATCATCTAGCTTACCACTTACACTTCTTGACATAAGTTAATTTTGATATTGAAGTATACATAGAAGACCCTTGAAGATGTTAAGAGCCCTGATACCATCTCGAAGAGGACCTCAAGACTTTGAAGAAATTGTGAACGAAACTAGACTATAAGGTAAGATTGGGATTTTAGTTCATTTTTCCCTTCTTTTTTTTTTTTTTATAATTTTGACACTCTATTGTCATTTTTGGAGGAATAGGGGGCTGACCTTAAAAGCTATTTTGAGGGTGAGCTTAGAGACCATTTTTGAAGCCTCTACCTAGCACATTTTGCTTACTACACAAGGTAAGTGTAGTTTCTACCAATTTCTTCACCTCTTTCTTCTTCTTCTTAATTTTAAATCCTTTCAACTCCTAGGTGTTTTTCTTTAAAATGCATGTAGAACTTATTTCTTGAGAACTTCAGATATATATTATGTATGACATGTTAATTTTAGGTCTCAAGTTTTGAAAATTCTCAAGTGTTGCTTAAAAATGCTATTTATTGCAATTTAGGTGCATGCATGCACATTTTAATGATGTATTTGATGAATTATTGGATGAAATGTATATTCATGTTTATGATTCTTGATATTCATGTTTTATTTGACTTATAACCTGGAAAAGTCGAACATAATTGGTTAAAATCGAATTTTTGGACTTAAAATGCAAAAATAGCAAATTGGTGGACTTAATTGCAAGAAAATAAAACTTAAGGGACCCCTCTGTAATTTTCGAATTTTGGGACTATACTCAGGTTCAAAAATGATATTTGGACATTTTCATAAAGTTTTAAAAGTTAAGAGTTAAATAAAATTAACCATTGAAAGCCCAAGGACTAAATTATAAAATTTTAGAAGTTTAAGGGCTAATTTGGAATTTCCGAAACTGTACCAGCCCACTGTTTTACAATTCGAAATTTTAACTTTTAAGGGACTGGAAATAACATATTTTAATAGTATTCCAAAAATCCAATTGTTTAGAGCTTGGAAAGTAATTTTATAAAAATTGAGGGACCAAATTGTAAAAGATTAAACTTGAGGACCCAAAATGAAATTTCCAGGACTTATACAGTCCATGTACCTGGAAATACTATTTTAACTATAATCTTATGATATTTTTAGCCTAAGGTTCAAATTTCATAACAATTGGACCTCTAAAAGCCTTAAAGGCAATTATTTAAAAATGGGACAAAAATGAGATTTTCAAACGTTAAGGGACCTATACTTATTTCTTTTTAAAACTGATTTTGTCCCAATACCTCACTGAACTTAAAGACATTTTAAAACTAGAACCACATTAAAATTTCTTCCGGTTTGTGAGATCCGAATATTTTAATTATGGGGCCCGAAATGACCCCAAAACTTTAACAACTTTAGGGCCAAAATGAGAATTGTATAAGAACTCGACCCCAAAAATTTAAAAACCTGAATCTCTGAATAATTTAGAGAATTTATGAACTGACCTTATAATTTTTCGAGGTTGGGACATTTATTTATTCAATTTTTAACCCCAAAATTATTAGTTTTTACAAAACGGGGCTAATTGTAAATTTTTCTTTCAACAAGGACCTAACTCCAATTATTTTCTTTTAAGAACATCCCTGAAACCTCTGACTTATAATAATTATTTAAAAAATTTTATTGTCTCAAAAAATCCCTTGACTTATCGGATCATCTTGACCGATTAATACGCCATCGCGGGGCGACTTCCTCGTCTTGCGGTTCCGAATCTATAACAGGACCTATGTCCCACCTAATTCTTCAAGACCTCGAAGATTACTTATCCTCTCGATAATTATCTTCATCCAAATTACTTTACCAACGCCAATAAATGCCACACGCGATTTCAAAAACTTTTCCTGAACTGTCTGGTTGACATCCTGTAATTGTCTATATTTCCTGCCTAAGTCAACTTGGTGTGTCAAGCTCACAGTCAGAATGGATACATCGGGGATAGAATCGGGCAGCTCGGCTGCTATTCCACTCTCAGACCCTATCGTCCTAATCCCGCAACTGAGGGACGGAGTTTGTCCAAGGGAAGCAGGTCGTGGTACCTGAGGTATAATCATGATTATGACAATCCTGGCCTAGCTAGCTCTACTGTGGATTTGTCTTTGACTATGAAGCGATAAGGTGACAGGTCTTGGACCATCTTGCTCGGGGAGTTACAAGGAAGAACGAAGGAATCGCTATTTGATCCACACGATTCTAGAGTTACTCGGACCCATTTAGTTGGCGCTACAAATCCGTACGCAACTGCTACTTGTATACATTGGTTGGCGCTACAAATCCGTATGCCACTACTACTTGTCTTGCATGGATTGGCGTTACATTCCGTACGGAATCCTACGTGTCTTGCTTGAATCACATAGTGCTTGTCTGATCATGAAATGTTTCATCAAAACTATATAAGTATATTATTTTAAGTATATATATCACGATGCTTGTGAACTGTGTGTAAAATCACGCATCATGACTCACGCATTTTTCATACAACAGTTTTCTTGCATTAAGTATATATATCTCCTGCACATGATCACCTCATCCACTGAGAATTTTTGTCTCATCCCCTCCTATTTTCTAACGGCTAGATGAGGAGTATGTTAAAGACGCCGAACCTACAAGGAACATATTTCCCGTGATTCGCCTGTTGGATTTGTTTCCTTCTTCATTTGCTATTGTTGGTCTTTCTTTTATTCTGTTTTCCATTTTGGACTGTAACTTAAGGGCGTAGGACCCTTTGACACTTAAGTTGTGATTCGCTATGCACTTTGTTTCTTTTTCGTTGGATCCGTTAATTTTGATAATTCTGGACTATAAGCTTATTTGGATACATCAGTTGGTTTGTATTTGTAACTTGTACCCGTACTTGTAGTTTATTTCTATTGCTTTAGACTCCATTTCATTTGGGGTTATGTTATTATTTGTTTAGACTGTTTGGTTTATTTCTGTTTAAGTTGTTGATCGTCGTTGCGTCCCCGCTTGGGGCGTGATTGTTTAAGTGTTATTAGAGCTCGGCTAGTAAGATGGAAACTTACATTGAGCTGACCTAGGATAAGACCCTCGATCTATGTTGGGTAGTACCGCGACTTGACTAACTAAGTGTGAAATCAATTTCAAAATGGACCGTATTATTGATATTTAGATTGAGTTAAGAATTTTATACTTGGAGATTCCATAGTTATACTTGTCTTGACTTATGTGACTCTTGACTGACTTTCCTTATTCTTCCTTATTTTTCCATTTGTATTCGTCTAATCCATCTTAGTTGTGTTTGACCAGGATGGAGCCAGTGCCCCCGACCTGGTGGGATGTGTTCGAGGCTCGCGCGGAGCGAGACTACTACAGGGCACTGAAGATCCATTGGCACCAGAAGTGTATCCGGGCCACCACTGGACTGACGGAGGAGCGCCACCGTACACGTGAGCTAGAGCATCTCCTGGCAAAGAGCCAGGAGGAGAAGAACAACTTGACTATCCTCGTTAAAGATCACGAAGGCACCATTCGTGCGCAGGAAGACCAAATCCAATTAATCCAGGAGCGCCTGGGTAATATGCGAGAGAAGATGAAATAGGCTAGTGACGGCCGCATGAAGTGGGAGATGGACGTCCATATGTTAAGGGACACCATTGACTGTCTGGAAGAGACCATTATCAAGCTGATGACGGTGATTGAGGACCTCACACATGCCTTATCTCAACGGGCCGCCGCTCGAAGCGCTTAGCGGCTAATGCGCCAAAGATTGCCGCTTTGCCGAGGCGTAACCATTAGCCGACCCTGAGGCGAATGAGGAAGAGGATATCATGAGGAGGATCCAACTGAGGCTGGGGAGACCAAGGCATTTGAGGCCGCCCTTCTTGATGATGCTCAGGCACTCGATCAATAGCTTGAGTTTGTTGATTGGCCGAATGCCGAGGCACTACCCGAGCCCGATCGAGTCCAGGTTGTGGTTGACATCAAGGATGATAGCGCCTTCGAGTAGATAGTTTTATTTCTGGATTGTACATGTTGTTGTAGTAGATGCTTATTTTCTATTTCGTTGTATCTTTAGATTTCTGTACTGTTGTTGTATGAACTTCATTCGGTGTACTCCAAATTTTACATTAATGGATATGCCTTTTTCCACAGTATTTATTTTGTGTCTTGTGTATTGCTATTATTTCCGTTATGTTCTGACTTGTTTTACGCGAGCATTTAATGGGATCATTTATTATGGTTTGAAACTAATACTTCGAGATATAGAATGGTAGAACATAGAGGATGCGGAAGACCCTATCGAGTTCCCCGGGGAAACATTAATGTACCTAGGGAACGGGTACCTTCACCGGAATTACCACCACCTCCTCCACTAGCTGCAGAAGAGAATTTAACTGCACAAGCCTTGCAACAGATCTTTGTTTTCATGAGGCAACAAGCAGAGCCCAATCAGCATACACCTGAACCCACTTGAGAGGCGTATGATCGATTTCTAGAACTCTTTCTGTGGTTTGACCCGCCAGCTTTCTTGGGAGAGCCAAATGATTTGAAAATAGAAGATAAGGTTGAGAAACTGGAGAACATCTTTAACGCTCTTTAATACTCTAACGAGCAGAAAGTGACACTCGCCATATTTTGACTGGAATCAGCCGCTAGGGATTAGTGGAGATCCATTGAATGGAAATGTGACCAAGACACGGTGAGTTTAACTTGGGGAGAATTTCTTGGCTGAGTTTAATGTACAGTATATCCCTCAAGTGGTAAAGGAAGCACGTCGGGATGAATTTCACAGACTAAGACAGGGGAACATGTCAGTGGCCCAATATGAGTCATAATTCCATCGATTGTCCAAGTACGCTCTGGGACAATCAAGTCTGAGAGAAGATAAGTGTATAAGTTCACAAAGGGACTGAAACTGGAACTTCAGAAGCAACTTTTGACTGTTGAACTGTCCACCTATTTAGCCGCGGTGAATACAGCTCTCCGCCTTGAGTTGGGACGAATCGCATTGGGAGATCCAGCGAGCAAGGCCATCAAATCAAACAAAAGGGCATTTGTGGGACAACCATCTAAGCGACCGCCAAGTTTTGAAAGGATCGATTGCGAAAGCAGATAAGGGAAAGGACCAGTTCAATGAAAGCCGGGACAGAGGTGCGCACACTTCCAGAAACCGGGACATATTGCCAATGATTGTTGGTGCAAACAAGGAAGATGCTTCTGCTGTGGCAGTAATTAGCATCAACTGAACGATTGCCCGAAATATGAGGACAAAAACAAGCAGGTGCAGCCACAGAGGCCAGGCAATGGCCACGGTAATTGGGCAAGGATGCCCGCTCGAGCGTTTGCACTAGCCGGGCATGAGGCTCCTGAGGTAACAAATGTGGTGGAAGGTACGCTTCTAGTATCTGACCACTATGCTAAAGTACTATCTGACCCTGGATCATCGCATTCATTTGTTGCACCGCATTTTGTACACAAGTTGCGTGCATGCTTGGAACATATGCCTATATGTCTAGAAGTATCAACGCCTATGGGCGCAAGCTAGATAACTGATATTATCTATAATGCATGCTAGGTTAAGATTGATGAGATAAATTTTCCTGCTGATCTGATCTTATTACCTATATCCGAATACGATGTGATATTGGGAATGAACTGGTTATTGACACACCATGCGCAAATGGACTGGTATCGCAAGTCCATTAAACTATGCGAACCTAGAAAGCCCAAAGTGGAAATTTCAGGAAGGGCACGAGTTAAGATTGCCCCAATCATTTCTGCAATGAAAGGCGATTGCTAGAGGGGCACACGGGTACTTGGCGTTTGTAATTAACAAACCCAAGGTAGACACACAAATTCACCAAGTGTCCATAGTATCGGGATACACAGATGTATTTCCAAAAGAACTCACCATTGTCCCTCCAGATAGGGAGGTCGAGTTCACCATCGAGGTATTACCAGGAACTGCCCCGATTGCTAGAACGCCATTAGAATGGCTTCTATTAAGTTACAAGAGTTGAAGACTTAATTACAGAAGTTGATGGATGTAGGATTTATCTGACCGAGTATGTCTCCATAGGGAGCACCAGTACTGTTCATCAAGAAGAAGGATGGCACATTAAGACTGTGTATAGATTATTGCGGTCTTAATAGCGTGACCATCAAGAACAAATATCCCCTCTTGAGAGTAGATGAACTGTTCGATCAGCTTCAAGGAGCAACGGTGTACTCGAAGTTTGATTTACAACAAGGATATTACCAACTGAAGATCCATGAAGAAGACATTTCTAAAACCGCATTCCAGACCAGATATGGACACTACGAGTTTGTAGTAATGCCTTTTGGTCTGACGAACGTGCCTGCAACGTTTATGGATCTGATGCATCGAGTCTTTCGAAATTATTTAGATCAGTTCGTTGTGATATTCATTGATGACATACTCGTGTAATCTAAGTCTACAGAAGAGCACGAACGTCATCTAAAAATTGTTTTTGAGACACTACGTGAGCACAAGTTGTATGCCAAATTCAGCAAGTGTGAATTTTGGCTTAGCGAAGTCGCATTCTTGGGACACATAATATCCGATAATGGGATCACAGTAGATCCTTCGAAGGTACAAACAATGGTCGAATGGAAACAACCCGAGTCAGTAACAGAGATCAGGAGTTTCTTCGGATTGGCTAGATATTATCGAATATTTATCAAGGATTTCTCCAAGATAGCCGAACCACTCACTCGGCTAACCCAGAAGAAAGTCAAGTCTCAGTGGAACGACAAGTGCGAGGCTAGTTTCCAAGAACTGAAGAAATGACTTACTACAGCTCCAGTCTTAGCCCTTTCGAAAGGAACAGAAAGCTTCGTCGTTTATAGTGATGCGTCAAAAGAAGGACTAGGAGCAGTACTCATGCAAGAAGGAAATGTCATCGCTTATGCATCACGGAAGCTCAAACCGTATGTGGCCAATTACCCGATGCGTGACTTGGAATTGGCAGCGATAGTATTCGCATGGAAGAAATGGAGACACTATCTCTACGGAGCAACATTCATGGTTTTCACAGATCACAAGAGCCTAAAGTATCTATTCTCTCAGAAAGACCTCAATCTGAGGCAACGGAGATGGATGGAGTTAATTGAGGACTATCACTTTGATATTCAATACCATCCCGGGAAGGCCAACGTAGTAGCCGACGGCTTGAGTAGAAAAGCGAGTTTATCCACACTAATGATACGAGAGTGGAAGTCATTAGAGGAACTGAGCAATTGGAATTCAACGAGAACCAATACTCAGATTACATGTGCTAACATTTTTGTTAAAGCCAACCTGCTGGATGAGATCAAAGCAGCAAAGGAGACGGACGTAAATCTTCAGAATAGAATTTTCGGTACCCAAATATGGGAGGATTAGATTCCAAAATCGATTTTGTGTACCGAATGACGAGCTAATGAGGAATACAATTCTAGCAGAGGCACACCGCTCAAAGTGCACTATACATCCTGGAGGACACAAGTTGTATAAGGACTTGAAACGGAATTATTGGTGGGTAAACATGAAAAACCAGGTAACGGAGTTCGTTGCGAGATGTTTGACTTGTCAATGAATAAAAGCAGAATACCAATGACCATCTGGTTTACTACAGCCGTTGAGGATTCCTGAGTGGAAATGGGAACACATAACGATGGACTTCATGACGGACCTACCAAGGACCAAAGAAGGCTATGATGCTATAGGGGTAGTTATATACTTACCTATCAAGAAGACTGACAGCTTGCCGAAACTCGCATAGACTTATATCCGGGATATTATTCGACTGCATGGAGTACCAATTGATATAGTATCAGACAGAGACCCGAGGTTTGTCTCCAGATTTTGGAAGTGCTTGCATGAGGAGTTGGGTACCTCACTAAGTTTCAGCACAGCAGCACACCCACAAACTGATGGACAATCTGAGCGAACAATTCAAACCCTGGAAGACATGTTGCGAGCCTGCACATTGGATTTCCAAGGAAGTTGGGATTCGCACTTACCGTTGGCTGAGTTTGCCTATAATAATAGATATCAAGCCACGATTTGGAAGGCACCTTACGAGGTACTATATGGGCAAAAGTGTAGATCCCCACTACACTAAGAGATTGATGAGCAATGGACTTCAAAAGGGAAATGAAAGTCGCCCTCGATTCCAAAGGTTGACCTAGTTCAGGAGGCCATAGAGAAGGTCAAACTAATCAAGGAACGAATCCGCACGGCTCAGAGCCTCCAGAAGAGTTACAAGGACAAAAGGAGAAATGATTTGGAATTTGAAGTCGGAGATGAAGTGTTTCTAAGACTCTCGCCATGGAAGGGGTTTATTGATCCAAAGAAATGAGGCAAGTTGAGTCCGAGATATGTTGGACCCTTACAAGATTTTGCAGAGGGTTGGAAAGTTAGCCTACCAACTCGAGTTGCTTAATGCAGTATGCGGGAATGCACGACGTATTCCACGTCTTGAGATTGAAGAAGTATCGACCATATCCCCAGCATATCATCACTCATTATACTCCTCCTCTGATGGAGAACTTGTCCTACACTGAGAAGCCGATTCGGATTATTGACTGGCAAATATGTTAGTTGTATAGGAGAGAGATTCCGATGGTTAAAGTGATGTGGCAGAACCACAACTGAGATGAAGACGCAACGTGGGATATGGAAGAAGACATGAGAAATCAATATCCAGAGCTATTCTGAAGAGAATTTGGGGACCAAATTCTTTAAAGGAGGGGAGGATGTGAAGCCCTCAATTTTTATTCGAGTGTGTATTTATTTCACTTATTGTCCATGTACTATTTTGACTATTTTACCGCGTCACTTTAACGGGTAAATATTAATAAATATATTTTTGCTTTTAATTTTATTTTAATTATTACTTGTGATTATGATCATTTATTAATTCTATTTCACATTAAAGATCACTTGATTGATCATTATTATTATTTGTGCATTTATTAGTCACCTTAGAATTTTAAGAGACTATTTATTTTAGAGACTTATACCTTATAGAATTAAGAATTTGATTTAATATAAGTGATCATGAGACTTATAAGTGATCAAGGAAATCACTATTTATTTTGGAGATTGATATATATTATTCATCTATTATCAAAAAATTTGGGACAAAAAAAAAATATATGGATACCACAATTGTATACATAGTGGACGACCTCAACGATATTTTTGTGTAGAAATATCACCAGACTCTTGTACACATACACATTATACTATACCTCTTGTGTATAATTATACCATTTTACAAGAATTATACACATTATCTTATACCTCAATTTTATATCATTAAATTTCCCAACATATTAAATTATTACAAACATTCCCCTCTTTTTCCCCAACACCCCATTCTTGCCCATACTTTGACTACTCTCATTGTCTCCATGCAAGAGACAATTTTCAAGCTTGGAAAAAAATAATCCTCTCTCCCCCTCCTCTCAAAGTGATTGGCCATTTGGCCTTGGTGAACAAATTTTTTTATTCATTTCACAAACATCCAACTCCAAAATTTGCCAACTCCCTCCCACTTCTCTCTAGAAAATCCTTCCTTCTTCTTTCTTCTTTCTTCTTCTTCTTCAAAATTAACAAAAAAAATATATACAAAAATTTCCTTCTTATTTTCCAAAAAATTCGAACCAACCTATACTACAAGGTAAGAATTTTGTTCTTCAATTTATCTTGGTATCATCTAGCTTACCTCTTTCAATTTTTGACTTAAGTTAATTTTGATTTTGAAGTATACATAGAAGACCCTTGAAGATATTAAGAGCCTTGACTTCATCTTGAAGAGGACCTCAAGACTTTGAAGAAATTGTGAAGGAAATTAGACTATTAGGTAAGATTGGGATTTTGGTACATTTTTCCTTTCTTCTTTATTTTTTCCAAATTTTGACACTCCATTGTCATTTTTGGAGGAATAGGGGGCTGACCTTAAAAGCTATTTTGAGGGTGAGCTTAGAGACCATTTTTTAAGTCTCTACCAAGCACATTTTGCTTACTACACAAGGTAAGTGTAGTTTCTACCAATTTATTCACCTCTTTCTTCTTCTTCTTAATTTTAACCTCATTTTTCTAACTCCTATTTTTTGGTATCTTGACTTAGGGGCTGTCCTAAGTGAGTTTCATTCAAGTTGTAAAATTTATCCTTTATTTCACAACTATTCGAATTTAAGGTGGGTGGAAAAATCCTTTCAACTCCTAGGTGTTTTTCTTTAAAATGCATGTAGAACTTATTTCTTGAGAACTTCAGATATATATTATGTATGGCATGTTAATTTTAAGTATCAAGTTGTGAGAATTCTCAAGTGTTGCTCAAAATTGCTAATTATTGCATTTTAAGTGCATGCATGCACATTTTAATGATGTATTTGATGAATTATTGGATGAAATGTATATGCATGTTTATGATTCTTGATATTCATTTTTTAATTGACTTATAACCTGGAATAGTCAAGCATAATTGATTAAAATCAAATTTCTGGACTTAAAATGCAAAAATGGCAAATTGGTGGATTTAATTGCAAGAAAATAAAACTTAAGGGACCCCTCTTTAATTTTTGAATTTTGGGACTGTACTCAGGTTCAAAAATGATATTTGGACATTTTAATAAAGTTTTAAAAGTTTTGAGAAACATAAAATCAACTCTTTAAAGCCCAAGGACTAAATTGTAAAATTTTAGAAGTTTAAGGGCTAATTTGCAATTTTCGAAATTGTACCAGCCGACTATTTTAAAATTTAAAATTTTAACTTTTAAGGGACTGGAAATAACATATTTTAAGAGTATTCCAAAAATTCAAGTGTTTAGAGCTTGGAAAGTAATTTTATAAAATTGAGGGACCAAATTGTAAAAGATTAAACTTGAGGACTCAAAATAAAATTTCCAGGACTTATACAATCCATGTACCTGGAAATACTATTTTAACTATACCCTTATGATATTTTGAGCCCAAGGTTCAAATTTCATAATAATTGGACCCCTAAAAGCCTTAAAGACAATTATTTAAAAATGGGACAAAAATGAGATTATCAAAGGTTAAGGGACCTATACTTATTTATTTTTAAGAATGTTTATTTCCCAATACCCCACTGAACTTAGTGATATTTTACAACTGGAATCACATTAAAAGCCCTTCCGGTTTGTGAGATCCGAATATTTTAAATTTGGGGCCCGAAATGACAATTTTAACAACTTTAGGGCCAAAATAAGAATTTGTAAAAAGTCAACCCCAAAACTTTAAAAATCGGAATCTATGAATAATTTATAGAATTTAGGAACTGTCCTTATAATATTTTGAGGTCGGGGCATTTATTTATTCAATTTTTAACCCCACAATTATTAGTTCTTACAAAACGGGGCTAATTGTAAATTTTTCTTTTAACAAGGACCTAACTCAAATTATTTTCTATTAAGAACAGCCCTAAAACCTCTGACTTATAATTATTTAAAATATTTTATTTTCTCAAAAAATCCATTGACTTATCGGATCGTCTTGACCGATTAATACGCGATCGTAGGGTAACTTCCTCGTCTTGCGGTTCCGAATCTATAACGGGACCTATGTCCTACCTAATTCTTCAAGAAATCAAAGATTACTTATCCTCTCGATAATTATCTTCATCCAAATTAGTCCACCAACGCCAATAAATGCCACACGTGATTTCGAAAACTTTTCCTGAACTGCTTCCCTGAATCAATATACTCGACTGTCTGGTTGACATCCTGTACTTGTAATTATTTCCTGCCTGAGTCAACTTAGTGTGTCGAGCTCACACTCGTAATGGATACATCGGAGATGGAACCATTCAGCTCGTCTGCTATTCCACTCTCCGACCCCATCGTTCTAATCCGGCAACTGAGGGATGAAGTTTGTCAAAGGGAAGCGGGTTATAGTACTTGAGGTATAATCATGATTATGACAATCCGGGCCTAGCTAGCTCTACTGTGGATTTGTCTTTGCCTATGGAGCGATAAGGTGACAGGTATTGGACCATCTTGCTCGGGGAGTTACAAGGAAGAACGAAGGAATCGATGTCTGATTCACACTATTCTGGAGTTACTTGGACCCGTTTGGTTGGCGCTACAAATCTGTACGCAACCGCTACTTGTATTGCATTGGTTGGCGCTACAAATCCGTACTCAACTACTACTTGTCTTGCATGGATTGGCGTTACATTCCGTACACTATCCTACCTGTCTTGCTTGAATCACATATTTCTTGTATGATCATGAACTGTTTCATCAAAACTATATAAGTATATTGTTTTAAGTATATATATCACGATGCTTGTGAACTGTGTATGAAACCACGCATCATGACTCATGCATTTTTCATACAACATTTTTCTCGCATTATCTTTATATATTGCCACACCTGCACACGATCTCCCCATCCACTGAGAATTTTTGTCTAATCCCCTCCTGTTTTCTAATGGCTAGATGAGGAGTACGTTGAAGACGCCGAACCTGCCACGGACTGATTTCCCGTGATTCGCCTGTTGGATTTGTTTCCTTCTTCATCTTCTATTATTGTAATTTCTTTTATTCTGTTTTCTATTTTGGACTGTAACTTAAGGGCGTAGGACCCTTTGACACTTAAGTTGTGATTCGATGCATACTTTGTTTCTTTCGTTGGACTGTAAGTTAGTTTGGATAATTCTGGACTATAAGCTTATTTGGATACTTCGGTTGGGTTGTATTTGTAACTTGTACCCATACTTGAAATTTATTTCCGCTGCTTTAGACTCCGTTTCTTTTAGGGTTATGTTATTATTTGTTTAGACTGTTTAGTTTATTTCTGTTTAAGTTGGTGATCGTCGTCGCGTCTCCATCTGGGGCGTGACATAAAATCAGAATAAACTATAAAACTCCCATATCACTCAAACAGTAAAAACAATACCTACAAAGTGAGTCCCATTAAGTATGAAAATAACCTTAGTTGGATGAGTTGTATTGTTTGCATTGGAGAAAGTGTTACTTCATCCCATCTCTCATGCATTTACATAAAAGGATCTCCACCGAACAATACTTTACTTATTTTTAAATACATATATATACATAAACTCTTATACTCCCCAATTGCTCCTGATTTTAGAACCTCAAAGAGTGAAAGCTGGTCGATTAAAATCCATCAGAGATCGAGAAAGTACGGTGTGCGCGGAGAGGAAAATGGCGGCCGAGAGAAATAGAGTTTTAAGATGAATTGGTAGGGAGGAAAAAAACATCCATAGACGGGTTAGGTTGCTACTGCAATTTAACCCTTAATCCCAAGTGGGTTGGGGTTAGGGATCCGTCTCATGGATTTAGATCCGTGAGACGGTCTTACAAGGGACCTACTCTTTAACGATAATGACAAGAAGTCATTTTCTCTAAACGGTAAGGCCATGAATATTTTACATTGTTCTCTTACCGCCACCGACTATAATCGTAATAGAAGAATAAGGTCCGCACATGAAGTATGGGAAAAATTGGAAACAATTTATGAAGGTACAAAGAAAGTAAAACAAGCAAGAAAAACCATGCTTGTTAAAGATTTTAAAAACTTTATTATTCTTGAGGGTGAAAGTATTTCAAAAATTGTGGAAAGGCTTGATAACATCGTCAATCCTCTAGTGGAACTAGGGAAAGTCATCTCTAAAAAAGACAAGGTAACAAAAGTCTTAAATGCTCTTCCCGGTTCTTGGTCCGAAAAGGTAATGACGATTACGAAAGCTCAAAATCTTGAAACTCTCAAGTTTGACGAGCTTATTGGAAATCGTCTCATCTACGAAGTATACCTCAAGGAGAGAAAGAATTCCAAACCATCCACCTCTCAATCGGGTATGCATTCTATTCCTAAAGGCTTAGCATCTTCTTCAAATAATATATATTATGCTAGTGATGAAGATGATGAGGAGATGGCCGCCCTTGTCCGGAAATTTACCAAATTTGTAAATAAAAATAATGCAAGGAAGTCTAGAGACAACTCCTGTTTCAAATGCGGGAAACCCGGATGTTATATATATCTGATTACCGAAAACTGGCGGAGGAGGAGTAAAAGAAGAAAAAACCTTTTCCCAAAAAGACTCTAAATGCGAAAGCTAAAACATGGGATAAGCTCCTTGCCACATCCGACGAAGAAGAAGAAGCCGAGCATTGTCTCATGGCCATAGACGATGAAAACAACGAGGTACACTCTAACTCCTCATCTTCTTCTTTAATTGATGAATTACAATATGATTATGATGAATTGCAAAATGAATTTAGAGATATGATTTGCCAAATACAAACTTTTGAAAAAGGAGTATAAAGAACTTAAATTAGAGAAGGATAAATTAGTTAATTCTTATGAATCACTTGATCATGCTTATACTATTACTCTCGCAAAAGTTCATAGTCTCAATTCCGAAAAACAAATGCTCACAAAAGAAATAGAAAATTTGAAAAAGGATGTGCAACGTTTTAATTTGAGTACGAATAAAGTTACAAAAATTATTGGTGCACAAAGAATTGAGCATTCCAAACTAGGACTTGGTTACAAACCTTTTCAAACCGGTTCTAAGAAAAATGACCTAGCTCCGACTTTCATACGTGCTAGTAGTCCTAACATTATTACTTACTTTTATTGGGTAAAAATGTACATTATGATAATGATTGTAAACTTAAAAAAAAGTTTAGTCATTTTTGGAGACCCAAAGGTCTCAAGACTAGCCCCATGGACCCATAAATTATAGGGTACCTAAAAATGATTTATTTGTAAGTGCTAGGGGCTATAACAATTCCGGAAGATTCAAAGTGACTCGTGGACAGTGGGTGTTCGCGCTATATGATCCGAAGGATAGAACTCTTTATCAACATCAAGCTCCAAGAAGAAGGCATTGTCATGTTCGGGAATGGCAAAGGAAAAATTATTGGAAATGGAGATATTGGTAATTCTTTCTTCTCTCTTAGTAATGTTTTATTAGTAGAAGGGATTAAGTTCAATTTGATAAGTGTAAGCCAACTTTGTGATTCTAATTATGATGTTATTTTAATAAAGAAAAATTCCTTATTCTCAAAAATGATAAAATTATTTGTGAAGTTAGTAGAAAAGGCAATCTTTACAAAAATTTGCACAAGTGATTTGGTTAGTCAAAATATTTATTGTCTTGTCATAAATAATGATTTAACAAGTTTATGACATAGGACAATTGGACATGTTTGATACAAAAATTTGCAAAATATTACAAAAACCAACATGTAAAAGGACTACCCAAATTGAATTTTGAAAACCTTGGCTTATTTGACACTTGCAAAAGAACAAATTAGTTAAAAGTAGTTTTAAGCCCAAAAATGAAATTTCCATAACCAAGCCTCTACAATTACTTTATCTTGATTTGTATGGGGATATTGGTATCGAAATTTTAAGTGGAAAACATTACACATTTGTTATAGTTGATGATTTTTCTAGATACACTTGGGCTATTTTTCTTGCAAATAAAAGTGATGCCGCTAATGAGTTTGCTAAGTTGTGTAGACTTATAGAGAATGAAATAGAAGATACGATTAAGTTTGTAAGAAGTGACTGTAGGTCCCAAGGGGTGTGAGTGTAAGGTTTAGAAGGGGGGTTGAATAAACCTTACCAACTTTTCGATTTAGTCATTTTAAAATGTCCAGAGTTAATACTTCACAGCTGAGTCCTTGATGGACAACTAAGTTAGTTAATCAGCAAAGTTAGTCACTCAACAGACTGGGATCGCTACTGCATTTGTTGATAGAATAACTCAGCTGTTTTGACTAAAGACTTAACTCGACCGTGATGTGTTTTCAGCGGAAGACTTAACACCCTTGAATTTGGTTAAGTTTGTTTTAATACTAGGTTTTAGCACTTGGTTGATTATCAATTGGATAGCAAATTAATCAGCAGATATAAAAGTAATAAGTAGAAATTAAAGTGTTGAAATATAAATGACACAATAAGTTTTTATAGAGGTTCGAAGATGGGGTAATTCTTCTACTCCTCTCTTCTCCAACTCCTGGAGGAATCCACTAGGTATTGATAAATATACAGAGTGGTTAACAGTCCAGATACAAGTCTTGATCACACAGCTGACTTGATCCTTTGGGACTCGATCGGAGATGCCTTTGTCACACACTGGCTTCTCGTGACGACTCGCCTTCTTCAGGGCAGCTGCTTTGCTACTACAGCCCACTTGCTCAAGCTTCTTGGATTTGATCACGAAGCCATCCAAAAACTCGAGACTGGTTTGACCTTGAACCTTCCTACAATCCTCCGTGGAATGTAGACCCCTTGATTCTTCAAATGTTTCCTCTTCAACTGATAGAAGTTGTCTTTCCTTCACAGGTGAGTGTTGGATTGATTTCCTTCGTAATGTAGGCTTGAGGATTGATCTTGAATGACTTGAGAATATTTTTGGTTACAGTTCGAATGTTAGATTGAATGTTTGTGGTTCAGGTAACCTTCTCTCAGAGTGATTCCTCAGCCGTTTATAGTGATCTTTCAAAAATTTACCCGTTGAAGAGATAGGCTTATTTTTAAAAGACACTTGTGGTCGTTGGCTTGTCTTGTTGCAGTCCTTGGAATTGACATTTCCTCTATGAATGATTCTTCAGCTTTTCAGAGTTCTGACATTGGTGCAGTGCTTCCCATTGGTTTATTCCTTTTGCACGTTTCTGGGACTGAGCACTTCAAGAAAGGCAGTATGGAGGTATTACTTGTTTAAGTAATTCTCTTGACTTCTGTGCAACGGATTTCTTTCAGTTATCTCATCTTGCCTGCATTTTCTTAACTTCCCCAGTTGACTTCGAGTCAGCTTCCAATCATTGGATGACTCTTCTGTCATTTCAACTTGAGACTTGGCTGTCTTGAGTTGTCTTGACTGATACTTCACCCAAATGTATCTCAGCTGCACCTTCAGTCGAGTTCCTGTTTTCTCTTCCTTGCCACACTCAGCTGCCTTGCAGCGGAGTCTTCCTTCTAGTCTCTAGTTGTCTTCTTGCATGTTCAGGCATAGCTTACTTGACTCAGCTCGACCAGCCCTATCTATTACAATGCAATTTACAACAGAAAAATGGGGTGCCAACTTTCTATTCTAAGTTTTACATGGCATTCATCAAAATCTAAAAATTAATTTCCCAACAATTTCCCCCTTTTTGATGATGCCAAAACTAAAAACATTCATACAATAAAGTAACATCAAAGATACGTATAGACAATGTAGAATCACAGAATGTATGCGTAGAATCAATCTTTTATTGATCATAACATTCTTGTTCTTTACACCGCTGTTTACATAGTGTATCAGAGCATAAACAGAATTTAAAGTAATTATGTTGTTCTATATCTACACAAGTAAAGAAATTGAATGATTTTATTCGATGTACATAAGACTTACATAGAAATGTATTTACATAGTAAAATACATGAAGGGGTGGACAACAACACTTCATCTCCTTCGCTGCCTCCTTCTTTCATCTTCTTCAGCTCTGTCATCTTCTGACCTTTTTCTCTTTTTCTCATCTTCAGCCGCCTTCTTTTTCTCATACGCCTTTCCGGCAGCTTCATCTCTTCTCTGTCTTTCTTGTCTTTCCTCCCATAGATGAGTTTGTCTTTTATTTTCCTCTTCAATTCTCTTCACATACTCAACATTGTTCTTAGCCACTTGCAGGTTGGCTACTTCGTCAAATCCAGCCCAATAGATCCCTTCTTTCTTGCCTGGATCTATGTACTCAATGTTTTTGGGCAGAGATCTAGGTCTGAAACCTCTTCCTCCACCACTGTTTCTTCCCCTGCCTCTTGGCGTGTATTGTACTGGGGCCTTCTTTTTCCCAGCTGAGTGACTAGCAGAGTGACCAAGCAGAGGATCCCGAGTCCGTTTGCTCGTCGCCTTCTTCACATAGTTTGAGACCTTTTTCCCAGTACAAATCCCAGGCTTGAGCCATGGACATATTTGCGAAGTAACCTTCAGATGCGAGCGTCTTGAATTCATCAACAAATCTTGGATCGGTTCCGGCATCTGAAATGGCATAGGTGTCTCTGTCTGTTGGAATGCCTCCATGTTGTTTCAGAATGTTCATAACTCTGGCATCCATCTTTCCTTCCCATTCCTTCATCCCTGCTTCAAATGTCTTTCTCTTTTCAGCCATAGGTACTGCAGAGTGTTGGAGTGGCAGAGTCACTTAGAGTTTGCTAATGATATCAGCTGTGACAGGACCTTGTTGGGGGGTTTTAGCAATCATCAAGGTCACATCTTTCGAACCTTCCCCCTCAACAGATTTTCCTTCCTTCTCTCTTCTCACTTTCTCAGCTGTCTTTCCCTTCACAAACAGTGCCCCTCCTTTTCGACTTCAGGATCCCTTCAGCGCTTTTAGGTATTCCTATTCCCCCTTTTTGGCATCATCAAAGGAGAGAGAAACCCATGGAAACAAGCTAGCAATCATGAAGTCTAAGTGGCTGATAGCTGAGTTCTGCTTCGAATCTGCTGCGGAGTATGATGCACGGAATTCAGAGCGGGTGGCATTGGATTCAGCTACTACTAACTTCATCTCAGCCACGAGAAGGCTGAAATTTCGATCCATGTTCTCCTCTACGCGCAGGAGCTCTTTCTTATTATATTCACACAATAGCCGTATCTCTGTGGTGTGAGATTCATGCATTTATTCGATGTGCTCTTGCATTCTTGTCTTTGCATCGCATTCTCGGCTGCCGGACTAGCAATTTGTTGAACAATGTCCTGAAATATCGAAGCTTGTTCCACGCGCATTGTCTGCTGCTGTTGCCACCATTCCCGGATCCTGACAATTATGCCTTGTGTTATCCAGCCTCATGTCCAGTGAGGCCTGGTGCCTCTCCATCTTTTCAATCTCTGCAAATATGGATTTGAAAACTTCCCGAACCTCATTTGTTACTTGTCTCACCGGTGGCGCCAATGCGTCAAAGTCATAGTCTGCATTGGAACAATGGTGTTTGTGGGAATAACAGGATCGTTTATGGAAGCACTCTCGATCTCTAGCTGATTCTTCAGGGAGGTCAAGTACCTCCAGAGGGAAAGGAAATGATTCTACAAAAGGATCATCACAGTAAACTGGAATCGCTCAATGACAACTTGTGCTCGTGAAGTCTCCGGTGGAGTCGATCCCGCCGCAGCCTTGGGAGCTCGCGCGATTGACTGTTTCAATTGTGGTATGTTGTGAAGTTGACCCGGCTTGCCGAGCCTCCTCACTGTCTTAATGAGCCTTCTTCGGTCTCATTGGTTTTTCAACATGAGTTGTGATCTCGGCCATATCGAGCGTCATCGGATGATGATGAGATTTCCATGGGTGGCTCATCATCAAAGTTAAATGTTTGGCGAGTAGTCTTAAGATCAGACTTGCTCGTGGTTGGAAGAACATCCTCGGCTGAGTCTTTTGGATCGGCAATAGGGGTTGACTCAACTTCATCTTCGCTGCGGATCCCGGAAAGGTTACATCAGATTATCCCCGGGAATCGTGAAAATCACTTATCTCCTTTTCGGATGGGTCGATGATAGCAGGAGGGATGTTCTGCGGCTTCGATTTCTTTACCCTCGGGAAGTCTCAACCTCCCGTTGGCCTTCATTACCTCCCGCAGTCTCAAGCGCAGCGAGGCCTGGGCGATCCCTTCGGACGGTGTCACTGTCTTGGGGTCTCGAGGTGGCATCCACCGGAGTCTCAACTCCATAGATTGCACTTTCATTGCCCCAGTGTTAACTCCCATGGCAATTCCTTCATGTGTCTCAACCGCATCAGCGGCGTCATTGGCTGGCTCGCAGAGCGGTTGGCACTTCGATTGAGACGATCATAATCGTCTCGAGCCTCCTCAATCGATGTGACTTGTTGTGTATTCATTGTTTTTCCTTCTCTCGCTTCGCCTCCGAGATTCGTTGTGGAGTCACCGCAAAGATCCTCCGACCTTGCCGGTGGAGGGAGTTTCCCCCGTGGAACACCGGTGAGTGACTTAGAATGGGGTCACTCGTCTCTAGACTCCCCGTTGTTTCCTTTGAGTATTCAGCCGTTGGGGCGGTGGTAAGACACCTTCATTAGGGGTTGGCTCGACCGGGGTCCCCACAATCCCGTTTCATTGCCATTTTCCTTAACACCTTCCTCCGAATGAGTTGGGAAGTGGTGGCAACGACAACGCGTGGCAATATCCGCACCACTCCCATCGGATCAATCTCCGGTTTGTGATGTGGAGGACTCCCAGTCCTTCCAACAATCGTTGCTTATGTAGGGCCCTGTATTTCGCATGGCTTGCTGCATCTCCAATTCTCTCAGGCCGAAGAGCAGGTCCGATCCTCATCACTCCCAGAGAGAACGTCGAGATGAGGATGTGTATGATCGGTGGTTCCGATAAAGGGACAACATCGCCTTTTCACGAGCCTCGCCTTCCTCCGCGATCTCTCCTTCTCCTTGTCCTTGAAGATCCGCAAGATATATATGCGATTTTATTCATCCGATTGCTTGGACCACATTGGTCAATCCAAGAAAGTTCAACAGTTTGTCTTCTTCTTCAATGAATTCTGGTCTTTGGAATCGTTCCTGGATCGACTCGGCTTCCATTTCCTCCATTCTCGCAGACGATTTTGGATGTCCGGATATGGTGGGGATAGGATCATTACATCATCATCCTTGTCATCTTCTCCTTGTTGTCCCTCGTGCTCGGCATTGAGGTAGCAGCAAATTTTGGTGCTCCACACCTCAGTAGCATCATTTGCGGGGAGGAGATACAATCCAATCCCAACAGTGAGTTTGCTTTCTCAAATTTGTCTTTTCCGTCTCACATTGGCGACAATTTGTGTCTTCAATGTGCCTCGGGCTGATCGGCATCACAGACTTGGCTGATTTCTAGAGACTCTACCTCTTCAGCAGTCTCCGGTATTTGTTTCAGCTGAATGGCGGACTCAGCCGATTTCTCAAGCTCGGAACGCTTGAAGAGTCTTCTTCTTTTATTCCTTACCAGAGGGATTTCTGGCTCGGATAAAGTTTCTTCGGAATCCTGGGCGGTGGGGGCCGGTGCTGTCGTCTTCTTCTGAGGAGCTGGCCGTCTCGGCTTATCGGTTCTCCTTTTCTTGACAACCGGAGAAGGTATTTTAGGTTCCTTCTCCGCTGCAGCTGCAGGGGCATGAGACACGGCTGCTGGGGCAGGTGACTCGGCTGCAGGGGCAGGGGCATCTTTCGTTTTCTTCTTCTTTGCTGCAGGGGCAACAATTTTCTTAGCATTTGCAGGAGCAACCTGTTTGATAAATGGTTTTATCATGATTTTGATGATTTTGTTTTTATACCAAAACAATGTTTTTAAAGGTTGTCCAAATACTCCTAAATGATTTAATATGGTTTTAATATTTTCCGGAGTATTTCCTCAAGTTTATTTTCGACCATATTGGACAACACATTTAAGGATTTTATGTCAATGGGTTTTTACATTGAAACTATGTTTCTAAATGTTGTCCTAATACTCCCGATCGGTCTAAAATGTTTTCACTATTTTTCGGAGTATTTCTTGAAGTTTATTTTCGATATAAAATTGGACAACACTTTGGTTTTGAGGTCAACCTAGGTCGCCGTATAGGGCAACCCGTGCACTGAAAGTTGAGAAAACAGAAAACTTCATGTTTGAGAAAATGGTCAGGTGGCAACCGGCCGTCGCCCTATAGGGCAACCGGGTGCCGTCGGCCGATCGACCGACTGGGTGACCGATACCTGGGAGCAAAAATTGAAAGCAGTAACATTTGCCCTTCGTTTTTTGAAGTTGTGCAACGGTTGAAGTCGGGACGACGGTCGAACCCTACGCCGACCGGTCGCCTGTAAATGTTGATACGATTTTTCAAAGTCTATTTCGTGCGGCCGCCCCTAATGTTTGACAAAGAAAATTCTAACCGTTGTGCGTGAGATGACTTTTCCCTAAATTGTGGGATTGATTTCTAACAGCTATAATCTTGATTTTAATTGCAATTTTTTTGTAGATATCAGATTCCAAGAGGAGCCTATCAAGTATCAATCATCTCCTATAAATAGAGGATGTTTTGAAGCACAACAACAAGAGAGAAAACTACAACACAACAAGATAAACTCAAGAATATACTTGTTCTTACATTGTCTTATTTATTGTTGTAATTTGCCTAGCTATTCACTTTCACATTCTTGAGGTCTAGGCTATTCTTGATTACGCTTGCACTCTATTGTATTATCAATTATCGAGTTGTAATCTTGAATTTGTGGTCGTCATTCAAACACAAGATATCCTTGTGAGTGTTCTTGTGGTAAGAACACACTTGGGTGAACTAGGTGTTAGGTGTAAGAAGATTGTGGTAATATTCTTGTTGAGGTGTTGAAGAGTGTGGTGCTCTTCAAGGGTGAAGATTGTGGTAATCTTCATAAGGTGCCGTTTGGAGATTGTGGTAATCTTCAAAAAGAGATTGTGGTAATCTCAAAGGTGGTGTTGAAGAAGAGTGTGGTGCTCTTCAAGGTGTTGTAAGTTGAATTTGTATTAATTTTGGAAATTAATAAAATTCTTTTTCTTTTTGAAATCCATCCCGGATATACTGGGGTGGTAGAGGATTAGGCCCTAGGTGGGTTGAACCTCTTTAAATCGACGTGTGTTGTTTACATTCCGCACATTTATTATTGTCTTTGAGCATTCGGTTCGAAAAAGAGGGCAAAATCGAAAAGATGGAGATAATCTATTCACCCCCCCTCTAGATTATCGTAGCCGCTTGGACTTACAAGTGGTATCAAAGCCAAACTCTTTGGCAAGCTCGTTTCACATCGCGAGTGAAGAGAAACGATCGACGGATACGAACGAAGCTCATCTTTCCGGCACCTCCACCACCAAGCCACCTCGGTTTGATTCCAAAAATTTTACATTTTGGAAAGAGAGAATGGAATGCTATTTACAAGGTTGCGGGTTCGACATTTGGAACACCGTCATTAATGGAGAATCCATTCCGATGAAAGATACACCACACACCTCAAAAGGCTTCAAAAAGCTCAATGATGAAGAGAAGAAAATCATCTCCTCAAACGGTAAGGCTTTAAATATTTTGTGTTGTTCATTTACTAATTTAGAATATGAACATATTGTAGGAATAAAGTCGGCACATGAAGTATGGCAAAAATTAGAAGCCATCTATGGAGTATTTGCAAATGAAAGGAGTCAAACAAAAGCATCTACTTCTCAAGGTCATACAAGCTCAAATCTAAGGAACAAGCCTCCTACAACTTCCAACTATGAAGAAGTTGAATATTGTTTTATGGGCATAAATGAAGAAAACGAGGTATGTCTTAAACCCTCTACTTCCTATGATATTGTCGTTCAAAATGATTATAGTGATTTACAAAATGATTATGATGAACTTCAAAATGAATTCCAAAGCTTACTTGTTAGATACAAAAATTTGAAAAAGGAATTCAATGTTTTGAAAAATGAAAAGGATAGTTTATTTACTTCCTATGAATCACTATCATGTGCTCACACCACCACACTTGACAAGGTTAGAAACCTTGAAAAAGAAAATAGTACTCTTGTTGAGGATATTAATTGCATGAAAGGGGATTTATCTAAATCCAACTTGAGTACCGATGAAATTGTTGATTATTGTGATAATTCGAAACTAGAACTTAATCATAAGTTTAATGTTGTCAATCATATGAAAAAGAATCAAGTCTCTAAGCATGTTGGTCATTATGCTCCTAGAATTATTACTTGTTTTTATTGCGGTAAAAAGGGTCATACGGCTAATTCTTGTCGAGCTAGAAATAGCTCTAATTATTATTGGAGACTTAAAAGTCTCAAGACTAATCCCAAAGGACCCAAACACATAAGGGTACCACAAAATAATGTCCTATTAGGTACTGGCGAAATAATGATCGAAGAAAATTTATACCGCTAAGAAGACATCAAATGACCGTTTCATTTGATCAAAGAAGAAGAAACTATTTTCAACAAAGCAAATTTCCAAGAAGAGGATATACTAAAAATGGGAAGAACACAATCCTTGAAATGGCAAAGATATCATCAACAAGATGATTTTCAAAGAAGAAGAGACTTTCAACAATGGGAAGGCAACAAACCTTGGAAATGGAGTAATCAAAGAAGTCATCATCAACAAAGTGACTTCTCAAGGGGAAGATATCATCAACAATGGGAACGACACAACCCATTGAAATGGCGTAATTGGTAACCCGTATCTCCCTAGTTAAATATGCATTTTATTTTATTATTATGCATGCTTTTATTTGTGTCTTAATTGCAAAATGAGTTTTCAAGTATTTATTTTTTTTTTAATTAAGGTCTTCAATATATATTTGTGCTTTTAAAATATTTTTCAAAAAGAAGACCTTATATGATGTTTTTAAAACTCTTGTGCATTGTTTGTAGACTAGAGTGTGTTATCATCTCCTATGGATTTTTATGGCATGAGCTTACTTGCGATATCTCTTAGCCTACACTTTTTATGATTTGTGCTAGATTTGTTTTAAGTATTGTGTAGGATTTACATATTTTCACAAATGGCCATTTACGTCATTATTTGTCAAGAAAGGCATAAATTATCGAGTACGTTTACTTGTGTTATTCTTACTCTTATAGACTCGATATATGTATTGCCATGTGCCTATGTGCTTGTTTTTCATAGTATTTCATACAAGTGCCATTAAGAAGATTTTTAGATTTTTTTTAAGGCACTATTCGATATTTGATTGCACATATTTGCTTTGTCAACTTTTGTTCAAATACTTCTTTTAAATGAGGTCTCAATTATATGCTATCGGATTTTCAAATTTCAAAAGAGACCTTTTGTAGCTTTCTTAAGCTAATTTGAACTTGCATGATTTATTAGACTCTTGATGATCTTCTAAATGCATAGTATGTGTTTCTTGCTTCATGGTCTATATATATATAGTGTCTATTCCTACTATGCTCTTTTGCAAGATATTTTGTGATTGATGATTGAGGCATGTTTTTACACTTGGGCTATTTTTTTCTTGCTTATATAAGCGATGCCGTTAATGAGTTTGTTAAGTTGTGTAGATGAGAAATGAAGTACTCCAAATATTAGTTACCTCAAAATATTTGGATGTACATATTCTACTATGAACACCTTAGATCAATTGGATGCCCTATGATGATAGTGATGAAGAAGACAAATTCCTCAATTGATGCTTCAAGATGAAGATTGGTTTTTAGAATTGCAAGAGGAGCTAAAAAGGAAATGATACTTGGAAGTTGATGCAAGGTGTACTTGAAATGAGCATGATGGGGGAGCTCATTTTCTCGCTTGGACTTCAAATCATTCAATGCCAAGTAGATGGTTACATTTCAAAAGAACTCTTGAAGGAGTTAGGCATTGAAGAAGGAAGAATCATTTCAACCTCTATGGCTACCAATGAAGAGATTGACAAAGGTTGAGAAAGGTATGTCGGTTGACAAACAAATTCGAGGTATGTTTTCTTGTATTATTTCTATAGACTCGACATTCCATATGCCTTATGTCTATATGCTCGACTTCAAAAATTATCCCAACGAATCTCATTAAAGTGTCGTTAAAAGAAATTTTCAAATATTTGAAAGGCACTTCTTCTTATGACTTGTTGTATCCAAAGCTTTAAAATGTTCTTATTTTTCGGGATAACAAGTCCGGTGAAAATTATTCAAAATATAGTTCGTCATAATCGAACTAAACATATTGAGATTCAAAAACTTTCTAAGGGATTGCGTTTTTAACAAAAACTTGAGATGTGTTTAATTTCGTCTCAAGGATAACTCGCGGACATTTGTTCATTTACCGAGTATTTTATCTCATTTCGAGCTTGATTATGACATAATGCATATTGAATGAAGCTTACGTTTGCATTTTACACGTTTTTAAAACTTAGGGCGAAAAATCGGATTTTTGGTTGAAAATTCGGATTTTTGGAAAAACTGACAGACAGTGGGTTGAAGGGGTTGAGGGCAACCGGTCGCCCTCAACGTCGACCGGTCGCCCTCAACCACGACCGGTCGCCCTAAGCAAAATTTTGGATAAAAATGGTTCTGTCTTCAGCATTCGCAACTCTAACATATTTTGGCCATTTTTCGTCCCCCTCGCAAATTTCACACACAATTCACTTCAAATGAGTTTTGATGCATGAATTATATATTTTGGGGACTACCTAGCTCGGTTATCATCATCATTGCTCGTCTTTACCGATCAAATGGTAAGAATTCTACTTCCTTAATCTCAATTGGGTTGAACCCCTGAGAACTTGGCATATATGTACTATCTTGATGAAATTAGTATATGTTTGTGATGAGCTTATTGATTGTTGATGAATGATTTTTATTAAATTGCATTTGGTGATGAAAAACTTGGCTTGATTTCATTTACAAGGGCTATATATATTCTTTTCAACTTTTGACGCCCGCCAAGTGTTCGATAAAAACGTTTCAATGAAAAATTCCTCACCTACATGATTCTCTCGATTTCAAAAGTCTTATACATTTATGGAGATCATGTTTTGCTTATCAAATGAGTTTTCATAAGCTTCTTTAAGTCATATGATTCGACTTTTCCCTCCTATTTGGTTTATAAGCTTCAATGTTCAAATAGCTCGGTACATCGGTTTAGTTGCGCACTTTGATATGAATATATGATGTATTTATCGTGTTAACATTCTTTTTGATGATTCCAAAGGGGGAGAAACAGGTTATAAGCTCTTTAGCTCAAAGAAGCTAAGATAAGCTTAACAAAAAGAAGCTACAAGCTATGGCTTCATAAAGCCATAAGTTGTGGATCATATTTAGTCCACTTGGTGCATTATGGTTATATATGAATCATGGTCCATTGGTTGTAGTATGGACTTATATATGTTTCTAATGATGTCTCTTTGACAGGGGGAGCTTTTAAGTTATTGATACTTAAGCTCAATATCGAAAAGCTAATATTTTAGCTTATGTTTAAGTTGATTCTATATAACTCTTGTTGTGCATGTTGATAGGGGGAGCATTTGCTATATGTATTTGAATATCTCTACTCCTATCCTTGTGTTTTTATTGCATGGAATGTTGTCGCCCACAACGGACAGTTCTCTTTAACCGGTAAAATTGTTTTGTTTTCAAAATCGACCTCGTTAAAATTGTTTTGGTTTGTAATCATCAAAAAGGGGGAGATTGTTTGATAAATGGTTTTATCATGATTTTGATGATTTTGTTTTTATACCAAAACAATGTTTTTAAAGGTTGTCCAAATACTCCTAAATGATTTAATATGGTTTTAATATTTTCCGGAGTATTTCCTCAAGTTTATTTTCGACCATATTGGACAACACATTTAAGGATTTTATGTCAATGGGTTTTTACATTGAAACTATGTTTCTAAATGTTTTCACTATTTTTCGGAGTATTTCTTGAAGTTTATTTTCGATATAAAATTGGACAACACTTTGGTTTTGAGGTCAACGATACCGCCAGATAGGCAAACCCACACGAAAGTTGAGAAAAACAGAAAACTTCATGTTTGCAGAAAATGGTCAGGGCAACCGGTCGACCCCTTGGGTGACCGGTACTTGGGAGCAAAAATTGAAACAGAACATTTGCCCTTCGTTTTTTGAAGTTGTGCGACCGATTGAAGTCAGGGACGACCGATCGAACCCTACGTCGACCGGTCGCCCTGTGTAAATGTTGATACGATTTTTCAAAGTCTATTTCTGTGCGACCGGTCGCCCTAATGTTTGACAAAAAATTCTAACCGTTGTGCAAAGCAGATGACTTTTCCCTAAATTGTGGGATTGATTTCTAACAGCTATAATCTTGATTTTAATTGCAATTTTTTTGTAGATATCAGATTCCAAGAGGAGCCTATCAAGTATCAATCATCTCCTATAAATAGAGGATGTTTTGAAGCACAACAACAAGAGAGAAAACTACAACACAATAAGATAAACTCAAGAATATACTTGTTCTTACATCGTCTTATTTCTTGTTGTAATTTGCCTAGCTATTCACTTTCACATTCTTGAGGTCTAGGCTATTCTTGATTACACTTGCACTCTATTGTATTATCAATTATCGAGTTGTAATCTTGAATTTGTGGTCGTCATTCAAACACAAGATATCCTTGTGAGTGTTCTTGTGGTAAGAACACACTTGGGTGAACTAGGTGTTAGGTGTAAGAAGATTGTGGTAATCTTCTTGTTGAGGTGTTGAAGAGTGTGGTGCTCTTCAAGGGTGAAGATTGTGGTAATCTTCATAAGGTGCCGTTTGGAGATTGTGGTAATCTTCAAAAAGAGATTGTGGTAATCTCAAAGGTGGTGTTGAAGAAGAGTGTGGTGCTCTTCAAGGTGTTGTAAGTTGAATTTGTATTAATTTTGGTAATTAATAAAATTCTTTTTCTTTGAAATCCATCCCGGATATCTTTGGGGTGGTAGAGGATTAGGCCCTAGGTGGGTTGAACCTCTTTAAATCGACGTGTGTTGTTTACATTCCGCACCTTTATTATTGTCTTTGAGCATTCGGTTCGAAAAGAGGGCAAAATCGAAAAGATGGAGATAATCTATTCACCCCCTCTAGATTATCGTAGCCGCTTGGACTTACAGAACCTTCTTCTTTGGAGGAGAGGAGACAGCTGTATCTTCAGGGTCAGCTGATTCCCCCTCACTCGTATCAGCCCTCTTAGCGTAAGCTCTCTTCTTTGCACCGGAGAGGTTTGATCGAAACATCCTCTTGTTTACATGGAACGCCTTTCCATGTCAAAGAGGGACTCCTTTACTTCCATCATTCGCCAATCACCAGGCCGTATCCAGGAACCTCCAAATGTACCATCCTCCTTGAAGGATTTATTTCCAACATTTCGGCAGCAGATTCACGATGATACGAACTCAAATTGATTCAGCCAGTTCTTCTTTTCTTCAATGATCGCAACCATCACGATCAACTTAGCTTTGGACAGCTGGTCAAAGCTTTCAAATTTGATGTCTATGCATTTGGCAAAGATGTCCAGCAATTTGTGGTAGTCCTCTTTCAAAGACTTCTTATTAGTCAGATAGACCACTTTCGCAAAGACAAAGCGGACTTGGCTACTTCTTCCAAGCGGCTAGCCTAGGTAAACATCAGCTTCATAAATCTCCGACACTCCTTCCGCGGCAACAAATGGTGTTCGCGGATCTCGCGTAATGGTGAACTCTTTTCCGTGAACATAGGACTTAATGCCCTCATTGTGAACTTCAGCGTTCACGTAGAACTGTGCGACCTCTTCCACGTAGGTCATTGGGAACTCCATCGTAAAAAATGGTTTTAATCCAGATTTTTCCAGCTTATGTGCTATCTTCTTCACAAATGTGTCGTCGGACCCCTGTTTAAGAATACCGTTGAAATCCACAGTAGACCCAGTGTGGATTTGCTTTCCCAGCTTTACGAAATCATGAGTAGATGCCATTTCTAGATGTTTTATCGAACGAAACTTAGAAAATGAACTTGAGGATTTGTAGGGTTTTGAGAGAAAATTTCTTTCTTTTGCCTTTGAGAGAGATGAACAGTTTTGGTAAAGTGAGAGAGAATCGGACGAAATGGTTTAAGTATGGGTCATGAAAGGACGTGCGGGTGGTTTTTGAAATTTTGATCAAAATCAACGGCTTAGATTTTGCACGCCGATTAACCTTTAATCTCTCGTATTTAATGCGGAAGCATTTATATCCAATCATAAGCTTTGTGTGCAGCTTTTGACTGTACACGTCATAATTATGCTGACATCATACAAAAGAAAATTCCCGCTTATTAAAAACGACTGCGTTTTTGTCACTTTGCTCACAAATGACTCAGCTTATTCCTTAGCCGATTTAACTCTTCTTTCTTTGCACATAAATACTCACCGTCGCCTAACTCGATGCGCGATTGATTCTCTCGACATTCTGGCTGATTCACTTAATGATTTAAGAGTTCAAAGCTCTTTTTTCACTTTTCGTGTTTCATCTCTTTTCTTTGAGTCTTCTGAGTGTCAACTCGGCTCAACTAACCCCAATTCATATTTGAGTTCTTCAAATCTTGATTCACATAATGGTTTTGTGAATATGTCGGCTAATTGGTTATCGGTTGAGATATATTCCAAGGTGATGTCCTTCTTTTCAACATGATCTCTTATGAAGTGATATCTCGACATCAATGTGCTTTGTTCCCGAATGCAACACAGATTTTGAGTGATTGCAATTGCACTTGTGTTATCACACATAATTGGAATTTCCTTTTCCTCAATCTCATAGTCTCTCATTCTTGTCTCATCCATAAGACTTGGGCACAACATCGCCCATGACTATGTATTTTGCTTGATTGTGGAGGTAGCTATTGAATATTGCTTCTTGCTAAACCAGGAAATTAGCCTATTTCCAAGCATTTGACATGTGCCTGAGGTACTCTTCCTGTCAACTCTACAACCAGATAGTCGTCAGTCCGAATAGCCAATTAGCTTGAATCTTGCACATACACCTACAACAAAGGTGATGTTTGGCTCCGCTTTGTGAGATAGAGCAATGATCCAATAAGTGCTATGTATCGGTTTGATCTACGGTGCTTGCCATCCGCATCCATGTCCATTTTGTGATGTATTCATTGGTATTTTCATAGAAGACTTCTCTTCCATACCAAATTTCTTCATTAAATCTCTGGTGTATTTTGTCTGACTTATGAAGTTTCCATCCTTCAGTTGTTTCACTTGGAGTCCAAGGAAGAATGTCAGCTCTCCCATCATGTTCATTTCGAATTTGCTTTGCATGAGATTTGAGAATTTATCACATGACTCTTTGTTTGTGGATCCAAAGATGATGTCATCCACATATATTTGAACAAGCAAAGATACTCTTCCCATCTTTAATTCTCAAGAGTGTTCTATCCACTTTGCCTTTTGTGAATCCGTTCTCAGTTAGGAATTGTGATAATGTATCATACCATGCTCGGGTGCCTGTTTCAATCCATATAAAGCCTTTTTGACTTTGTATACCTTATCTCCTAGAGTCTTCTGCTCAAATCCACGGAGGTTGTTCAACATATACTTTTTCTTCTAATAACCCATTAAGGAATGCACTCTTTACATCCATTTGATATACAATAAAGTTCTTGTGAGTCGCATAGGCAAGAAACATTCTTATTGCTTCCAATCTTGCCACAGAGCAAAAGTTTCATCAAAATCTATTCCTTCTTCTTGGGAATACCCTTTGGCTACCAATCTTGCTTTGTTTCTCACCACGTAACCTTCCTCATTCATCTTGTTTCGAACACCCATTTAGTGCCAATAACATTTTGATGGGTAGGTCTTTGAACCAATTCCCACACTTTATTCCTCTCAAGGCGATTTAGCTCTTCTTGCATGGCTTGAATCCAATGTGTGTCATCCAATGCTTGTGACACATCTTTTGGCTCTATTTGTGAGATGAAGCAAGTGAACATTGCTTCTTGTTGAGTTCTGGATCTAGTTTTCACACATTCTCTTACATCTCCAATGATTAGTTCTGGTGGATGGTCTCTCAGCCATCTTACATCAGGTTGAAGTAAGGTAGTTGGATTGATCGTCCTGGCGTACCGTGTGTTATTTTGATCAGCTCTCTCATCATCATTTAGCTGCAGATTTTCCAGTTGTCTTTGAGACTCAGCTATCTCATCTTCATCTAGATTTATAATTCGAGCTTCAGCTTCAACACATGGACTATTCTGCATGGTTGGTTGATTCAGCTTATCAGCTGACTCTTCAATGTCTTCTCCATTTACGTTGGGTTCATCAAACACTACATGGATGGATTCTTCTGTAACCATTGTCCTCTTGTTGTGCACTCTGTAGGCTTTGCTTTCATTTGAGTATCCTAAGAAGATACCTTCATCAGCTTTAGCATCAAAAGCCTTTAAATTATTTTTGCCATTGTTATGGATGAAGCATTTGCATCCAAATATTCTCAAATATGAAACATTTGGCTTTCTCCCGTCCAAATCTCATAGGGAGTCTTTGTCATTTTTGTCTGCATTTTATCATGCATCTATTTTGAGTATAGCATCTTGTGTTTATTGCTTGACCCAAAATCTTTTAGCAGACCCCGCTTCGGCTAACATGGTCCTTGCCGCTTCTTTGAGAGTTCTATTCCTTCTTTTCGCAACTCCATTCTCTTTGTGGAGTCCTTGTCAGAGATAATTCATGACTAATACCATTGTCAATATAGTATCGAGTTATTATACCATTGACAAACTCAGTTCCTCTGTCAGATCTTATTTTGATAATGGTTTGACTCTTCTCATTTTGTATTCTCTTCATCAGCTGTGGTAGTTTCTGCAAAGTTTCTTTCTTCTTACACATGAATATTGTCCATGCATATCTTATGTAGTCATCTACTACCACCAAGGTGCATTTCTTCCCACTTATGCTGGCTGGTTCAACTGGACCAAATAGATCCATGTGTAGCAGGTGCAATATTCTTGTTGAAGATGGACATTTCTTTTCTTTGAATGATGATTTGATTTGTTTTCCCTTCTGACATGCATCACATATACTTTCCTTCTTGTATACTGAGTCTGGAAGTCCTTCCACAATATTACTTCTTGCAAGTTTGTTAATAGTTTTAAAATTCAGGTGACTCAGCTTCTTGTGGCATAGCCAGCTTGATTGAGTTGTGCTCTTTGCTAGCAGACAAGTGCATGGTGTTGCAGTTGACCAATCTACCACATACATGTTCTTTTGTCTGCATCCTTGCAACACTATTTCATTAGTTTCAGCATCCTTGATTTGGCATACACCCGTATTGAATCCAATTCATGTGTTTTTATGGGTTCAATTCCTATATTTGTATGTTCTCCCTCCCGAAGCAAACAAACAGTTGATTAATACCATTTGGTAGCACTCCTACTCAATAACTAATATTAACTCCCAAAAGATCTTTGACTTTAAGTACTCCCCACAAACAGTTATAAGCCTCCAGACTCTATACCCATTTATGCCTGAATTCGATTTTCATTTGTTAAAAATAATCTCCAGAAATATAAACTAACAAATATGACATGCAAATTATTAATCGGATAATCAACAAGAATTAAGCATTCGAATTCATATGATAGAAAACATAAATCAATTAAGATAACAATCAATACAGATTTAACATGAATCCACATTTTTTATTATGCCCTAGGATCAGAATGATTAGCTCAACATATTTGATAACAAATTCAAAGACAAAGTTGAAATCAAATAGTTTGACATCGTTTAAGTACAAACAAGAGATCTAAACTAAGAAATAAAAACCCTGTTCTCAGGATGGATCTTCCCTCCAAAGCTTCGAAACTCATGTGCTTCCGTAGATGCGAAAGGCCTTATGGTGCTCTTCGTAGATTAGCCCTTTTCTCTTAGAAGACTATTGATTTGTATAATGCTAGTGTATTGTAGTGTATTTTGAGATGTAATGACTTCATAATTCGTGCAAGGCCTTGGTTACTTTATATAGGTGCTTTGAGAGATCACTTGGAATATTCTGACGGGAAAAGAAAATAAAAATCCTCCACAGGGCGAACCACATGGCCGTGTGCAGTTCACACGGTTGGGTCGTGTAACAAGTTTTGGTCTCTATTCTTTCTCCAAACAAACCACACGGGGGTGTGAGAGTCACACAGTCTGACCGTGTGATTGGTTCCTCTGCATTCGATCTTCTCTTTAAGTTATTCTATCTTGTCCGGGCCTTCTAACTGAAATCTTTCCATTTAAGCTCCGTTTTCTGTAAAACGTTACAAGAATACGCAGTATCATGCCCTTCATCACTGGAATTATTTGATTCAGAATCTTAATCTGACCCAGAAGGTGATACAACAGGGGTTGCAACACTCTTACCACTTCTTCTTCTAGCACTCGACCTAGTACTCTGTTTAAAGATTCCAAAATTTATGCGCCCTCATCTGACCCTTTTTAGTGGGACTTCCTTGTACTTTCTTGGCAGAGACAGAACCCTTCCTTTTCTTGGTTGAACCAGACCCAAAACCTTTCTTGGAAGGAGTTTTCTTCACAAAAACTCTAGTTCTTGATCGTCTAGCCATCACAAATCCAGACGTATCATCATCATTAGAATCATTCTGAACAGGGATGTCTGGAAAAATGGAGGGTTCTCCCCCTTTCTTTGTAGACCTTCAAACCACCTTCTTTTTCCATGTAGATTGACCTTGAGAAGGAAAGCCACCACCACAAGATAGAGTAGGAGAAAAACCAATCTCTTTCGAAAATTTGGGGTTTTTAGGGTTTGAGAGTGTTTCTTGCTCATCTAAATTAGGGTAATCATCAAGATTTATGGCATTTCTAGGAATCCAACCGGAGGAGGAGTCTTAGGAACAACCATCATCGCCATTGTTCCTTCCGTCGGAGTGACATTTTCAGGCGAGGCGATGGGGGTTTCTTTTGTCAGAATAGTGGGTGCTACAGGAGGTGTTGAAACACTCAATTCGTCACATGGAACATTTGATAGACTCCGATGGAAGGAACAATGGCGATGGGGGTTTATTTAGTTGGAATAGTGGGTGCTACAGGAGGTGTTGCAACACTCAATTCATCACCCGGAACAGTTGATGGAGGAGTGGATTCAGTCAAAGATTCATTTGGATTGGCATTCACGACAGTCGATTTCTTTGAATTTCCTGGTGTAGAGGCTACACACCCAGTGGCGTGCGATGAAGATGATAAGGATGTTGGGCTCAAAGTGGGACTCAAAATATCTGTACCACCTGAAATGATTCTCTTCATTGTGGGCTAGTAAAATGCAGTAGAGAGATCAAGAAAAATCACAGGAAATAATAGAAGAGATACATAGTAAAGCTAGAGAGAGAACGTGAGAGAGGGAAGGAAGCAGAGGTATGACGAGAGAGAACAATGATGTGAAGTTGGGTGATTTAAATCCAATCAGTGATTAGAAAACAAGTCTCCCAACGAATATGAACTCTTGATATAGCCAACAAAATCGAATACCAAATTCGGCTCCTGAAAATAGGACATAAAATCTTTTCAAATTGATTTTTGAATTTTAAGTCATGGAAAATAATAAAACACGTAACCTCAAATATAGATAAGGCAAGTGGTGCGCGAATATCTTTTCACTATACTGCAAGTGTACATCGTAGTTTATAGAATAATGACAAGGAAGAACGTATTCCTCAGGGATTAAATACGAAACACTTAGACTATAATAACATCGTATTTAATTTTATTGAAGCGACCGAAAATTAAGTTTTAATATCTAAGTAAAAATAAAAGATGTAAATTTATAAAAACCCAAACTCCATAAGTCTTTTCAACAAATACGAAAGCAACTATATGCACATAATCTCAATATGCTTCTTTAATATTAAATCCAATTAATGTTTATCAAAACCAATTCATGTGTTTTTATGGGTTCAATTCCTATATTTGTATGTTCTCCCACCCGAAGCAAATAAACAGTAGATTAATACCAATTGGTAGAATTCTTACTCAATAACTAATATTAACTCCCAAAAGAACTTTGAATTTAAGTACTCCCCACTAACAGTTATAAGACTCCAGACTCTATACCCATTTATGTCTGAATTCGATTTTTATTTGTTAAAACTCATCTCCAGAATTATAAACTAACAAATATGACATGCAAATTATTGATCAGATAATCAACAAGAATTAAGCATTCAAATTCATATGATAGAATACATAAATCAATTAAGATAACAATCAATATAGATTTAACATGAATCCACATTTTTTATTATGCCCTAGGATCAGAATGATTAGGTCAACATATTTGATAACAAATTCAAAGACAAAGTTGAAATCAAATAGTTTGACATCGTTTAAGTACAAACAAGAGATCTAAACTAAGAAATAAAAATCCTTATTCTCAGGATGGATCTTCTCTCCAAGCCTTCGAAACTCTTGTGCTTCCGTAGATGCAAAAGGACTTATGGTGCTCTTCGTAGATTAGCCCTCCTCTCTTAGAAGACTATTGATTTGTATAATGCTAGTGTATTGTAGTGTATTTTGAGATGTAATGACTTCATAATTCGTGCAAGGCCTTGGTCCCTTCATATAGGTGCTTTGAGAGATCACTTGGAATGTTCTGACGGGAAAAGAAAATAAAAATCCACCGTAGGACGAACCATATAGCCGTGTGCAGTTCACAAGGTTGGGTAGTGTAACAAGTTTTGGTCTCTATTTTTTCTCCAAACAAACCACACGGTCGTGTGCTATTTACACGGTCTGGTCGTGCAATGTGTCTGTGAAATTCTACCCTTGAACAAGTCACACAAATGTGTAAAAACACACGGGAAATTTCACGCAGGCATGTGAGAGTCACACGGTCTGACCGTGTGATTGGTTCTTATCCATTTTCTTAGTTTATTCGATCTTTTCTTTCCGTTATTATATCTTATCCAGGCTCTCTAACTGATATCTTTCAATTTAAGCTCCATTTTCTGTAAAATGTTACAAGAATACGCAGTATCATGCCCTTCATCACTGGAATTATCTGATTCAGACTGTTAATCTGACCCAGAAGGTGTTACAACAGGGGTTGCAACACTCTTACCACATCTTCTTCTAGCACTCGACCTAGTACTCTGTTTAAAGATTCCAAAATTTATGCACCTCATCTGACCCCTTTTTAGTGGGAATTCCTTGTCCTTTCTTCGCAGAGACAGAACCCTTCTTTTTCTTGGTTGATCAAGACCCAATACCTTTCTTGGAAGGAGTTTTCTTGATAGAACCTCGAGTTCTTGATCCTCTAGCCATCACAAATCCAGACATATCATCATCTTCAGAATCAGTCTGAACTGGGGTGTCTGGAAAAATGGAGGGTTCTCCCCCTTTCTTTGTAGACCTTCTAACCACCTTCTTTTTCCATGTAGATTGACCTTGAGAAGGAAAGCCACCACCACAAGATAAAGTAGGAGAAAAACCAATCTCTTTCGAAAAGATCTTTGAGTTTAAGTACTCCCCACAAACAATTATAAGCCTCCAGACTCTATACCCGTTTATGTCTTAATTCGATTTTCATTTGTTAAAACTCATCTCTAGAATTATAAACTAACAAATATGACAATCATCTATTAAGATAACAATCAATATGGATTTAACATGAATCCACATTTTTTATTATGCCCTAGGATCATAATGATTAGCTCAACATATTTCATAACAAATTTAAAGACAAAGTTGAAATCAAATAGTTTGACATCGTTTAAGTACAAACAAGAGATCTAAACTAAGAAATAAAAATCCATATTCTCAGGATGGATCTTCCCTCCAAGCCTTCAAAACTCTTGTGCTTCCGTAGATGCGAAAAGCCTTATGGTGCTCTTCGTAGATTAGCCCTCCTCTCTTAGAAGACTATGGATTTGTATAATGCTAGTGTATTGTAGTGTATTTTGAGATGTAATGACTTTATAATTCGTGCAATGCCTTGGTCCTTTTGTATAGGTGCTTGAGAGATCACTTGGAATGTTCTGACGGGAAAAGAAAATAAAAATCCGTTGTAGGACGAACCACATGGCCGTGTGCAGTTCACACTTGGAATGTTCCCTAAATGCACTTATATTATACATGTATCAAAATCCCCCAGACTTAAACTATTGCTCGTCCTCGAGCAAACTAAGAAAAAAAATCTCAAGAGGTACAAAGAACACACAAGAACACTATAAACATTCAATCTCATTCGACTCCATATTCAAGTAAACCATGCAATCCATTATTAAGAAGTCATCAATCTGACGTTCGGCATAATCAATATTCTTTTGGGTACTTGACATTGTGAATCACAAGAAGTAGTGTATTACTCAAATATCAAAGTAATTAGGACGTATATACGGTCAAATCAATTCAATGAATGTAGAACTACATAGATTTGCAAATCGTCTAACATCTCCACCACTCTAGTGTGCACAATTTAATAATCAAAAAGAAATTTTCATTTGGTTGTAATGTAGGCTCTTTGATAAAGGTAGGGAAATTTAGATTAAGTAACTTGACTAGAGCAAATAGACTTTAAGCACACAAACTTTCAATTCACCAACCCATTTCACCATAAAACTCATCTTTGCAATATATTTTCCTTTTCAGCTCAACTCCACCCGTTTTTCATATTTTCATTATTAGGCATTTTTTGCCTTCTTTTCTTTTGCCTTAATGTCTCAATTTATCGCAATTTCCGGAAATTTTCTTTTCTTTTCTCTTCTTGTTCTATCTTGCTCGATATTTCCCTTTATTTTTCAATAATTGTTTTTCATTTTCGAGCTTCATTATTCTTTCATTTACCTAAGCATGGTTCATCCCTCATTCTTTTGTTATCATTGTCTCTTTTTCACAATTTCACCACATCTACCCCAAACTTTTCATCTTCTATAAGCTCAAGTTTTAGCGATAAGACTATATTTATTTTTCAAGCTTCATCAATCATTATCTCTTTTTCACAATTTCACTACATCTACCCCAAACTCATGTTAAGCTTCTACAATATTTTGTTCTTCACCATCGGAGTCCTGAGCAACCTGATTATTTGTTTCAACAATAGAGACGGATGTTAAGCAAACCGTATCTGAAGTGTTAGAGAAACTATACTTGTCAGATGTTGGAACATCTCGAGCAACACCTTCAGAGACACCCAATGTATTAATTTGCAGCGATATTTTCTAGATTTCTCCTCACACTCATCATCACTTAAAGTAACACTCAGATCCATACCTTTTTTTCGCAAAGTGTTTGCGCACTCATTGACATAATGCTCAAACCCAGTGCAAGCTCTACATTTGACCTTTTCATTATCAAACTGATTTCCAGATTTTTCTTCACTCCTATCAGGCATGTTTCTTTGAGGATATTTGGGAGTATCAAATTTAAAAGGTTTTTTGGTTTTGGAAGAAAACTTGTTTTTGCTTTTTTTTTCATGATTTTGATGAAAGTTTTAGCAAATAAAGCCATTGACTCCTCAACTAGTTCAGATTCCTCAACTTCCTTAGTTAACTGAGTTAATTCATTAGTTTCATTAGGTAATACCTGTAGAGCTATGCTTTTCCTTTGACCTTCTTTTGCTGACGCCATTGAGTTCCCAAGTTTTGAGAATCTCAGCTAGCTCATCAAGTCTCAATGAAGTGATGTTGGATAATTCTTCAACATCTGCAATTTTAACATCAAATCTTTCAGGAAGCGAACACATCATCTTACTAACCAATCTTAAATTTGAAATAGGTTCACCCAAAAGATTGATACATCGTGATGCCTTCATTTTCTTCCATATTCATATTTTCAAAACCTAACAATCTAGTGTCATAGCTTAGAAAAACGAACAGTCGTAGATCCTTCACAATATTTTTGTAAAGCCTCCCACACTGGTTTGGCTTCAGAGTAGTTGCAGATAATTTGAACATAATAAAGTATACTCCTCCAAAAATAGAATTGAGAGCTTTAGAATTCAGGTTTGTAAGATGGACATCATCATTGGACCAATTGATTCCATCTTGGTTTATGAAGTCACCATCAACGTCTATAATCGTTGGAGGAGTCCATCCAGTTAAAATAGCTCGCCACGCTTTTTTATCAATTGATTTAATGAAAGCACACATATTTATCTTTCAAATAGAGTAGTTTGTTGCATCAAGAGTAGGAGGACGAAACATGGCAGTCGCTTGATTATCCATCACTTTGCTCGAACGCAGGATCAACACTTAGTGAAATCAAGTGTTGGCTCTAGATGCCAATTGATAGTTTTAAAGGTCCCAATGTTCAAGGATGAAGCACACAGAATACAATGTTGCTATAAGTGCAGTAACACTTATAACAACTAGCAACGGATAGTAAGAACACAAAGATACAAATTTGACTGGAAGTAAAAATATACATGCAAATGTGCCAGGCGGGAAAAATAATCCACTTTTATTGTATCGATTATAGATCTCAACTTGAATGACTCAACTAGTACAAAACTTATTAAAACTCCTATCTCTATATAGAAATGTATAACAACTCGTCCAAAAACTAATGAATATATAACATTCAGATCTCTATGAAAATAAAAGATGGACGAAAAACTATAAAACAAAAATGCTCAATCTTCAAAGGTGATATACTGAAGCAACAACACTTCGGATAACACTTTGATCTATTGGCAGTACTTTGATCTTTGTTTCTTCTCAAATAACTCACTCTCTTGAACTCTCGTGTATTCTTTTCTCTAACATTATAATTCTATGTGTATTGGATTGTGAGGGACGTTCGTCTTTATATAGATGCTTCAAGTCTTCAAGTCCCTACAAACATGGAAAGAAAGATATATACAAACAAGGATTCATATCTCATATAAGGTATGACTCTAGAATCCTTCCTTATCAATATGACCTAAAATAACAAGGAATAAGATCTTTCCATATCCAAATATTTACTTGAGAATCAAGTTAAAAAACAATCTTTTTAAAAACAAACTTTCCTTATTTAATAAATCATATCATATACATGTAACCAAGAAAGTAAACACTTAAAATTAGTATTTTCGAAAATAAGAAAATTATTAGATTATGTGTAAAAATACATGATCTAATATAGCAAATCAGCGTGAAAAATATTTTTTGAAATAGGCTGCTATTATATATATAGATATAGATTTGTAATATAATTGTCAATTTTTTCATATTTATTAGATTTTGTTGAATTAGAAATTTAATGCATTAAATTGTGATTATAATTGTTTTTCTCCTTAATTAAATTTTTCTTACCAAAATTAAATTTACGTTCTAATTTATTTTAATTTTTAGTAATTATTAGTAATTAACACGATTTGTATGATATTACACTGGAGTAATAAACAATGTTTTATTTGTAGTTTAATTGACGATTTTTGCATGTTTATTGAAAAAAATACTAAATTAATATAAATATCAAAATTCGTTTTTAGCAGGACCTTTTAGGTAGGAAATTTGTTTAGCAAGAGAAAATTTTCATATAATACATGATCCACTCACTTTCACTTTTTCTTCGACCAATCACATCTACTCATTCCTTACAAAAGAAATTGTTAAATTACCAATCATTATTGCACATCGTCTTATAAATTCCATTATTCACCTTCTCATACATTTCCAATTATCAATCATTTACTATTTTTATATTAAATCAAAATTCACACTCTAAGACCATCTTCAACAATATGGTGCCAACTTCAAATTGTTCCGCTATTTTTTCTTTTTTAATTTTAAATTAATGATTTATGTTACTGTATCAAAATATTCAATAAAATAGTATTTTTATTCGAATTGGAAATTTACTTTTTGTAAATAATTTTAATAAATATATTACAAAATATAATTTTGTAAATAGTTGTTTATTTTGGGTATGTTTTAAATAATTATGAATAACATATTTTTAAATAATATGATGTGTAATATGAACAATAATATGTAAGTATATTGAAAATACAAATAAAACCTAAGATACAATATTTTCCTTGTAATCTGGAAAATCATCTTCGCATTCTCCAAGATCCTGAATATAAAATTTATTTTTATTTGTAAAATAATAAAAATAAAGATTAAAATTTATTTTTTATTCGACACAGGGTTTCTATTTCTCCTATGGTTTGATTGAAGTTTTGGCCGAGTAATTAGGGGGCCTAGCATTTTGGTACAGTTATTTGGGGAAAATAGGAAATTTAGTCCGATATGTTAGCATATTTTGATAATTAGTCTGATATGTTGGTCTATTTTGATAATTGGTCCGCCTTGTTATAAAAATCTAGTCTTAGTACGATTATATGTTTTCATATTTTGCACATTTGGTCCAATTTTGAGGACAAATCTAATATTGACCGTAATTGCTCACGTGATGTCCGAACATGTGGGAATGGTTGACATGGACAAATGATTTGGGGAATTTTAGCCATTTGGCTACTGAATAGATGATGTGTGAATCAATTAGTAAAAGTGTCATGTAGGTCAAATTAATTAGATGGAAATTTTAATTAAATAAAAGAAGAAAATAAAAACTAATTCAAAAACAAAGATTAATAAATACAAAAAAATAGATTTTATTACTACATATTAAATTGAAAAACATTCGTTCTAAAAAAAATTGAAAAACAATCATCAATTTTTAGGCCTAATTGTGATTTTGCTCCTATAAGTATAAGGGATTGACATATTTGGTCATATAAGTGTCTTATATAGCAATATTTGCCCTATAAATCAAAAATAATGGCATATTTGGTCTTATAAGTATAATACGTAGCAATTTAAGTCCTGTAAATTTTAATTTTTTGTGCAATTTTGGTCCTGTGAGTTTTATTTTAACCCACTTTTGATCTCAATCGGGTAATCATATATTCTCCTTTCAGGACCAAAATTGCACCAATTTAGAACTAATGGGACCAAAATTGCATAAAAATCAAAATTTACGGAACTAAAATTGCTACATAGCATAGTTAGAGGACCAAATATGACAATTTTTATATATACGGGACCAAAATTTGCTACACAAAATAATTATAAGGCCAAATATGTCACCTCTTTTTACTTATTGTACCAAAACTATAATTAAGCCCAATTTTTTACTAAAATATGAGAAAATAAATCTTAAAATCAACATTATATTTCAAACTCCTTTATATTATTTTACACAAGAAAAAAAGCAGCCAAAATAAATGATCATCAAAATTGTACCAAATGTGCACAAATTGAAAGCATATTAGGCTAAGAATAAATTTTGACGACATAATTGACCAATTCTCAAAATAAGCTAACATATCAGACTAAATCTCCTATTTTCCCCCATTTATTTGTGTCACTAGTAAAATTGGTACTCCAGTTTTTTTATTTGGTAAAAAAAAAAGTTGGATTATGCTCATAGACATGGGCCAACCTAGGCCTTGGACCCTACCCACATTCTTTTTAAAAAACATTACACTAAGACTTAAAACAAATTGTTAAAATTATATGATTTTTTCAGTCTTTTATCTAGTTCATCCCATTTCCGTGTATCGGCCCACTTCAATATATTTCCTTGTTATGCCATTGATTATGCTGGAATCTATATATATAATAGCAGATGTCCGAAACAAACAAAAAATTTCCCGGGCATTTTACTTCTTATATTCAAAAATATTTTAATGTATAATCCTAACTGTTGATCTTGATTTGTTCAAAAAATTTGTATATAAATTAAGAAAATATTATAAATGGTATCCCTACTTTATATGTATATAAATTAAGAAAATATTATTAATTATATTGATATTTTATATGTATATATATTAGGAAAATATTATAAATGGTAATCCTACTTTATACCAAAACTGATTCTGTATGATCAATTCTATCTATATATATCTATATATATATATATATATTACTCATATTTAAAAAAAAATATATAATCTTTGATTACAATTACTTAATGAATACCATAAATCACATTATTATAATTATTGATATGATTATATAAGATCATTTCTATTCATATATATTATTCATATTTTAAAAAAATAATTGTAGGTCCCAAGGGATGTGGCGCAAGGTTTAGAAGGGGGAGGGTTGAATAAACCTTACCAAATTTTCACTTTTAATCTTTTTAAGAATTTCAACAGAGTTGACTCAAATCAGTTGTGTCCTTGGGGGACAACTAGGTTGACTATCTTCAGTTAAGTTACCCACTCAACAGACTCGACTGAGCTATTGATAGTATAACTTGGATGCGTCTGCTAACACTTAACTTTAGTTGATTGAGTTTTTAACAGCGGAAGAGTTAACACATTTTGATTGATTAAAGCTCATTTTTAACACTTGTTTTAGCACTTGTTATTTATCAGTTGGATAGCAAAATAACTTAACAGCATATATGAAAAGTATAAGCAAGAAAGTAAATGCTGAAAGTAAATGACACAAGTAATTTTATAGTGGTTCAAGGATGGGGTAATTCCTCTACTCCACTCTTCTCCAACTCCTGGTGGAATCCACTAGGTACAGATCAAGTTATAAAGTAGTTCTCAGTCTAGAGACAGCCTTTATCACACAGTTGGCGTCTTCTATGACCCACCTTCTTCACAAGACAGCTGCCTTGCTACTTCACCTCCCTTCAAGTCTTTGGATTTGATCACATAGCCTTCCAACAAACTTGAATCTCCGTGTTCGACCTTGAACCTTTCTACAACTCATTCAACTTGAAGAGTAGACCCCTTGTTCATTCTTTCAACGTTTTCTCTTCAACTGATTGAAGTAATCTTTCCTTCACAGTGTGTGTTAGATCCAATTCCTTCGTGTTTTTAGGCTTGAGGAATTTTCTGGATAAGCTTGAGAATATTGTAGGTTATGCTTGCTTAATAATTGCTGGATTCTTTCGTGCTAGGTTCACGTAACCTTTTCTCAAATGTTTCCTCAGCCTTTTATAGTGCTCATTTGAAAATTTGCCCGGTGAAGAGTTAGGTTCTTTTCAAATGAAACTTCTTGTTTGTTGGCTTGTCTTTTCTTGGTCTGCAACACTTGTGATGTTGACCTTTCCTCGTGTTAAATGGCTCAACAACTTTACAGGGTTTGACACATGCTTCAGTGTTTCCCATTGGCTTATCCCTTTTTGCATGTTTCTAGGCCAAACACTTTTAAACCTGGCAGCTTGGACATATTACTATATAGAGTAATATCATTGACTTCCTTCCAACAGATCAATGTCAGTTGTCTTGACTTGACTGTTGTCTTTACCCCTTTTGACTTGAGTCTGCTCCAATCATGAGAATGACTCAACTGTCACTTCAACTATTAGACTTGGCTCATTTCTCGACTTGACTAATACTTTATCATACTTCACCCAGATGTTCCTCTGGTGGCTCTCCCTGATCGAGTCTTTGTCTTTCCTTGGCCATACTCGGTGACACACGCAGAAGTCTTCACTCTAGTTTGCAATTGACTTCTTGCATTCTTGACTTAGCTGACTTTATTCAGCTCTTTCAGTCTTATCTATTAGAACATATAATTACAAGAAAATTAGGGTGCCAACTTCCTAGTCTAAGTTTTACATGGTATCATGAAAATCTAACAAATAAATTTCCTAACAATTTTCCTTTTATTGATGATGCCAAAACTTAAACAAAAATAAACAACAAACACAAGCAATGCAGTAACAAAGAATGTATGCTTTAAATAATCAATTTTATTGATCATAGTATTCTTGTCCTTTACAAAGCTGTTTACAATATGTAACAGAGCTTATACAAGTATTGTATTACAACGTGTATCTGAGCTAAGTTACAAAGAAGATATTAGAGCAAATATTACAAAGAAATTATCAGATCTATATTACAGGGAAAACTTGCAGCTAAGTAATATACACGAAGGGGTTGCAGCTGTCTTCAACGCCTTGGCTGCTTCCTTCTTCTCTCTTCGTCATCAACTCTCCTCCTCTTCCTTTCCTCTTCATCTTTCTTCTTCTTCTCATATGCTCTCCTCGCAGCAGGGTCATCCCTACACTGCTTTCCCTCCCATTCACGAGTTGTTCGTTCATTTTTAGCTTCCTGTCTTCTTACTGTTTCAGCATTCTTGCGTGCAAGTTCCAGGTTAGCAAGATGATCATATCCGGATCAACATACTTAATGTCTTTTGGTCTTGGCCGCGGTTGAATACTTCCTCCACTGCCACCATATCTTCCCTCTCCTCTCACTGACTCAACTCTTCCTTTTTTGGGAGTATCTTTGTCGAGTTTTTGATTTAACAAACTGAGTGATTTCTTTGAACTCGTTGCTCATCAGCTGATTTACATATATCAAGTCCTTTCTCCCAGTACAAATCACAGGCTTGTGGTAGAGTCAAATCTTCGAAGTAGCCATTTGCCTCTAGAGTTTGAAACTCTTCTAGGGATCTGGGTTCAGACCCAGCATTAGGCGTGGCAATGTCTCTCGGGGGCTTGATCGCAGAATGATCCTTTCCGGCTGGAGAACCATCATATTGCTTCCTTATGTTTTGAATGCGTGCAAACTGCTGCTCAGCTACCTTCTCAAATTCAACTTCGATGGCTTTTCTTGATTCTTTCATTGCCATCTCAGTTTTTTGTTCTACGGACAGCTCTTTCGGCAGTTTGCTGAGAATAGAAGCTGTGATTTCTCCTTGTTGGGGGGCTTCAGCGAACATGAGCTTCAAGGGGGTTTTTTTCGAACTTCCTTCTTCTTTAGTTTTATCATCTTTCTTCTCCACGTTATGGCTCTCTTTCTCCTCCTTCAGTCCCTTTAAGGCATCATCTTCCACTTTTTTGGCATCATCACTGAATCGAAAGGGCCAGGACAAGGAAGAATCCACTGAGAATGAAGTCCAGTCGGGTGTTCATCAAATTTTGCTTTCCATCAGCTCTGGAGTTGGTTTTTCGGAACTCAGACCGCGTAGCCTTTGACTCAGCTGCCATTAGTTTCATTTTTTCCTGAAGGAGACTGAACTTCTGGTTCATGCCTTCTTCCAATCTGGCAATTTCGCTCTTATATTGCAAGTTGAGTAACTCCATATCTGACTTGTGGGAATCTTCAATTCTCTCCAAGAACTCTTTCTGCCTCTACTGAAACTTTGTATTGTCTGCACTCCATACGAGTAGCTCTGCAAAGAATAATTTGAAGTAGCAGACTTGCTCTAAGCGCATATTAGTAGTCTGTGCAACCCATCCCATGATCCGTAGGACAACACCTCGAATATCTCTGTTGATGTTTGCATCACAATTGTCCAATCGAAGGTCTAACAATGCAAGGGGGCATTCAAAAATCGGCTGTGGAAGCTGACTCTTCCTCAGGCCACGCGGCATCGAAATCAAAACATATTGGCACAATGGACTGGAATGATTGGCTGTTCCTGCACAATGTACTTCTCTTGTTCTCGAGCAGATTCGGCATCCAGAGGGGACAGTTCAACGTCAAAATGGAATATCTATGTAAACATTTCATCTGGAACGAGAGGGACTCCTATTGGTCCACGTTGTGGAGCCTTTCGCTTCTCACGTCTTTGTGCATCAACTCTATTTGCCTCGGCTGATCCAGCGTCATCGACTGTCAACGTAGCTATGGGAGTCTGCTCAGCTGACTGAGTCTCTACTGTAGCAGCTGTGGTAGCCTGCTCAGCTGACTTGGTTCCTGCCAGAGCAGTTGTGTCGGTCTGCTCAGCTGACTCGCCCTCAGCTTTGTTGGCATCAGTAATTGCTTCCTTTTGAGTTAACTTATCCCCAACTGTTTTATCAGTGTCATCGAAAAGTGATGTAGCCATAGGGGTTGGCTCATTATCAAAAATGAATCTCATTGGAGCTATTTTGTCACTTACAGTACTCCATAAGTCGTGAACATCCTCAACCTTTTCCTGGGTAGAATCTTCAATATGTGTGGACTCGGCTTCATTTTCAGATCCCAAAAATGTTGTATCGATGTTTTCTGGGAATCATGAAGGGAGCTGATCTCTCTTCTTCTTCACCAGTTCCCTCAATCTGAGGAATGTTCTCTTTCTCAGGTTCTTTACCTAAGTAAGTCTCAACCTCCTTTACGCCTTTTTTACCCCAGCAGTCTCAACCATTGTAGGGCCTTCAACATTCCCTTCGACAGACTCAGTTGTCTTGGGGTCTTCGATAGATATTCCTTTAGCAGACTCAGCTACCTTAGTATCTTCGGTGGCATCCTTTGGAGTTTTTACTCCAAGGGTTATACTTTCATGGCCAGGAGTCTCAACTTCCATGGCCTCCATCCCATCCTTTGACTTAGCTGCATCAGCAGTGTCATCGGTGTTCATGTTAGAGGAAGTTTCAGCTAGGACAGTCTCAGCCGTCCGAGCTTTATTAACTTCACTTTGCTTATCCATTAACTGCTCACCTTTGCCTCCCAACTGCAAACTTTAGTCTCCCACAATGTCTTTCGGCCTAGCGGTGGTAGAGAGAGCTTCCCCTCAGCTGGCGCACCAGCTGAGAGAATGGTTGTGGTGTCACTCAGCTCCTGAGATATGGTTGTTTGTCCTTTTGAGTAGTCATCCGTTGGGGCAGGTGTCTCAAAAACTTCAGGGTTTGGCCTGGCTAGGATGCCCACATCATCACCTTTCCTAGCTTCATCACTGTTCCCCTGAGAGCCATTTTCAGAGTGTACGAGGGATGTAATGGCAGCAATATCGGTTGCAATCTGTTGTACCACTCCCAAAGGATTAGATCGAGGAGAGAGTGGAGAAGACTATCCTGGGACTTCTTCAAGATTTTGCTCGTGCATGGCTCGTGATTCCTTAATGTCATACTGGAACTCAGCCTTCTCAACTGCTGCAGCTGGGTCCAACTCCTCGAGATTGCTGTTGTCAGTTAACTCCACGTCATGTTCATGGGTTCTAGTGAACATGCACATTTTGGACTTTTCAGAGGCTCTGCCTTTTCCAACGCCTTTTCTTTCTCATCCTTCATAATAGCACGGAGGGCATCCAAGCGAGTAAATCCTCATTGAGGGCATAATGGATGGTGACATTCCGAGGAAGCTTAGAAGCTTCTCCTCTTCTTCAATGAACTTAGGATGTTCAATTGTTGTATGAGAGTAGTCTAGCTTTCGTCTCTCTATTCCTCGTCTCTGCTTTGAATATCTAGGTAGACTGGAGAGTACATAATTATGTCATCATCATCGTCTCCTTCTTTTGTAATGGTTGCAAGTGGGGCTTGCTCCTCCTCAGGTATGTTAGCATCTGTTTGAGGGGATGAGACAACTCTTTCTTCAAGAGTCTTGGTTGTCTCAACCAGATCTTTCTCCACAGCTTGTCTCGACCAATCGGGTCTTTGATACTCCGATCAACATCGCAAGAATCGCCTGGGCCTCCATGGTTGCAACAACTCCACCATCTATCTCTTGAGAGTGCTCTTCTTGCGCATCAATCGTCTCCTCGGCTTCTCCCCGATGACGGCCTGACTCGGCTTTTTCAAGCTCAGACTTCTTAAAAAGTCTTCTTCTCCTCTTGGTCTGGGCGAGGGGAATCTCATCCTCTTTGGCTATTTCAGTGGTGGCTTCTGGATCTACCATCTTTATCGATTTTGCAGCAGCTCGCTAGCGGGATGCAACTGTGCGTTTCTTCTTTACAACTGGAGAAAGCATAGAAGTATCATTCTGGGTCTCGGCTGCTTGGCAGGGGCTTTGGGATCGGCTGCTGGGGTAGGTGTTTGAGGCTCGGCTGCATGTGCAGGAGCCTTCTTGGATTTGGCTGTAGGGGCACGTGCAGGCTTAGCTGTCGCAACTCTCTTATTCGAGAAAGGCTTGGGAGAGAGAGCCGAGCATTCTGGTTGTGTCTTCGGGTCAGGTCACCGACCACCTCACTAGTGTCACTTTTCTGGCATGCACCTTCCTTTGAGCTCCGGAGAGGTTTGCCTTAAACATCTTCTTGTTTGCATGGAGCGGTTTTCCATGGCGCAGGTCAATCTCTTTCACTTCCATCAAATGGCCAAGCACCAAGCCATAACCTAACGAGCATCCAAAAGTCCTATTATCCTTGAAGGACTTGTTGATCACGCTCGCGATATCTGGTGAAAACAAATCGAGCCGATTAACTTTCTTGTCTTGCATGATCGCAACCATCACCACCAGCTTAGTCCGAGATAGCTGGTTGAAGCTTCCAAACTTCATATCCATGCATGTCGACACGATGTCCATAAGTTTGTGGTATCATCCTTAATCAGTTCCTTCTTGGTTTTGTAAACAGCCTTCGCATGTGACTCGGACTTGGCTATCTCCTTCCAAGCTGTAGCCAAGTTCACGTCTTTCTCAGCAAGTTCTTTCAGCCCATCAGTAGGCAACTTGCAGTGCACATGAAGGTCCACAACAGTTATTTTGATGGCCTTGCCATGAACAGATGAGCGAATCTCATCATCATGTACTTCAGCATTGACATAAAACATAGCGACATCTTCCAGGTAGGTATGAGAGACTCCATCAAGAGAAAGTCCTTCAGATCGGACTTCTCGAGCTTCTCTGTGATCTTCTTCACTAGGGCTTCATTAGCGTCATGTTTGATCATTCCTTAGAAGTCCACAGTGGATCCCGAGTAGATCTTCTAGGATAGCTTGATGAAATCATACATAGCGGCCATTTTCAGAGAGAATAAACGGTGAAAAAATGTGAAAATCTTGAACTTTGAAGGTAGGGTTTCGAACAGTTGCAGAGAGAAATTATTTTTGCTTGTTGAAGATGAGAGTATTTTGTGGGGAGAGAGAATATGTATTTTTGGTTTATATGAGACTTGAAAGGATGGTTTTGGGAATTTGAATAACTTGATCAAAATCAACGGCCAGGATTGAGCCTTCAAAACCGCATTAATTTCCCCACATTAAATGCGAAGAGCATTTATATCCAATCATATGTTTTACCGCACAACTTTTGCGGTAATCGACAATCATAATTACACCGACGTCATCCACAAAAACATTCCCTTTCGAATAAAACAATCGCGTTTTTGTCACTTAGCTCATAAATGATTCAGATCATCCACGGTGACTTATATCTCGCTTCTCTCGTTCACATAAGATTACTCATTTTGCCAAACTAACTCATACCGATTTCCGACTAGGCTATTTCACTTGGTTGATATGTGAAACTTGCTCATTTTCCATTCTATTTTCTTTTGTCTCTGTTGATTGAGTGTTCTGAGTATTCTAACTCAGCTCAATTAACCCTAACTCATTCTTGAGATCTTCAAATCTTGATTCACATAATGGCTTTGTGAATATGTCAGCTAACTGCTTATCAGTTAAGATGTATTCCAGGGTGATATCTTTCTTTTCAACACGATATCTTATAAAATGATATCTGACATCAATGTGCTTTGTTCTTGAATGCAACACTGGATTTTGAGTGATTGCAATATCACTAGTATTATCACACATAATTAGAATTTCTCTTTCTTCAATCTCATAGTATCTAATTTGCTATCTCATCCATAAGACTTGGGCACAACAGCTGCCTGCAGCTATGTATTTTGCTTCAGCTGTGGATGTTGCTATTGAATTTTGTTTCTTGCTGAACATATAAACTAATCCGTTTCCAAGCATTTGACATGTACCTGATGTACTCTTCCTATAAACTCAACATTCAGCATAGTCTGAGTCTAAGTATCCTACCAGCTTGAATCCTCCTTCCTTTGGATAACATAAGCCAACTTCTTGGCATCCCTTCAAATACCTTAGGATTCTCTTAGCTGTAGTCATGTGACTTGCTTTTGGTGCAGATTGAAATCTAACACATACACCTACTGCAAAGGTGATGTCTGGCTTGCTTGTTGTTAGATAGAGTAATGATCCAATGAGGGCTCTATATCTAGTTTGATCAACAACTTTGTCGTCTGCATCTATGTCCATCTTGATTGATGTATTCATAGGAATCTTCATTGATGACTTCTCCTCCATAGAAAATTTCTTCATTAAATCTCTGGTATACTTGGTTTGGCTTATGAAGGTTCCATCCTTCAATTGATTGACTTGAAGTCCAAAGAAGAAAATCAGCTCTCCCATCATGCTTATCTCAAATTTGCCTTGCATGAGGTTTGAGAACTTGTCACACATCTCTTTTTTGTGGATCCAAAAATGATATCATCCACATATATTTGAACCAACAGTATACTCTCTCCATCTTGAATCCTGAAGAGTGTTCTCCCACCCTTGCCTTTGGTGAATCCATTGTCAATTAGAAATTGAGACAATGTATCATACCATGCCTTTGGTGCTTGTTTCAATCCATACAATGCTTTCTTGAGCTTGCAAAATTTTTCTCCAATAGTTTTCTTCTCAAAACCTGGAGGATGTTCAACATAAACTTCTTCCTCTAGCAGTCCATTTAGAAATGCACTTTTCACATCCATTTGATATACAGTGAAGTTCTTATGTGCAACATAAGCAAGAAACATCCTTATTGCTTCCAATCTGGCAACAGGAGCAAAGATTTCATCAAAATATATGCCTTCTTCTTTACATACCCTTTGGCTACCAATCTTGCTTTGTTTCTAAAAACAGATCCTTCCTCGTTCATCTTGTTTCTGAATACCACTTAGTACCAATAACATTTTGGTGGGTTGGCCTTTGAACTAATTCCCATACTTTGTTTTTTTCAAACTGATTCAGCTCTTCTTGCATGGTCTGAATCCAATGTGTGTCTTCTAATGCTTGAGACACATCTTTAGGCTCTATTTGGGAAATAAAACAAGTGAACATTGCTTCATGTTGTGCTCTGGATCTGGTTCTTATGCCATCTCTAACATCTCCAATAATTAACTCAGGTGGATGGTCGCTCAGCCATCTCACATCAGGTTGCAGTAAGTCTGCTGGATTCATCCGTCTTGCAGCTAAGTTGTCTTGAACAACTTCTTCATCTTCCTTCAGCTGCAGACCTCTAGCTATCTTTGAGATTCAGCTATCTCATCATCATCAGGGTTGAGTTCTCTCACTTCTGCTTCAACATAAGGACTCTCCTGCATAGTTGGATGATTCTGCTTATCAGCTAACTCATCAATGTCTTCTCCATTTTGCATTAGGCTCATCAAACAACACATGGATAGACTCTTCGGTGACCATAATCCTCTTGTTTAGCAATCTATAGGCTTTAATCTCAGTTGTGTATCCTACGAAGATACCTTGATCAACTTTAGCATTAAAAGCCTTCAGATTGTCCTTGCCATTGTTGTGGATGAAGCATTTACATCCAAATATCTTGAAATAACCAACATTTGACTTTCTCCCCGTCCAAATCTCATAGGGAGCCTTGGTCAATTGCATGTTAATCATGCATCTATTATGAGTATGGTATGATGTATTTATGTCTCCAGCCCAAAATCTCTTAGGCAATCCAACTTCAGCTAACATTGTCCTTGCAACTTCTTTGAGAGTTTTGTTCCTTCTTTCAGCTACTCCATTCGGATGTTGAGTCCTTGCTGTTGATAACTCATGAGCAATACCATTTTCAACACAATATTGAGTTATAATCCCATTGACAAACTCAGTTCCCCTATCAGATCTTATCTTCATAATGGTTTGATTCTTCTCATTTTGAACTCTTCTCATTAGTTGAGGTAACTTCTACAGTGTTTTCTTCTTTTTACACATGAAAATTGTCATCTTCAATAGTCATCCACCACCACTAAGGTGTATTTATTTCCACTGATGCTAGCTGGCTCAACAGGACCAAATAAATCCATATGCAACAATATCCTGGTTTAAGAAGGACTTGGCTTATCCTTGAATGATGATTTGATCACATATGCTTTCTTTGTTGTACACAGAGTCTTGCAATCCTTCCACAATATGACTCCTTGCGAGCTTGTTGATTGTCTTAAAATTCGGGTGACTCGAGTCTCTTATGCCACAACCAATGGATTCGGTTGTACTCCTTGCTATTGACATGTGCTTGGTGTAGCAAAGAGACCAATCTACTACATAAGATTTTTTTGTCTTATTCCTTTTAGCACAATTTCATTAGATTTAACATCCTTGATCTGGCATATCCCCTTGTTGAATCTTACATTGTAGCCTTTGTCACAGAGTTGGCTGATGCTTAACAAGTTGAAGTTGAGGCCTTCAACATATGCAACATCTATAATCTCCAGTCCATTCTTCTTAATGGATCATGTGCCTTTGATCTCCCCTGGAGCTTCATTTTCTCCAAATATGACTTTAGCACCTTTGATCTCCTTGAATCTTGACAGATTTCTTTTATTCCCTATCATATGTCTGGAACAACCACTATCCATGTACCAAGTTCATTGGCACTCTGTTGTTCCTTGAACCTCATCTTCTTAATCTTGTTGATCTTGTTCTTTGGCCATGAGGCAGATCAAAGCCTCTTCCCCTGTATCACTTGAGTAGTCAGCTTCACTACTATCTGAGTCTGCTGCATCTTTGCACTTGGCTGGCTCAGTAGTCTCAGCAGCCAACATAGCTTTCTTCTTTTCTTGTCTTCTTTCCCTGAAGACACTTCTTTCTTCCTCATTTGTATGTTTGTTGAATGGTAGATAGGAACAATCAACATGTAAGTGTCCTTGTTGTCTGCAATTCCAACACAGGTTTTCAGCTCTCTCGGCCCTCTGATTATCAGCTCTTCGATAGTCAGCTCTCCGATGTTTAGCTCTCTTGGGCAGCCTGTCCTCCCTTGCTTTGGAGGGTGTTGAATGTCTTCTGGAGGTTTCACCCTTATTTCTATTATAGTTCTTATTAAAGAACTTATTGAATCTCTTTACCTTAAGGGAAATTTTCTCCTAGTCAATGGTTTCCTTTGGCTCAGCTTTCTTTTCATCACTGGCCAATAATGCAGTTGTCTTGGGTACAGTTGTTTCCTCTTGCTCTTTCCTTCTCAGCTCAAACTCATACGTCTTGAGTTCTGAGAATAGCTCATGATTAGATGTTCTTGAGAGGTCCATTGAATGTCTCAGGGCCTTGACCTTCATTCCCATTCAGCTGAGAGGGCTTTTAGTTTCTTCAGGCACATCTCTTTCTGAGTGTACTCTTTCCCAAGAGCTGAAAGCTCATTTGTTATCTCTGTGAATCTGGCATCCAGTTGATCCAGACTCTCACCTGCAAGCATTTTAAAATTTTCAAATTTTTGAACAACAACAGTTAATTTATTCTCATTAATCTATTCTAATCTTTCACAAATCAGGGTCAACTTATCCCAGATTTCTTTGGTTGATTTGCACAACTTGACTTTGTTGAACATTGCCTTGTCCAATGCATTGTAGAGTATATCCTTGGCCACATTGTCCAGGTTATATCTATTTCTATCTTCATTAGTCCATTCAGTGCGTGGTTTTTCAACCATGGCTAGCTTCCAGCAAAGAACTTCTTCTCCTTCACGCATGCTTCTTCTTACAAAGACAGATATTGACTTTGAGTATTTGCAATGGCCCATCCTCTATCAAAAGCCACATCTCATCGTGTAAAGCGTATATATGAGCCTGCATACGAAACTTCCAGTCATCAAATTCTTCCACAGTGAACAATGGAATACAAGTTAGATTTGCTTCCATGATAATAACTTTGCTTTAAAGATGAAAGACTTTGAAAACACAAGTGTTAAATCTCTTGAAAAATATTGAGATCTAGTTCAGTAACCAGAGCGGAAGGCTCAATGAACCAACCGCTCTGATACCACTTGTAGGTCCCACTCAACAGACTCGGCTGAGCTGTTGATAGTATAACTTAACTTTGTCAGCTAACACTTAACTTTAGTTGATTTTGTTTTTAACAGTGGAAGACTTAACACCCTTTGATTGATTAAAGCTCATTTTTAACACTTGTTTTAGCACTTGTTATTTATCAGTTGGACAGCAAAATAACTTAACAACAGATAAGAAAAGTATAAGCAAGAAAGTAAATGCTGAAAGTAAATGACACAAGTAACTTTATAGTTGTTCGAGGATGGGGTAATTCCTCTACTCCACTCTTCTCCAACTCCTGGAGGAATTCACTAGGTAACAAATCAAGTTACAAAGTAGTTCTCATTCTACAGACAACCTTGATCACACAGCAGGCTTCTCATGTGACTCAGCTTCTTCATAAGACGGCTGCCTTGCTACTTCTGCTCCCTTCAAGTCTTTGGATTTGATCACATAGCTTTCCAACAAACTTGAATCTCCTTGTTCGACCTTGAATCTTTCTACAACTCCTTCAACTTGGAGAGTAGACCTCTTGTTCGTTCTTTAAATGTTTCCTCTTCAACTGATTGAAGTAATATTTCCTTCATAGTATGTGTTGGATCGAATTCCTTCGAGTTTTTAGGCTTGAGGAATTTTTTGGATAGGCTTGAGAATATTGAAAGTTATGCTTGCTTAATAATTGCTTGATTCGTTCGTACTAGGTTCAGGTAACCTTTTCTCAAATGTTTCCTCGGCCTTTTATAGTGCTCATTTGAAAATTTGCCCGTTGAAGAGATAGGCTATTTTCAAATGACACTTCTTGTTCGTTGGCTTGTCTTTTCTGGGTCTGCAACACTTGTGATGTTGATCATTCCTCGTATTAAATGGCTCAGCAGCTTTACAGGGTCTAACACATGCTTTAGCGTTTCCCATTGGCTTATTCCTTTTGCATGTTTTTAGGCCAAACACTTTTGGATTTGGCAGCTTGGACATATTACTATATAGAGTAATATCCTTGACTTCCTTCCAACGGATCAATATCAGTTGTCCTGACTTGACTGATGCCTTTACCCCTTTTGACTTGAGTCTGCTCCAATCATGAGAACGACTCAACTGTCACTTCAACTGTTAGACTTGGTTCCTTTCTCTGGCTTGATTGATACTTCCTCATACTTCACAGAGTTGTTCTTCAGCCGGTTCTCCTTCATTCGAGTCCTTGTCTTCCTTCTTGGCCATACTCAGCTGACATACAACAGACTCTTCACTCTAGTCTGCAGTTGACTTCTTGCATTCTTGACTTATCTGACTTCACTCAGCTCTTTCAGACTTATCTATTAGAACATAAAATTACAAGTAAAATGTGGTGCCAACTTCCTAGTCTAAGTTTTACATGGTATCATCAAAATCTAACAAATAAATTTCCTAACATATATAATCTTTGTTTCAATATTGACGGTGACGTTTTTTATATACTATACTATTAATTAAATTTTAAGTACTAAGTGTTTTTTTTTTAAGTAACTACTCAAACTTTCCCAAAATTGTTCAATGAATAATTATTTTTTTACTCCATTCGACAGCTTATTAAAGGGAGAATTTTTGGCAACTTATTATTTATGCTAAATCATCTTATATTTATACTATTTAAATTGCTTTAGAGAGACACTTCGATATTGTTGATCCTAAATTTGAAGCATAACCGCCAAATATCGCTTCATCTTCGCATTCTCCACTATTACCGTCTTCATCAAATGTCCCGACAACATTGACAATATTGAACTTGAATTTGCACTAAACAAGAGTTTTTATATAAATTATATTGTAGATCTGTATGGATGTTTTCAAGTGAGCTTAATAAAAAAAATTGTTTTTTTATTATTATTCTCGATAGTTTTGTTGAATTTTTATAAGGTATATTTTGGATTATGTTTTAATTATTTTTAGTTATTCCTGATACTGACTCTATGATTATTTTTATAGGTTTGATTGTTTCCTATTATTTTTATAAGGAATTTATTGAAATTTTAGCTTTATATATTGTTCCATTAAAAATTCATTACAAAGTTTATGGATTAAAACTAAGTGTCTTTAATTATTTTTTTAATTTTAGTTAACTAAATATGTTGTCATGTCATTATATCTTCAAATTGTATTTACATTGATTTTTTTGTCAGCGTCTTCCATCTAAATTCAGACATCATTTTAATGGTTTTACACCATTAAATTATGATATGCACAATGTGAACGGACACCCTTGGACGCCCAAAATAATCAACCCCTATACGTATTTTATATATCAGTTCAGGTAATTATTACAATTTAAATAATATATAGATGATATTTTTGTTTAATTATAAATTAATTGATTGTTTTATGATTAATACGTGTGAAACAGGTAACGATGATTTCGATGATGATGACATTGGGGTGGAAGCTATTGAGAATCCGACTTTTCAATTGGTTCTCAAAAGTCACATTAGAGAAACCTCGCTTGGTGAATATTAGGGTTATATGAGACCATGACATATGGTGAGTCCATGTGGGCCAATCCTAGTCATAGATCTAATTTTTTCAAGGGCCAATATTTAACAAGCTAAATTGCAATTTATTCATTAATTAACTTAACATAAGGGTAAAATAGTCAACATAAATGTTTCCCCAGTGTCAAAATAGAAAGCAGTTACCAAACTCATCCACGAGAATCATTCCATGATCTAATACTAAAATCATCCACGACAGCACCGTTTTGCTTAATATACATGAATCAAATATTATGAAAGCACTATTCAGTATATTCACAAGAAAGACTAACAATGTACACACACATCAAATGCCAGTCACAACTAATTAACTTAACATAAGGGTAAACTAGCCCACACAAATGTTTTCCCAGCGACAAAATAGGAAACAATTACTAAACTTATCTACGAGAATCACTACATGATCTCATAACAAAATCATCAACAACAACACCGTTCTATTTAATACGCATTAATCTTATATTACATAAGCACTATTCAGTACCTTCACAAGCAAGCATAACAATGTACACTTGCATAACAAATACCGGTCACAATTGAAAATTTAATATGAATAGCATTTCATAAGCAACATTAAACAACTACACATCAAAATTAACCACTTACACAGGGATGATACTCTAGGAATTTCAAAACTTACAAAAGCTACAACTATAAAAAAAAAATTTATAAGCAACTCATAGCAACATTTAATACATTCACAAGCAAAACTAAATAGTTACACAAGCATATCAACCACACCATCGTTATCTTTAATATGAATGAATCTTATATTACATATGCACTATTCAGTGCCTTCATAAGCAAGACTAACAATATACACAATCATAACAAATACCAGACACAATTTAAAAATCAAAATGATTAGTATTTCATAAGCAATATTGAGTAACTACACAAGCAAAATTAACCATTTACCCAAGCATGATACTCTAGAGATTCCAAGACTTATAAAGGCTACAACTGTTAAAAAATTAATTTGATAAGCAACTCACTGTTCGCCAAAAATATTTGGATCATACAACTGCAAGTGTACATTGTAGTTTATAGGATAATGGCAAGCAATGCGTATTTCTCAAGGATTGATACGCGAAATACTTAGGTTATAATAACATCGCATTCCAATTTTATTGAAGCGACTGAATATCAAGTTTTAATAAAAATAAAAAAAAAAAGAAATTAATAAAATAAATATACGAACCCCACAAGTATTTTCAAAAACTACAAGAGCAACATTAGGCACATAATCTCAACATGTTTCTTTAATATTAAATTCAATTAAAGTTTTAAAATCCAATTCATGCAATTCTATGTGTTCAACTCCTAAAATAGTTTATTCCTCCTCCCGGGTGGCGCATAAACAGTAGATTAATAACAATTGTAGGTCTCCCGACTTGATATAACTATTATTAACTCCCAAAAAATCTATGAATTGAATGACTCCCCACAAACAGTTGTAGGTCTCCCGACTCGATACACCCATTTATATCTGAATTCGATTTCCGTCTTTGTTAGAACTCCTCTTCCGAATTTCGCACTAAAAGAAGACATGCTAATTATTCCCCGCAAATAAAAAGCAATTAAGAATAAGCACTCAAATTCATAAATAGAAAGCATGAATTAATTAAGAAAATAATTAATCATATTTAACATGAATCCATAGTTTCGATTATGCCCCTAATATCCAAAAGATTAGACAAACATTGATTACAAATTCATAGACAAATTCGAAATCAACATTATGACATCGTTTAAGCACAAACAAGAGATCTAGACATAGAAAGAAAACCCCTTCTTATCAGGATGGATTATCCTTCCAATCCTTCATGGCTCTTGTGCTCCCGTAGATAAGAAAGTCTTGTGGTGTTCTTCGTGACCTAGCCTTCCTCTCTCAGAAGATCTTTGATTCTTGCGTTCCTGTGTTATTTGATGTGTTTTTGCTGTATAAAGTGATATTGGATGATGTATGATGACAAAAATTCGTTTAGGCCTTGGTCCCCTTTATATAGGTGCTTTGAGAGGTCACTTGTAGAGTTGGAATAGGAGAAAAACTCCAAAAAATGTGTTTGGCAGAGTCCCACATGGCCTGGCTGTGTGGCACCACACGGTTGTGTAGATATTTGCCCTTTCCCACTCGGTTGTGTGGGTTCACACGGTCTGGCCATGCGGTGTGCTGCCCTTTCTCACACGCCCATGTGGGTTCACACGGTCCGGCCGTGCGGAGTGTTTTTGTCCATTTTCTTCGTCGTTTTAATCTTTTCTTCGCATTCATCAATCTTAGCAGGGCATTCCAACTGATATTTCTTCGTTTTAAGCTCCGTTTCCTGTAAAAATTACAAGAATATGCAGTATCATGCCATTTTAAGGAAACCAAGTAACAACATACTAAATATGCCTGCAAATGTATCAAATATATATCATTTTAAGCCCCAAAATGAACGTATATTTTACACACATCAAAATCCCCCAAACTTAAAGTATTGCTCGTCTTCAAGAAAATTAAGAAAAATAATATAAGGGGTAAAAATGAACACCCAAGAACACTATAAACATTAAATATCATTTGACTCTATACTCAAGGAAACCATGTAATTCATTATCAAGAAGTCATCATTCATAAACTCAGCATAATTAATACTATCTTGGGTACTTGACATCGCGACTCACAAGTAGATAATGTATCACTTGACTCTCAAAGTGTATGGGTAGTGTTTACGCTCAAATTCAATTCAGTGCAAGTAGAACTACCATAGGCTTGCAAATCGTCTAACATCTCTACCACTTTTGTGTGCACAACTTAAGAATCAAAAAGGAATTTTATTAGGTTGTAATGTAGGCTCTTTGGTAAGGGTATGAAAATTTGGATTAAGTGACTTGACTTGAGCAAACAGAATTCAAGCATACAGACTTGCAATTCACCAACCTAATTTCATATAATACTCATTTTCTGTTTCAATTCCACCCTTATTTCTCCTTTTTCATACCTAGGCCTTTTTGCCTTCTTTTCTTTTTTCTAACCTTTAAGATTTCAGAATTTTTCCTTTTTCTTTGCTTGATTTTCTCTATGTAATTTTTCAGAGATTTTTTTTTCTTTTTCGAGCTTCATGTATTTTTTTATTTACCCAGATACTATTAATCCCTCTTTCTTTTGCCAACTTCTTCTCTTTTTTCATAAATTTTCGTCACTTCTCCCCCAAACTTGTTCATTTTCTATAAGCTCAAGAAATTTCAAGGATAAAATCCTGTTTAAAATTTAAAGATCAATGTGGCTCAAAATTGGCTAACTATGGAATTATGAGTTTATATGTAGGTTTTTTAGGCTAAGTAGGCTAAACAAAGATGTCCTTAGATCATTTTCAAAAATTGCACACACACATGGCTTCAATGAACATACCAGAGCAAGTTTTAGAGTTCTATCAGTCATAAATGACACACTCAAGAAAAAATAATTCTGCACAATATAAAGCAGTTTAAGGCACAAAAACTCACAGGCTTATTTTTCGCAACATGCTCAAATACCCAATTTTTTCAATTAATGCTAAGCAAATAAATTACATATTCCCAATAATTTATCACATTATTCCCACAAGTATGTTATCTCATTTCATAAAATGCTCATAGTAAAATCATACGGGAGTTGGGTATTTAAAAACTGAACTAAAATCACACAAAAATAATTAAATATGCTAAAGCGGTAAACGTGCTAATACAATAAAACAAAAATAAACAAAAAAATCAAAATTAGATATATATATATATATATGTATATATATACATATTTTTTCAAAATATAAATGCAAAGTGCTTTACATGCAATCCTAAATGCAATGCAAATTGCAAGAAAGTACTAAATTACGCATTCTTGACAATCCTCCCCCCAAACTTAAAATATGCTTCATCCCGAACACGAGATGAAATTATCAAAAGAAAGAGGAATGCGTAATAAGTACTTACATGCATCACTGTGGTGGTGGAGGTGGAGGGTAGTGGCCCTGTGAGATATTCCACTAGTCCATACGAGACACCATCTCATACATATGTTGCTGCTGCTGGGTGATGGCCTCGAATCGCTCTAAGTACTCCTGCTGATACTCATCGGATGTGTCTATCAACTGATACGTGTCATCTATCATTTAAATCATCTATACTTAGTTCCCTTTGCTCATTCCCAAGGCGAAACCTAACTCTCATCAAGTTTCTTTTTTGAACCACCAATTCAAAGCTACTCAAAAATTCAAGCGTGATAACCGAATAAGTAGCCCAATGCCCATTCAAAAATTTACGCCAATCAATTCTACCACATATAGCACTAAAATCTTCCAATTAACCTAAATTACTAAGATTAGGTTCATCGGGATACCTTGTGTTAAACCATGGACGAAAGTAGAGTATCACCCATCTAGCCCGGTGTGTGTCGTTTGGCAAGATGACGTTTGAAGCTTCAGGCTCCTCGGGGTCAGATATTGGTTGAGGCTCGGGTTTGGGCCTGGGGTCGACTCCCTTCTTCTTCTTGTATTTCTCATAGTTCCTCTTTCATCTCTAGAATCTCTCGAAATTTAGGAGTTTTGGAGTACCCCAAACTTTTCAAGAACTTAGAGAAGTTGGAAATTGAAGATATCGGTGGTGGGTTTCTTGAGAGGATGAAGGATATGTGTTTTTTTTTGTTTAAGATTTGTGGTGAATTTGGAGAGATTTGGAGAGGAGTTTGGGAATTTTGGGACAGAATTTTTATAAGTTAGGGTTTGTGTAGGAGAAAATGGGAGAAAAAGTGAGATTTTAGGGTAAAAATAGGGATATTTCGTTTCTGCCCGTTTCTAGGTTCTGGGTCGCACGGTCTGGTGATGCCACACGGGATGGTGTGTGGCCCGGGTCCGCGATGCGCGCGCCCTATCACCGCTTTTGTCACATGACCATGTGATGGTCAAGGCCTGGCCGTGTGGTCTTTGGGCATTTCGTCCTCTTGCATGGCCTGGTCGTGTGGTCTCACACGCCCGTGTGGGATTGTTTCCGTACTTTTTTTTTCTTTTTTTCGACAATCGGCAGTTTTCCGTGACGTCTCCTACATAACAGCTCAAGAAAACTAAACAAAACTAAAAATTAAGTTAATGTAAAATAAAATAAATTAAAATTAAAATTAAAATTGAAGGCGAAAAAAAATAAAAAATGAACGAAAATAGGAAATAAATTGGGTTGCCTCCGATAAAGCGCAAAGTTTTATGTCTTCAGCCAGACTTCAGATTTCTAATCACTTTCGATAAGCCGTGTCATTTGAATCTAAGAACCTTCAATGCCATCCATTAGACGACTGGCGTTGCATTGTTCTCGCGGATTCAGCTCAGTACGCTTGGGAATTTGCCTTTTTGATGCTAGCTTCCCACATCAGTTGCGATATGGGCTACTTGTGTTTCCAAAGATTTCAGTCTTGCATTTACTTTCGTGTTCAGCTGAGTGACCTGTTCTTCTATCCTGTCTATCTTTGATGCATCTTTGTTAAGTATCGCCCTTGTTTCTCTAATAAACGAGAATGGCATCTCTTCAATAGATGCTTTCTTTTCACTTGACTCCGTTCTGCCTTGATTACCCACACTGTATCCTAGTGGTAGCTGCAAAACATTTTTATTGTTCGCATAAGAAAAGTTTTCATGGTTTCGTAACCCCGGATGATAGTAGTTGGGTGTCTGATTATTTCTATAATTACTGTTGAAGTTCCTTTCTTGGCCCACAAAGTTTACTTCTTCTTCAACAACAATAGGATCTCTTAGAGTCACTTGTTGCATCGCATCCAATTTCATATTCAGCACGGATACTTGTGTTGTGAGCATGGCGATCTTCTCATCCTGAACTTCTGCCACTCATCGGACAGTAGACCTCTCGGATGGCCAATGGTAACTGTTGTTCGCCATCTCCTCTAACAAGTCTAGTGTCTCCTCAGGATATTTCCCTAGTACTGCACCCCCAGATGCAACATCTATAATTGTTCTTGTGTTGCCACTCAAACTATTATAGAAGTACTGGACCTGTTGATAGTCGGGATATCCGTGTTGAGGGCACTTCCTTAGCAATTCCTTGAATCCATCCCATGTATCATATAGTTGTTCAGCATCTAATTGCCTAAACTGGGCGATCTCACATTTCAGTTGCAGCGTTTTACTAGGGGGAAAGTATGCAACACAATTATAGATGTTGCATCTGGGGGTGCAATACTGCCCAATTCCGACTTAGTTTTGCCCAGGTTAGCAACAGGCTAGAAACCGTTGACTTAGTTCTGCCCAATTCGGTGTTGGTGGTGGTAGAGACCATAACCATCCCTTAACCTTATTGCATAGAGAGAATGCAAAAAGGCGGCATAGAATGATATCCTCATAAACACCATTCATTTTAACGGTATAGTAAATTTCTAAAAAGTGCGTTAGATGCGCGTTTGGATCCTAAACGGCTCTACCCTCAAACTAGTTTTATGACACCATCTGGATCAATGCTGGTTTAAGTTCAAAATTATTTGCATTGATCGGCAGATGGGCCACACCCCCATAAGTTTGACTTACCTCCGGCTAGAAGTAGTCCCTAACTACCCTTCTTGTGGGCCTTTCCACAATTCGGTCCTGGACGTCGGCCCCTGGTGGGCGCTCCTCATTGTTTCTATTGTCCACTGCGTTTGGATTTGTCCCGTCCGTCATTGCTTTTGCTCTTTTCCTTAGTTGCTTTGATGTCTTTTCGATTTCCAAATCAATAGGTATTGGCTGGGTTGATCTGGAATGCGTGATCATGCACTATCTGCACTTAACAAAAATAATGTTAGAACCGAACAAATAAATAAAATAATACAAAAATTCGAATTTTTCGAAAATTTAAAAAAAATAAAAATTATGCTTCAATTAAGATTGAACTGCTTATTACTATATCTACGTCGAATCTAATCAATACCCGACAACGACGCCAAAAACATGTTCGCCAAAAATATTTGGATCATACAACTGCAAGTGTACATTGTAGTGTATAGGATAATGGCGACCAAATATCAAGTATTAATAAAAATCAAAAATAAAAAAATAAACAAAATAAATTTACGAACCCCACAAGTATTTTCAACAAATACAGGAGCGACCTTATGCACATAATCTCAACATATTTCTTCAATACTAAATGCAATTAAAGTTTTAAAAACTAATTCATGCAATTCTATGGGTTCAACTCCTAAAATAGTTTATTCCCACTCCCGGGCAGCGCATAAACAATAGATTAATAACAATTGTAGGTCTCCAGACTTGATACAACTATTATTAACTCCCAAAAGATCTATGAATTGAATGACTCCCCACAAACAGTTGTAGGTCTCCCGACTCGATACACCCGCTTATGTCTAAATTCAATATCCGTCTATGTTAGAACTCCTCTTCCGAATTTCGCACTAAAAAAAGACATGTTAATTATTTCCGGCAAATAAAAAGCAATTAAAATAAGCATTCGAAATTATAAAATAAAAAGCATGAATTAATTAAGAAAATAAATAATCACATTTAACATGAATCCACAATTTTGATTATGCCCCTACGATCCGAAAGATTCGCCAAACATTGATTACAAAGTCATAGACAAATTCGAAATCAACATTATGACATTGTTGAAGCACAGACAAGAGATCTAGACATAGAAAGGAAATCCTTTTTTGTCAGGATGGATTCTCCTTCCAAGCCTTCGAAGCTCTTGTGCTCCCGTAGATGCGAAAGCCTTATGGTGTTCTTCGCGACCTAGTCTTCCTTTCTCAGAAGATCTTCGATTCTTGCATTCATATATTATTTGATGTGTTTTCTCTGTATGAAGTGGTGTTGGATTATCTATGATGATGAAAATTCGTTCAGGCCTTGGTCCCCTTTATATAGGTGCTTAGAAAGGTCACTTGTAGAGTTGGAAGGGGAGAAAAACTCCAAAAACACACGTTTGGCAGAGTCCCACACGGCCTGGCTGTGAGGCACCACACAGTTATGTGGGTTTACACGGCATGGTCGTGTAGTGTCCTGCCCTTTCTTACACGCCCATGTGGGTTCACACGGTCCGGCCGTGTGGCCCTAGTTCTGTCATCTGTTTTGCCCCACTTCACAAGGTTGTGTGGTTTCACACCGGTATTTTCAGACGGCCGTGCGACACCACACGATCCGGCATTGTGAAGTGTTTTTGTCCATTTTCATCGTTGTTTGGATCTTTTCTTCGCATTCGTCAATCTTAGACGGGAATTCTAAACGATATTTCTTCGTTTTAAGCTCCATTTCCGTAAAAATTACAAGAATACGCAATATCATGCCCTTTTAATGAAACCAAGTAAAAACATACTAAATATGCGTGCAAATGCATCTAATATATACAATTTTAAGCCCCAAAATGCACGTATATTTTACACACATCACTCATAAGCAACGTTGAATGCCTTCACAAGAAAAAATTAACCAATTACACAAGCATGTTAATCCACAACACCGTTCTGATAAATAAGCAACAAACGTATACTATATATGCAATACACTTACTAAGCAATATATTATACTATATACGTAACACATTCATTTTAAATGAGCAGCACCTCCACTTTATTGTGAATACACACAACATAGGAAACAAGAAATAAAATGCATAAATCATAGCTAAGGAAAATCCGAAAAATTAGCAACTTACCCTTTGACAATAACAATGCGTCGGTTGACTTCATAGGAAAGGGTGGAGTAAATTACGCACATATCATTATGTCTTACACAATTGTAAATAAAATTACACAATTACCCTTAATAACAATTTAAAAAAATTAAAAAACTATAAAAACTATTTAAATATGGACTATTAAAAAACAATTCAAACAACTAGGATATGTCCTCGTGTACTCACCCTAAATGGGTAGACTCATAAGATCCAAATTTATATATATATATATATATATATATATATATATTTGTAAGTTTTCACTTTCTTATGTTTATTTAGTGATGAGATTTTTTTATTAATATTATTTTTTATCAAGGATACATACAAAGAACATAATTATGCAATTATAATAATGGAAAACAGTGTTGTGTTAGATTAAAACAAAAGAATCCAAGATTTTCATGCAACGTAGTTGCAAATCTTTTATGGAAGAAAACAACCTCGGCGAAGGATGCATTTCCATGTTTGAGATGATTGACTCTGAGTCGCCGATTTTACATGTTAATATTTTAATGTATCTATTTTATTTTGTTTTACCAATATGGTTAGTCTTCAGGCTATTGTCAGAAACTTGATTAGTTCGTTTTTTTCCCATGAGTTGTCAATACCTTTGAAAACAGTTATTTTATTACAGATGTCGAGAGGAAAAGTAGTGGCTTTTCAACCACTCCACAAGATCGTTGAAGGAAAGAGAGTTATAGATATCACTCTTGAGAATTCAGAGCAAATATATGTTAACTGTTTATTTTATTTGAATAATACATATTTTACACTTCCCTTAGATTTATAATTCCATAATATCATTAATTTAGATTACTTGGTTTTGGGGGAGAAGACTTATGTGTACTCTGTGGAATGACTTCATTGACAAAAGACTCTCTCATTTGAGTGATAGTTTTGCTTCGCCTATTGTTGTTGCTTTACAGTTTTGTCGAGTTAAAGAATATAAATATATCTTTAATATGACTAAGCTTTTTATTGCATGTATTTGAATGTATTGTGTATTCTAATGCTTAATCAACAGAAGAGGTACAAGTTACAAACATTTATAATGTGACTAAGATAATTGTAAACGGAGATGATTGTCAGATTAAGCAGTTTGTAACAAGATGCCTTTTTATTATTTTTTAGTGTTTCTACTATGTTTTATTATTTTTTATATTGTTAATATTTTATTTATTGTGGATTCAAATTGTCTAAAATGTCTGTTGGGACAAGCACTATAAGTACGGTATCCGATGTTTCTATGTGTTCAATTACAACTGATTTCCTGAGTGGAAAGGTTATGTGTTAGGACTATCGCACAACTTCTTGATAATAATGAAGTATATAAATATATAGTTTTATTTATAAGTTTTTTATTTATTATTAATGCACCAAATAATTTTTTATTTCCCAGGATGATTGTTTCTAGACACACACACACACACACACACACACATATATATATATATATATATATATAGGGAGGATCAAGTGAGACCATGTCTCTAGGTGAGACACAATGGACTAATCTCAACCATCCCCCACTATTAATCAATGGGTATGATTTAATGGATAAAAAATATATTAAAATATTAATTTAATCAATATAAGGGTAGTAGGGTAAAATAACATAACAAGTTAGTTACAAAAATGGAATCAAATCTTTTTTTCTCTCATACATCTCCCAATTACTCCAATCTCACGTCTCTCTCTCTCTCTCTCTCTCTCTCTCTCTCTCTCTCTCTCTCATTCCTCCATTAACGCAAATAAAGAAAAAGCGTGAAGAATTCAAAATTACAGTTCATGAAAATTACATAGAAAAAATAAGAAAAATCGGTGCAATATTACAGAGAAATAACGAACAGTGAGTTCGAAAACTAAATATGCAACAAAACTCAACTATGCATTATCTGAAAACTATCTATGTAGTGTAAAAAAATTAATATGTAGTACAGTATATCCAACTATGCAAGACGTCACAAACTATGCAACAAAATCAACTAACTATGAATTATCTAGAAACTATCTATGCATTGTGGAATAACTAAATATGCAGTCCATTATGTAACATCCCATTTTTATAATTTCCAAAAGCAACATCCCCTTTTCATAACTAAATATACATTATATTGAACCTATTTATGCAGTGTAGTATAACTACATAAAAGACGTTATATTCAATTATGTCTTGTTTTCAGAAACAGTCTTTGACAAAATAACTAAATATGCATTATTTGATGTCTAATTATGCAGTAGAAGAACCATAACTATGCTGTAAAATAAAAATATTTGAAAAAAAAATAGGTTCCTTAAATTCCGCCACAAAATTCGGTAGTGTCAATTTCAGCCCATAAAATCCGCTGGGACCACTAATTTGAATTACAAAATTACAATCTTACCCTTAAAATCATCGAAAATTAGGAAATAATTAAAAAAACTGAATTAATCACATCCCTTTATTTTTTAAGATAAATGGGTAAGATGAGTTCACACTGTCTCACCTAGGGAGGGTGGTCTCATTTGAAACAAATCCTATATATATATATATATATATATATATATATATATATAATAGCGGAAGTTTGGTTTTTCCCCTAAATGAACTAGCTAATTTTAGCTATTAATATTTTTGATAGTTTTTTCCCTTATCCATGTGCTTAAAAATGAAATTTAAGATTAATTGGAAATCTTATATTTTTGGTATCTAATTTTTAAAATAACTATATATAGAAGATTGAACTATGTTTAAAATTACTTATTAAAGTTTGTTTACATATGTTTGGCATATAATCTATAAAATATATTACACTAATTTTATCTATAATTATTTTTGTTAGTTTTTTCTCTTATTAATATGCTTAAAAATAGTGCATTTTCCAATTTTTTTAATAATCTCGTATTTTTTGCATCTTATAATTATAATTATACATTGTAATGAATTAATGATTTTCTTTTAGAATCATGTTTAGACTAATATAATATGTAAGAAGCAAATAAAATATTTTTCTTATCTTATATTATTAATAGATACTAGATGTGACCTTTTCCAATGCACGAGAGGAAATACAATTCAATATTTTTTTTATTGATGACAACAAGAAAAAATATTTTTAAGACTATGCATTTGTCTACTTACATGAAAATATATATACATATAATATTATGGATGGATATATACGATATTTCAAAACAAATTTCCTTCAATTAATTTTTTAATTGAGTTTAATCAATTTTATATATTTATGAGGTAATGGACTAGCCCCAAATAATGACTATACATATATCAAAAATATTCTAAGTACATGAATATATAAATTGATGTCGAATAGCTCAAATGCATAATTTTTAAAGTCTCTGTTACAACATAAAATTTTGAATAAATATATCTTATAATTTCTATGTTTATTTTTTATTTTAAATTTGTAGGTCACAAGGGGTGTTTATGTTAAGTCTAGGGGGGTGAACAGACTTAACCAATTTTTAATCTTCAACTTGGCTGATTCGATACTCAGGTTATAGATCCTATCTATTACATAGTTGAATTACAACAGAAAATGAGGTGCCAAATTCGTAATCTGAATTTACATGCATCATCAAAATCTATACAATTAAATTTTCCAATAATTTTCTCCTCTTTGATGATGCCAAAACCTAAATTAAAAATACAACATGTGCTAAAATAGAATGAGTGTAAGAATGTATCATTATATTTAATCATCTTGCAATTTACATGTACTTACAGTATTTTTGTGTATTTACAAGAGTGTAAAAGTACAACAAATTTTTTCACAAATCTTCATCTTCTCTGTTGCTTCTTCTTTCTTTCTTTTTCATCTTCTCACCTATGGTGATCTTCATCATCTTTTTTTTTTCTTCTCTTCAGCTTATTTTCTCTTTTTCCTTTTATTGTTTCTCTGAGCCTCTCCTCTTCACTCAGTCTTTCTTGGTACTCTGTCTACCTCGCATTATCTTCTCTATATTTGCGTGCAAGTTCATCATTGTGACGGCAGCTCCTTCCATGTTCTCGGGTTTTCTAAAGCCCATCCAAGATAACCGATCCTTTTCTAAAGATCTACGTACATAACCTTTTAGGCCTTCTTGGTGGAGTGCTCTGCCTCTTCCACCGGACCTAGCGTCTCGTTCTCATAGGGTCGGCTCCCGGGAGTTTGATTGGGCTGAGCCCTCGAAGTCTGCTGACTCTTCGAATATTGAGTCTGCTGCTTTTTGGCCAAATTCACAACTTCTACGCCTTTCTCCTAGTAAAAACCATACGCATCTTTAAGATCCATCCCCTAAAATTACCCTTCAAACTTGAGAGTTTCATACTCTTCAAGTGACCTTTCCACTAAGTCTCAGCTGGGGGAGTGGATTATTCAGTTGATTCCCCGAGCATTCTTGCTGGTGGACCATGGAACGAGGGTTTCAAACTTTCAATTATGCCATGCTGCCTTCTCTTAAGTTCTTCTATTTCAGCTTGTTGTTTCTTGAAGTCAAACTCATCTTTCTTTTCAGCTGACAGATCCCGTGGCAGCAGAGAGAGTAGAGAAGTGGTAGATGAGCCTTTTTGATCTTTGAAAATAATTTTCAAGGGAAGGGTCTTCTTAACTGATTCTTCCCCCTTACTACTTCCCCATTTTTTGCATCATCATCTTTCACTAGAGAGAGAGATGGAGTCGACTGAAGAAGGAAGTCAAGTTACTGATGAGTGATGGAGTTTGATGTCCTTTGCTCGGTACACAGAGTATATTGCTCTTCCTTCATATCAAGCATTTCAGCTCGTAGAGAATTTTCCATATGATGCCTATCCTTTTTGAATTGTAGCTTGAGAAACTCCATGTCTGTCATGTGCGTTCTTTCCAGCCTGTCGATGTTGTCCCATCGTCTCTGCTAAAATTGAGCCTGTTCGCTTCACCAGATCAGAAGTTTTGAGAAAAGTGACTTGAAGTAGCCAACTTGCTTCCTGCGAAGAGCCTTAGCATGTGTAGCCCATTCCCAGTTCCTCAATACAACTCCTCGAATATCTCCCAAAATCATAGCATTATGGTTGTCTATCCTTTGGTAGAGAGCAGCAAATCCACGTTCCATATTCTCCACTTCAGCACACCTAACTCGGAAGGCTTTTCTAAAGTTAACTGCATCAGGAGATGAATCCTCAAGAATAAGGGATTCAAAATCATAACCAAAAGGAACGACTCTCGTGTCATCTGGAGCTTGGAAGTTTGTTGGACTTATGTCAACGTGTGCAGCTTCCCTCGTAGTATCAGCAGCTAAAGGGAATTCATCAACGTATGGAAAATCTATTTCATAAAGGTCAATAGGCATTGAGGACGGTTCCACTCCTCCTTCTGGAGCATTTCTCTCAATTCCCTGGCTACAAGCTCTTTGTTCCTCGAATGTCTGAGCTTCATTGGCATTCGCAGCTGTGGAAGCTTGATGAGCGTAGTGGCACTCAATTATCTTAACAACTTTGTTGGCTCCAGCTATATCAGCCTTTTGAAGTATCTGAGCCTCAGTCGCCTGAGCAACATCACAGGCAAGTGATGGCACCATGGCAGGTGGGCTATCAACTAAAATAAACTTAGAAGAGGTTACCTTTGGGTGAGCCTATTTCATCCTGGCCTCCAATTCTCATTCCCCTGTATTGGACTCAGCTTCATTTTTAGAGTCAATGAAATCAAGGGCGTCATCGTCTTAGTCATACAGAGAATCAATCTCTATGAGGTCAGTTGACCAAGATTTTGGCATATTTGGAAGAGCCTCAGAAACATTCACATTTTCCTTGGAGGTCTCAACCTTCTTGGGGTCTTCAGGTACCTTCGCAACAGTCTCAACCGCTGCAAGGCCTTCATCAGTCCATTTTTCTTGACTCAGCTGCATTAGAGTCTTCTTTATTAGCATCCATCGAGGTATCAACCTCTGGGATTGCACTTGCAAGACCGACAATCTCAACTGTCATAGTCCTCCTCAATCCATCATATGCCTCAGTTACATTAGTAACTTCATCGGCCTATAGTGTAGTTGGTTCCTCAACTGAGATAGTCTTAATCGTCAAAGCCTCTTTAGTCCCAAACTACTCTTCTTCTAGAGTCTCACCATCGCCTCCTAACTTCAAATTTTAATTATCTCATTCAGCCTCGTTCGACCTGGTTGTAGTGTAATCAGCTTCCCCTTTAGTTGGCTTACTAGCTGATTCACTGGCAACTTCATGTTAGTCCAAGTGGCTACAATAATCTAGAGGGGGGGTGAATAGATTATGCCGATTTTTCGCAAATCACCCTCTTTTTCGAAACAACGAGTAGACAACAAAAATGTAAATGCGGAAAATAAACAACACTCGTTGATTTAAAGAGGTTCAACCCACCTAGGGCCTAATCCTCTACCACCTTAGTATCTCCGGGATGGATTTTAAAAAGAAAAAAAGATTTTATTAATTTACCAAAAATTAATACAACACCTTGAAGATTACCACAACCCTCTTTCACCACCTTGAGGATTACCACAACCCTCTTACAACACCTTGAGGATTACCACAACCCTCTTATGACACCTTTGAAGATTACCACAACCTTCAAACACCTATCACCTAGATCACCTAAGTGTATTCTTACCACAAGAATACTCACAAGGATGTCTTGTGTTGAATGATGACCAAAATCAAGATTACAACTCAATAAAGATTGATACAATATGAGTACAAGTGTAATCAAGAATTGAAAGCCTAAGTGTATTCTTGAGCTAACGAGCTAATATCCTGTTTCTCCCCCTTTGGAATCATCAAAAAGAATGTTAGAATGGTGAAAACACCATACAATAATATCAAAGTGCGCCAAAGGAACGGTTTATTAACCGTTTAGCAATTTAGAGCATAGTAATCTAAGGAAAATGGGAGAAATGTAATATGAAGAGTTCATTCGCTTGTATTGTTTGTCAAAACATGATCTCAATAAGTATAGAAAACTTTTGAAAGCAAGAGATTCATGTATAAGTTGAAATTTTCATTGCGACATAACATCGAACACCTTGTGTGCGTAAAAAATAAAAGAGGTTGTATATAACCTTTGTAAATGGTTCAAGCCAATAAATTTCAACATCAATTCAAGTCAATCATCATACATAACAACACAACAACCAAGCTCATCATGATCATACGAAAATTACGTCAAAAAATTTCAAGAAACTCGAAAACTCAAGGGTTCCACCCAATTGAGTAAAAGAAGCGAAATTCTTACCATTTGATCGGAAAGAGTGAGCCATAATGATGATGATCATGCTATATAATGTCCATGTTGTGTAAGAGATGCATGAAATCCATTTTTGAATGAAATTTGAGTGAATTTGGCAAAGGGGACGAAAAATGGCCAAAAATTTGTTAAAAAGAAGAATCTTTCAAGATGTAACGTTTAAAAGCCAAAAATAGCTTAGGGTGACCGGTCGAGGTTGAGGGCGATCGGTCGAGGTTGAGGGCGACGGTTGCCCTCAACTCCTTCGAGCCCATTTGTTTTGTCGTTTTTCCAAAATCCGAATTTTCAACCAAAAATCCGATTTTTCGCCCCTAAGTTTTAAAACGTGCGAAATGCAAACGTAAGCTTCATTCAATATGCATTATGCCTAACCGAGCTCGTATTGAAGAAAAAGTCTCGGAAGATAGCGGTTTTGTGAAAATATCCGCTAATTGATCTTGAGATGGTACAAAGGATATCTCAATTTTACGTTTTGAAACACAATCCCTTAGAAAATGATGTCGAATCTCAATATGTTTAGTACGGTTATGATGAACCGTGTTTTGAGCAATATTTATAGCGGATATATTATCACAAAAGATAGGTACATTTTCAAAAGAGCATTTGTAATCCGCTAAGGTTTGTTTCATCCAAAGAAGTTGAGTACAACAAAATGCGGCGGAAATATATTCGCCGCCGTTGAAAGAGAAACACGTTTTGCTTCTTTGAAAACCAAGAAACTAGGCAATCGCTTAAAATTGACATGATCCGGAAGTACTTTTCCGGTCATCAATATTTCCCGCATAGTCCGAATCACTATAACCTTTAAGAGAAAAATTTTCATTCTTTGGATAAAATAAACCATATTGAATGGTGCCTTTCAAATATCGAAAAATCCTTTTAACGGCACTCATGTGAGATTCTTTGGGATTGCTTTGAAAACGAGCACATAGGCATACGGCATGAAGAATGTCCGGTCTACTAGCGGTTAAATAAAGTAAACTACCAATCATACTCGATACTTTGATTCATCCACGGACTTGCCTTTCTCATCTTTGTCAATTTTGACATTTGTTGCCATAGGAGTAGAGCGGTTCTTCCTTCTTCATTGCCGAACTTTTTCAAAAGTTCTTTTGTATACTTTGATTGCTAAATATAAATACCTTCTTGACATTGCTTAATTTGAAGTCCAAGAAAGAAATTAAGCTCCCCATCATACTCATCTCGAATTCTCCTTGCATTAACTTAGAAAATTTCTTGCACAAAGAATCATTAGTAGCACCAAAGATAATATCATCAACATATATTTGCACAAGTAAACAATCTTGCCCTTTTTCAAAAACAAAAAGAGTTGTATCAACTTTACCTCTTATAAAACCATTTTGTAAAAGAAAAGAACTAAGTCTATCATACCATGCACGGGTGCTTGTTTTAAACCATACAAGGCCTTTTAAGCTTATAAACATCATTAGGCCTAGAAAAATTTCAAACCCCGAAGGTTGTTTTACATAGACTTCTTCTTGAATAATACCATTTAAGAAGGCGGATTTAACATCCATTTGGTAAAGTTTGAAATTTTTAAAACAAGAATAGGCAAGCAAAATACGAATAGCTTCTAAACGTGCTACGGGTGCAAAAGTTTCATCATAGTCAATACCTTCTTCTTGACAATACCCTTGAGCTACTAACCTTGCCTTATTTCGAACAATGTTGCCTTGATCATCTAGTTTGTTCCGGAAAACCCATTTTGTGCCAATAATGGTTTGAGAAGGAGGACAAGGTACCAATTCCCATACATCATTTCTTTCAAATTGATTCAACTCCTCTTGCATCTCTAGAAACCAATCCTCATCCTCAATAGCTTCTTTAGCATTTTTAGGCTCTTTTTGAGAAATGAGAGCTTTCTCGGCAAATTTTCTCCGAGTCATCACTTTGTCAAGGGGATCACCAATAATAAGATCTTTTGGGTGATCTTCCTTAAATTTCAATGCAACGGGAAGATCCGAGATATCACCTCTATCTTCTTGAGGACCATTTGAGGTGGACGGTTGATCATTTGATGTAGACGGTTGATCATTAATTTGAACAATTTGTTCAATTATATCCTCCTCATCACTATCATCATTAGGAATTCTTTCAACTCCCGAAGCTTCATTGAATTTAACATGGATGGATTCTTCAACAACTCCACTAGTCTTATTGTAAACCCGATATGCTTTGCTTTTTGTTGAATATCCCATAAATATCCCTTCATCGGCCTTAGGATCAAGTTTGTCCAATTGATCCTTGGTATTCAAAATAAAGCATTTACAACCAAATATCTTGAAATAACTAATATTTGGAGTTCTACCTTTCCAAAGCTCATATGGAGTTTTATTCATTTTAGGACGAATATAAACTCGATTAATGACATAGCAAGCGGTACTTACGGCTCGCCCAAAAATACTTTGGAAGTGAAAATTCATTGAGCATGGACCGACTCATTTCTTGTAATGTCCAATTTTTCCGTTCGGCTACTCCATTTTGTTGAGGTGTCCTTGGAGCCGAGAAATTATGAGCATATCTTTTGGTTTCACAAAATACTCTAAATTCACCGTCAAATTCTCCACCTCGATCGCTTCGAATAGACTTGATAGTATCTTCTTTTTCATTCTCAATAAGTCTACACAACTTAACAAACTCATTAACGGCATCGCTTTTATTGGTAAGAAAAAGAGCCCAAGTATATCTCGAAAAATCATCGACTATAACAAAAGTGTAATGTTTTCCACTTAGACTAGCCGTACCAATGTCCCCATACAAATCAAGGTGAAGCATTTGTAGGGGTTTGGTTGTGGAAATTTCATTTTTGGGCTTAAAGCTACTCTTAACTAATTTGTTCTTTTGACAAGTGTCACATAAGCCAAGATTTTCAAAATTCAATTTGGGTAGTCCTTTCACATGTTGGTTTTTGTAAATATTTTTCAAATTCTTGTATCCAACATGTCCAAGTCGCCTATGCCATAAACTAGTTAAATCATTATTGGCGACTAAACAAGAAACATTTTGACTAACCAAATCACTTGTACAAATTTTGTAAAGATTGCCTTTTCTATTTGCTTCACAAATAATTTCACCATTTTTAAGTATATGGCATTTTTCTTTATTAAAGGAAACATCATATTTTGAATCACAAAGTTGGCTAACACTTATCAAATTAAACTTAATCCCTTCAACTAATAGAACATTACTAAGAGCGAAAGAAGAGTTACCAATTTCTCCATTTCCAAGAATTTTTCCTTTGCCATTGCCGAACATGACCATACCCTCTTCTTGGAGTTTGATGTTGGTAAAAAGTTCTATCCTCCCGGTCATATGGCGTGAACATCCGCTGTCCACGAGCCATTTTGAATCTTCCATTCTGGTTATAGCCCCTATTACCTACAAAAGAATTTCTTTTAGGTACCCTATAATTTTGGGGTCCATGGGGGTTAGTCTTGAGACCTTTGGGTCTCCAAACATGTCTTGAGCTATTTCTCAATTTGCAATTATTAGCATAATGTCCAACTTTGCCACAATAAAAACAAGTAGGAGTATTATAATTATTAGCACGTACAAAAGTCGGACCTTGGTTGTTTTTCTTTAAAACACTTTGAAATGGCTTATAACCAAGTCCCGTTTTGGAATGCTCACCTCTTTGTGCATCTAAAATTTTTGTGACTTTATCTGTACTTATGTTGAAACGATGCACATCATTTTTCAAACATTCAATTTCTTTTGTGAGCAATTCCTTTTCGGTTTCAAGAGAATAAATTCTAGTAAGAGTAAGAGCATGAGCTTTGTCTAGAGATTCATAAGAGGTAAATAATTTTTCCTTTTCAACCTTAATCTCCTTATGCTCCTTTTTCAAATTTTTGTATTTAACGATTAAATTTTGAAACTCAATTTGCAATTCATCAAAATCACATTGCAAGTCATCAACTATGGAGGAAGTAGAGGAATTTGAGTGTACCTCATTGTTTTCATCGTCTATAGCCATGAGACCGTGTTCGGTTTCTCCTTCCTCATCGGTTGTTTCGAGTAGTTCATCCCATGTTTTGACTTCCGCATTTAGAGCCTTCTTTTTTTGTGAAAGGCTTCCTTTTCTTTTGCTCCTCTTCGTCGAGCTTCGGGCAATCGGCAATGAAGTGCCGGGTTTTTTTCGCATTTAAAGCAAGCATTATCTCTTGGTTTTCTTGCTTTATTTTTATTCACAAATTTTGCAAATTTTCGAACAAGTGCGACCGTCTCCTCATCATCATCATCATTATCATAGTATGCATTATTAGAAGAAGAAGCAAGACCTTTAGGAATAATTTGCATACCCGATTGATTTGTGGATGGTTTGGAGTTTTTCCTCTCCTTGAGATAGACTTCATAGATGAGTAGATTTCCAATAAGCTCATCAAACTTGAGTGTCTCAAGATTTTGTGCCTCCGTGATTGCCGTTACTTTTTCGGACCATGAGCCGGGAAGTGCATTTAATACCTTGGTCACCTTGTCTTCTTCGGAGATGACTTTGCCGAGGGCCACAAGAGGATTAACAATATTGTCAAGCCTTCCACCATTTTGGAGATGCTTTCGCCATCATACATATTAAAGTTTTCGAAGTCTTTAACAAGCATGGTCTTTCTTGCTTGCTTGACTTTCTTAGTCCCTTCATAGATTGTCTCCAATTTTTCCCAAACCTCATGTGCCGACCTTATGCCTCTTATGCGATTGTACTCGGTGGCGGTAAGAGAACAATGCAAAATATTTAAGGCCTTACCGTTTAGAGAAAAAGCTTTTTTGTCATTTTCATCAAACTCCTTGAAAGGTTTAGGAGCCAAGGTGCCATTCTCCGATTTCTTTGTTGGTTGATCAACTCCTTCAATGACCACATTCCAAATGTCGAACCCGCACCCTTGTAGGAAGCACTCCATACGGTCTTTCCAAAATGCGTAGTTGTTGGCGTCGAATAGTGGTGGCTTATTGGTGGAGGCGCCGGTGGTGAGATGAGCATCATTTGTAGCCATGGATCTTTCCTCTTTACTCGGAACAAGCTAGCCAAAGAGTTTGGCTTTGATACCACTTGTTAGTCCAAGTGGCTACAATAATCTAGAGGGGGGGTGAATAGATTATGCCGATTTTTCGCAAATCACCCTCTTTTTCGAAACAACGAGTAGACAACAAAAATGTAAATGCGGAAAATAAACAACACTCGTTGATTTAAAGAGGTTCAACCCACCTAGGACCTAATCCTCTACCACCCCAAAGATCTCAGGGATGGATTTTAAAAAGAAAAAAAGATTTTATTAATTTACCAAAAATTAATACAACACCTTGAGGATTACCACAACCCTCTTTCACCACCTTGAGGATTACCACAACCCTCTTACAACACCTTGAGGATTACCACAACCCTCTTACGACACCTTTGAAGATTACCACAACCTTCAAACACCTATCACCTAGATCACCTAAGTGTATTCTTACCACAAGAATACTCACAAGGATGTCTTGTGTTGAATGATGACCAAAATCAAGATTACAACTCAATAAAGATTGATACAATATGAGTACAAGTGTAATCAAGAATTGAAAGCCTAGACCTCAAATAAGTGCAAGTGAAAGTGCTTAGGCTAATACAACAAGATATAGAAGTGTTTGCTTTGTATGCTCTTTTTGCTTGTAGTAAGTGTTGTATCTTGTTGCTTGAATGAAGCCTCTATTTATAGGAGAGGACTTGGCTTTCATTTCCAGACATTGGCTCCTCCTTGGGGAGTGATTTGCTGCAAAAGAAACCATTTAAAATGATCAAAATAGCTGTTAGAAATCAATCCCACAAAATAGGGAAAAGTTGTCTGAAAACGCAACGGATAGTTTGCTGATAAACATGGGGTGCGACCGGTCGCGCAGAGATAAGATTGAAATTGAATTCTGCGAATTTTTACACAGGGGACGGTCGAAGGGGAAGAAACTGGCCGCTTCTTAGTCTTGTGACGGTTGCCTTGACGATTTTACTTAAAAGAGAAGTCCTGGAACAAAAATCCAACTTGCAGTGTCTGTGTCGCCCGCCGGTCGACCGGTCGCCGACCGCACCGTCGCCCACCTGGTCGACCTGGTCGCCGCCTGCTTTTTCTTACGCCCCATTTTTGCTTTCTCGCCAACTCAACTCGGTGTACGGGTTGCCCTATAGGGCGACCGGTCGAGCTTGCCTTCTTTGCGGCCCTTCTTCTTATAGAGGACAATTGTGGATTTCATCAATACCATAAGTAACAGGAGCATTGTAGGTCCCAAGGGGTGTAAGTGTAAGGTTTAGAAGGGGGTTGAATAAACCTTACCAAATTTTCGATTTAGTCCTTTTAAAAATACGAGTTGATTCTTCACATTTGTGTCCTTGATGGATAGTCAATTTAGTCAATCAAGAGGGTTAGTCTCTCAATGCACTCAACCGAGCCGTTGATGGAATAACTCATTTGTTGGCTCTAAATTAACTCGATTTGTGATTTTGTTTTCATTGGGAAGACTTAACACCCTTAAGTTTGATTAAGCAAGAGTTTAGTGCTTGGTTTAGTACTTGTAAATTATCAAGTGGATAGCAAATTTATCGCCAGATATAAGCGATTAAAAATGCAGAATTAAAATGCTGAAATGTAAATGACACGTTGAAATTTTTATAGAGGTTCAAGATGGGGTAATTCTTCTACTCCTCTCTTCTCCAACTCCCCGGAGGAATCCACTAGGTAATGATCGTTTACAAAGTGGTAAATGTCCGATATAAGTCTTGATCACACGGTGACTTGATCCTTTGGGACTCGATGAGACGCCTTGATCACTCGGTGGCTTCTCGTACGACTCGGCCTTCTTCATAGGGCATTTGCGCTTTGCTACTACTGACTCACTTGCTCAAGCTCTTTGGATTTGATCACGAAGCCCTCCAAAAGCTTAAGACTTGGTTCGACCTTGAACCTTCCTACAATCCTTCGTGGAATGTAGACCCATTTTCTTCAAAAGTTTCCTCTTCAACTGATTGAAGTTCTCTTTCCTTCACAAAGTTAGTGTTGGATTGATATACTTCGTAATGTAGGCTTGAGGATTAATCTTGAATGATTTGAGAGTATTTCGGTTATAATCTTAATTGATTTCTTGAATGTTCGTGGTTCGAGGTAACCTTCTCTCGTAGTCATTCCTCGCCTTTTATAGTGATCTTTCAAAAATTTGCCCGTTGAAGAGATAGGCTTATTTTTGAAAGTCACTTGCAATCGTTGGCTTGTCTTGTTGCGTCCTTGAATTGCCATTTCCTCGTATGAATTGTTCTTTCACCTTTTCAAAGTTCTCGACACGGTGTAGTGCTTCCCATTGGTTCATTCCTTTTGCACGCTTCGGGACCGAGCACTCGAGAAAGGTGGTATGGAGATATTACTTGTTTAAGTAAATCTCTTGATTTCGTGCAACGGATCTTTACGCTTATCTCGACTTGACCGCACTTCTTTGCTTTCCCCAGGTGACTTAGAGTCGCCTTCCAATCATTGGATGACTCTTCTGTCACTTCAACTTGAGACTTGGCTTTTCTCGAGTCGACTTGACCGATACTCCACTTAGTCAGTATCTCACCGCTTCTGAGAGAGTTCCCGTCTACTCTTCTTTGCCATACTCACTGCCTTGCAAAATGAGTCTTCCTTCTAGTCTTCGATTGTCTTCTTGCATGTTAGCTCGTAGCTGACTTAACTCAGCTTGGCTTGCTCTAATTTGTTACAATGCATTTTACAACAAGAATTGGGGTGCCAACTTTCTATTCTAAGTTTTACATGGCATTCATCAAAATCTAAACAATAAAATTCCTAACAATTTCCCCCTTTTTGATGATGCCAAAACTTAAACCATTCAAAAATGCAAATAACAAAGATGCACACAGATAGTGTATTGACATAGAATGTATGCGCAGAATCAATCTTTTATTGATCATATCATTCTTGTTCTTTTACACAACTGTTTACAAGGTGTATCAGAGTACATATTTGCCTAAAAAAAAATAAAGAGTATGCAGCTTTGTTTCAGAAGACTTACATGGTATGTATTTACATTATAAAATACACGAAGGGGTGGACAGCAACACTTCATCTCCTTCGTTGTCTCCTTCTTTCATCTTGTTCAGCATCTTCTTCTCTTCTTCTCTTTTTCTCATCGTCACCGCTTTCTTTTTTTTCTTTTCATATGCCTTCCCGGCAGCCTTCATCTTTTCTTATTCTTTCCTGTCTCTCCTCCCATAGCCGAGTTTGTCTCTTGTTTTCTTCTTCTAATCTTTTTGCATACTCAAGATTACTTTTAGCCACTTTCAAATTTGCCACTTGGTCAAGCCCAGCCCAAGAGATCCCTCCTTTCTTTCCCCGGATCTACGTATTCAATATTCTTGGGCAGAGGCCTAGATCCCAAGCTTCTTCCTCCACCACCGCTTCTTCCTCTACTCCGGGTGTGTATTGACTGGGTCTTCTTTCTTTCCACTAAGTGACTACGGAGTGAACAGCAGAGCGATCACGGTGAGTCTCGCCGTCGCCTTCTTCACATAACGTGAGACCCTTTTCCCAAGATAAGTCCCAAGCTTGAGCCATGACATATTTGCAAAGTATCCCTCGATTCGAGCGTTTTAAATTCATCAATCGATCGTGGCTCGTCCCGACATCCGAGATGGCATAAGTGTCTCGCTCATTGGAATGCCTCCGTGTTCTTTCAAGATGTTCATAACTCGGCATCCATTCTTCCTTCCACTTCCTTCATCCCTCGCTTCAATTGTTTTTCTCTTTTCACCCATAGATACAAAGCAGAGTTGGAGTGGCGAGTCACTGGGGAGTTTGTCCGATAATGTCACCGTGACAGACCCTATTGAGGGGTTTGTGCAATCATCAAGGTCATATCTTTTGATCCTTCCCCTCAGCAGATTTTCCTTTCTTTTTTTTTTTAACACTTCCTCAATTTGATTTTCCCTTCGCCGCCGCTCCTTCCTTTTCAACTTCGGATCCCCTTGCGCTTTAGGTATTCCTCTTTCCCCTTTTTGGCATCATCAAAGGAGAGAGGAACGCCTCGAAATAGACTTGCAAGGAAGTCAAGCTCACGATAGTTGAGTTTTGTCTCGAGTCCGCTGCAGAGTATGCAAAGACGAAATTCGGATCGAGTAGCGTTGATTCTCGCTAAAATCAGCTTCATCTCGCCCATGAGAAGCTGAATTTTGTATTCATGGTCTCTTCCAAACGTCGTAGATCACTCTTGTTTTGCTCACGCAGCAGCCTAATCCTCGGCAATGTGAGCTTCATGCATGTGCTCAATATGTTCTCTCACCTTCGTTTTTGCATCAAGATTTTCGGCTCTCCACACAGCCAGCCTTGTTGAACAATGTCCTCAAGTATCTCACTTGTTCCACACACATTGTTTGTCTTTGTTGCCACCATTCCCCGATCCGGAGTGTTATGCCTCTTAAATCAGCAGTGAGATTGGCATCTATGTTGTCCAAATACATATCCATAGAGGCCTCGATGCCTCTCCATCCGTTCAATCTCGTGCCAATAATGCCTTGAACACTTTTTCGGACTTCACTGATTCTTCCGTTGTACGGTGATGGCCATCAAAATCAAAATCGTGAATCACCGGAACAATGGTGCCGATTAAAAACGGAGTGGTCTGCAGGGTAGCGTGCTTGCTCATTTTCTCGACTCTTCATGGAGTTCCTATCTCCAGGGGGAAAAAGGAAAAGATTCTACAAAGGATTCATCACCGCCAATCGTATCTGCTTCGATGATGAGGTGCGCGTGAAGTTCTTTTGGGAATCGATCTCGCCGCACTTGAGGAGCTGCGCAGTGGACTCGGGTTCACCGGGTTTTGTTGTGAAGTGGCCCCAGCTTTTTGCCGAGCCTCGCTCTGCCTCAACACCTTCGTTGGTCTCACTGATTTTTCCATTGAGTAGATCGTCCTCGGGCCTTATCAAGAGGCGTTACCCGGACGATGATGAGATTTCCATTGGTGGCTCATCATCAAAATTAAAGGTTTGACGAATAGTCTTGGGATCGACTTGCTCGTGCTTGGAACATCCGCACCAGTCATTTGATTTTGCACGGGGATGACTCGGGGCTTCTTCTTCATCGCTTTCCGATCCCTAAAGGTTACATCGTGGATTATCCTGGGAATCATGAAGTGCGCTTATCTCCTTCTCGGGGTCGATGATAGCAGGAGGGATGTTCTCTACTTCACTACCTTACCCCGGAAGTCTCAACCTCCCGTGGCCTTCATTACCTCCAAAGCTAGTCTCTCACCGCAATGAGGCCTTGGTCCTCCTTTTCGACGTGATGTCGGTCACTGCCTTAGGGTCTTCTCGGTGGCATCCATTGAGTCTCAACCCCATGGATTGCACTTTCATCGCCTGCAATGTTAACTCCTGGGCCGTTCCATCTCAGGCCTCGATCGCCTCAAAAGTCAGCGTATTAGCCTTCGTAGAGCGCTTGGCACCTCACCGAGAGACAGTCTCAACCGTCTCGAACTTCGTTGATGGCAACTTGTTTCTTCTTGTGTTTGTATTTTCTCTACTTCGCCTCCTTGATTCGCTAGGAGTCATCCGCAGATTCTCCAACCTTGTCCGCAGTGGAGGGAGTTTCCCACCGGGCGCACCGAGTGACTTGGAATGGGGTCACTCGTCTCCAAACTCCCTACTGTTTCGATTGTATGTTCATAGTTGGGGCGGGTGGTAAAACACCTTCAATTGGGGTTGGCTCGATGGGGTCCCCACTATCCCGGGCCATCGCCATGTCCCTTATCGCTTTCTTCCGAGTGAGCTGGGAAGTGGTAAAGAACAACGATGGCGATTTGTCAACCACTCCCATTGGATCAATTTCACCGTGTTTCGAGGACTCTCCGGTCCCTCCATCGCTCTTTGCTCGTGAAGGATTCTTGATTCGCAATGCTTGCCGTGATTTGCAACTCTTCGTGGCGGCGCAAAGATTCTCAGGATCCTCATCGCTATCGGAGAGGACATCAAGGAGAGGATGTGTGTGTCTCGCGGGTGCCGAGATAGGATGATGCTTGCCTTCTCACGTGCCTCGCCTTCCTCTCGCTTGCTTTTCTTTCTCCTTGTCCTTGTAGATCCGCAGGATGTCGTGCGCTTGTCTTCATCAAGTCCGGGAGTACAGTGGTCACCCAAAGGAAGCTCACAGCTTCCTCTTCTTCTTCTATGAACTCAAAGCCGTTGGAACTGCCTCCTCGACTTACTCAACTTCCATTTCTCCACTCACGCAGACGATTTTGGATGTCTAGGTAAGGTGGAGATAGGATCATTACATCACTATCCGCTCTAGCAGCCTTCTTTTCTTGTGTTTTTTTGTGTGGACTACAATGTGTGTCTTCTCCGTTTGCCTCTCGCGACGCTTGCAGACTTGGTCGTTTCATCAATTACATCCGAGACTCTACTTCTCAGCAGCCTCCAGATTCTGCTCCAACTGAGTGCTTGACAATTCTTCTTCGTCTCCTAGTTTGTACTAGAGGGATTTTGTTCGTAGATGGTTTCTTCGAGTCTTGGGCGGCGGGGCCTGCCGATGTCTTTTTCTCGAGGAGCCGGCCGTCTTGGCTTCTCGATTCTCCTTGACGATCGGAGAAGGTATTTGGGAGTCCTTCTCGATCGCCGCCGCAGTGGGCAGGAGACACGGCCTTTGGGGGGGTGACTCGCCTGCAGGGCGGGAGGAGCATGTTTGGTTTTCTTTTTTCATAGGGCGCGATTTTCTTAGTACCGCAGGGGCGCTTTCTTCTTGGGTGGGAGAAACAATGTATCTTCTGGGTCACCGATTCCCCCTCACTTGTGTTAGCTCTTGGCGTAAGCTCTCTTCTCGTGCGCCCGAGAGATTTGCTCAACATCCTCTTGTTAACATGGAATGCTTTCCCATGTCTAAGAGGGACTCCTTTCACCTCCATTAGCCGGCCAATCACTAGGCCATATCCTAGGGATCCCCCAAATGAGCCATCTTCCTTGAAGGATTTGTTCCCCACGCTCGGCAGAGTCCATGTAGACAAACTCGGCCCAGCTTTATCTTCTTTTTCTCGCGATGATTGCGCCCATTACACAATCGCTTTGCCTTTGTGATTGGTCAAAGTCGCCAAATTTGATGTCAATACATTTGGCAACTATGTCCAACAACCTTGTGATAATCCTCCTTCAGATCTCTTGTTTGTCAGATACACTATTTTATCAAGAATGTCGGGCTTGGCTATTTTTTCCAAGCATCGCCAAGTTTACATCAGCTTCGTTGACTCGATGCTCCTCCGCCGGGTAGTGAGCAATGTTCGCCAAATCTCGCAGAGATAGTCACCGCTTTCCGTGAATGGATGACTTTATTCCTTCATCGTGAATCTCAAAGATTCACGTAGAATTGTGCGACCTCCTCCACATATGTCATCGGTATTCTAACGTCGAAAACGGTTTCTGACCGGGACGTTTCTAATTTTTCAGCGATTTTCTTCACTAGGGTGTCGCTTTGACCCTGTTTCACCATCGTCTTAAATCCACCGTAGAGCGGTGTGGATTTGCTTTCCTAACTTGGTAAAGTCATAAGTTGGTGCCATTTTTCAGATTATATCAAGAAAAACTCGAAATTGATTTGAAGATAGATAGGGTTTCGAGAGAATTTTGCCTTTGCTTTTGAGAGAAAGAAATGAACAGCTTTTAGAAGTGTGAGAGAGAAACGGACGAAAATGGTTTAAATATGGTTTATGAAAGGACGTGCGGTGGTTTTTGAAATGTGATCGAAATCAACGGCTTGGATTTTGCACGCCTATTTAGCATTTAATGTCTCGTATTTAATGCGGCAAAGATTTATATCCAATCATAAGCTTGGTGTGCACTTTTTATGTTTGTACACATCATCATTATGCTGACGTATTTCTTAAAACATTCCCGCTTAGTCAAAACGATCGTTTTTGTCACTTTGCTCATAAGTGACTGGAAACTTATCCCTTAGCCGATTTAACTCTACTTCTCACAGCTTCTCTTAGCGACTGACAAATTTATCACCGATTTTGTAGTCAGTCTTTTTCCGATCTGGTGATTTCATCGAAATGATTTTGTGTTCACTCTTTTTCACCTCCTTTTTCTTCCATTTCTTTTCTTTGATTCTTCCGTGTCAATTTAGTTCAATTAACCCCAACTCATGTTTGAGTTCTTCAAATCTTGACTCACATAATAGTTTTGTGAAGATGTCGCCTAATTGTTTATCGCTTGAGATATATTCCAGGATGATGTCCTTCTTTTCAACATGATCTCTTATGAAGTGATATCTCGACATCAATGTGCTTTGTTCTTGAATGCAACACAGATTTTGAATGATTGCAATTGCACTTGTGTTATCACACATGATTGGAATTTCTTTTTCCTCAACTTCATAGTCTCTCTCATTCTTTGCCTCATCCATAGGACTTGGGCACAACAACTGCAGCCTATGTATTCTCGCTCACCAGTTTGTAGAGGTGGCTATTGAATTTTGCTTGCTAAACCAGAAATCAGCCTGCTTCCTAGCATTTGACATGCCTGGCAAGTGCTCTTCCTCGCCCACTTACATCCAAAGATAGTTAATCAATAGCCAATTAGCTTGAATATTCTCTTAGTCGCTGTACCATATGGCTCTCTTTTGGAGCAGATTGAAATCTTGCACATACACCTACATCAAAGGTGATGTCCGCCCTCCAAAGAAAGGTGATGTCCGCTTTGCTGTGAGATAGAGCAATGATCCAATAAGTGCTTTGTATCTTGTTTGATCTACTGTGCTTGCCATCCGCATCCATGTCCATTTTTGATCGATGTGTTCATTGGTATTTTTCTGTAAGACTTCTCCTCCATACCAAACTTCTTCATTAAATCTCCGTGTATTTTGTTTGACTTATGAAGGTTCCTTCCTTCACTGTTTCACTTGGAGTCTAAGGAAGAATGTCGGCTCTCCCATCATGCTCATTTCAAATTTACTTTTTGCATGAGGTTTGAAAATTTTTCATGACTCTTTGTTTGTAGATCCAAAAATGATGTCATCCACATATATTTGAACAAGCAAAAGATACTCTTTTTGTCTTGAATTTCAAAAGTGTTCTATCTACTTTTCCTTTTGTGAATCCATTTTTGGTTAGGAATTGTGACAAAGTGTCATACCATGCTCCGGGTGCCTGTTTCAATCCATATAGAGCTTTCTTGAGTTTGTATACCTTATCTCCAAGAGTCTTCGCTTCAAATCCTCGGAGGTTGTTCAACATACACTTCTTCTTCCAATAAACCATTTAGGAATGCACTTTTTTACATTCATCCGATATACAATGAAATTCTTGTGAGTCGATAGGCAAGAAACATCCTTATAGCTTCCAATTCTTGCTACAGGGGCAAATGTTTCATCAAAATCTATCCCTTCTTCTTGGCAATATCCTTTGGCTACTAGTCTTGCTTTGTTTCTTACCACGTAACCTTCCTCGCTCATCTTATTTCGAACACCCATTTGGTGCCAATAACATTTTGATGTATGGGTCTTTGCACTAATTCCCATACTTTATTTCTTTCAAATCGATTCACTCTTCTTGCATAGCTTGAATCCAATGTGTGTCGCCCAAGGCTTGTGACACGTCTTTGGTCTCTATTTGTGAGATGAAGCATGTGAACATGGCTTCTTGTTGCATTCGATCTTGTTATGACACCTTCTTTTATATCTCCAATGACAAGTTCTCGTGGATGATCTCTTAGCCATCTTACATTAGGTTGGAGTAAGTTAGCCTGGATTGATCGACTTGCGGTACCGTGTTGCCGTGGGTCGCCTCAGAATCACTTAGCCGCAAATTCTCCAATTTTTTTTGAGATTCAAGAATCTCATCTTCTTCTCAATTGATAATTCCAACTTCATCTTCAAAGATAGGGATTCTTCAAGATGGTTGGATGATTCAAATTTTATCACCGACTCTTCAATGTCTTCTCCATTTACATTTGGCTCATCGAATACTACATGAATCGATTCTTTCAGAACCATAGTTCTTTTGTTGAGTATCCTCGTAGGCCTTGCTTTCACCGAGTATCCTAAGAAGATACCTTCATCGCTTTTAGCATCAAAAGCCTTTAGGTTGTCTTTGCCATTGTTGTGGATGAAGCATTTACATCCAAATATTTCAAATATGCAACATTTGGATTTCTTCCAGTCCAGGATCTCATAGGGAGTCTTTGTCACTGTCTATTTATCATACATCCTGTTTTGGGTGTAGCAAGTCGTGTTGATTGCTTCAGCCCAAAATCTTTTTGGTAACCCCCGTCACCTAACATGGTCCTTGCCGCTTCTTTGAGGGTTCTATTCCTTCTTTCTCGCAACTCCATTCTCATTGCGGAGTTCTTGCCGATAGTTCATGACCAATACCATTTTCAACACAACATCGAGTTATTATTCCATTGACAAATTCGGTTCTCTCCGTCGATCTTATTTTGATAATGGTTTGACTCTTCTCGTTTTGAATCCTCTTCATCGATGTGGTAGTTTTTGTAGAGTTTCTTTCTTCTTACACATGAATATTGTCCATGTATATCTTGAGTAGTCATCTACTACCACCAAGGTGTATTTTTTTCCACTTATGTTGGCCGGTTCCACTGGGCCAAATAGATCCATATGAAGTAGATGCAATATTCTTGTTGAGGATGGGCATGTCTTTTCTTTGAATGACGACTGACTTGATTTGTTTTCCTTCTCGACACGCGCGTCACATATACTCTCCTTTTTGTATATCGAGTCGTAATCCTTCCACAAGATGACTTCTTGCCACCTTGTTAATTGTTTTGAAATTAGGTGACTTTTTTTTGTGCCACAACCAACTTGATTCAATTGTGTTTTGCTAGTAGATGTGCACTGGTGTTGCGGTTGACCAATCCACTACATACATATTTTTCTCGTTTACATCCTTGCAAAGACAACTTCATTTGATTCAATATCTTTGATTTGGCATATTCCCATGTTGAATCCAACGTTGTAGCCCTTTGTCACTGAGTTGATCGATGCTTAGCAAAGTTGAAGTTGAGTCCTTCAACATATGCAACGCCTCGTGATTTCTAATCCATTTCTCTTGATGGATCCAATGCCTCTTATTTCACCAGAGCTTCATTTCCACCAAATATGACTTTTTCTCCTTTAACTTCCTTGAATTTTGACAGATTTTTCTTGTTTCATGTCATGTGTCCGGAATAACCACTATCCATGTACCAGTTCCTTCGCACTCACTGCTCTTGAACCCGCAATCAAGGAAATTAAGTTTTAGGTACCCATACTTGTCCTGGGTCCCGAGGGGTTAGAATTGTAAGATGATCCAACCAACTTATAGCCAAATGATTTGACTCTAAGGGGTTGCCATCTATCGCTGCCATAATCATAATTAATCCTGGCAAATTGCTTGGGGATTCTGTTCATACAAATTGCCTTCTTTTGTCTCGTATGCCCGCATATGTGTTTTAGCAATTGCCTTTCTTGTAGTTGTGTGGTGACTTTGAGTGTGATGCCTAGGTGCATAGGTGTGCTTTGATGAAAGCTCTTATACTTTTGGAATGGCCTTTGCCGAAGTTCTTGGCTTTTGCCATTTGGGCTTATATTCCATAAGTCTATGCCGATAGTTCACATTATTCCAATCACTTGGCTTGGATATTTTCTACCATTCCCATCATGTGTATTTCTTTTATGGATTTTTTCGGGATTTTTGGTAGCTCGCTTCTTCTTTACGTAGTATTTTCTGTTAGGAGTTTGCTTTGAGGGACTCGATCAATCTCTTCTCACTGCCCTTTCAAAGACACTCAATCGGCCGTTTTCCTTTTCCTTTGTAACCAAGGCCGTTTGCTTGTTATTGTTCTTTGGAGTGAATGTGTGTGCAACATTTAGAGTTTTGATTTTTCAGACTCTTCATGACTTGAAGATCCTTTTTCCAAAATTACTTTTGAGGTTTGACATAGCATGAGGAATTAAATCCTAAGTCCTGCCTTGTCTCCACATTCTCTTTGACTCATAATAAGATCATCCAATGATTTAGATGCTTTAGTGAATGAGGCAATAACATTCTTGAGGTCATTTTCCTCTTTTCTATAGCAAAGAATTTCGCTATTAATTTAGCATTTTTAGCCTTTAAACTTTCATTCTCATCACCTATTTGACTTAGAGTACTCACTCCTTAGTCGCCTTTGAGTTTTGACTTTTGAGAAGGTTGTTTTCCTCATTCAATAGTGTGTGTGAGGATTTAATGTATTCAAAATCTTTCATCATTTTGCCTAATGAATCATAAAGATCACTGGTGATGAAGTGTGTGTGTCACAGCCACTATCACTAGTGTCCGAGTTTGTTGAGTTAGATTGTACCTCATCTTCTTGGTCAAAGTTGATCTTGTTCTTTGGCCATCAAGCAGATCAGGGCTTCTTCTTCGAGTCACTTGAGTAGTCGGGCTTTCTTTCGCTTCTCAATCGCCTATCTCTCTTGATTGGCTGTTTCAAATATTTCTCTCGCACCCATCATTGCCTTTTTCCTTTCTTGTCTTCTTTCTTCAAGACCTTTCTTTCTTCTTCATCCCTCGTATTTGTTGACTACAGGATATGGCCAATGGCATAGTGACTGGTTGTCTATAGATTCCAAAGATAGATATTCAACCTTTGATCACTCTCTTTCCATTCTTGGATTGTCACCTCTTTGATACTCAACTTTTTGATGATCTGCTCTCTTGGTTGGCCTATCTTCCCTTGATTTGGGAGGAGCCGAGTGTCTTCCGGAAGATTCACCCTTTCTCTCTTGTAGTTCTTATTAAAGAACTTGTTGAATCTTTTAACCATCGTGGCTATTTTTCCGGGTCAATGACTTCTTTGACCTCAGCTCTCTTCACATCTTTAACCATTAGAGCAAACTGCTTTTGGGTACAACTGCCTTCTTTCCTCGGTCTTTTTCTTCTCACCAAACTCGTAGGCTTTGAGGTCCGAGAATAACTCATGGTTGGATGTCTTTGATAGGTCCATGGAATGTCTCAATTGCCATGACCTTCATTTCCCATTCACCGAAGACTTTTTAGGATCTTCATACACATTTCTTCTCGTGTATATTCCTTTCCAAGTGCATGCTCATTTGTGATTTCGCGGAACCGAGCATCTAGTTGATCCAGGTTTTCTCCCGAGATCATTTTGAAGTTCTCAAATTTCAGACAAACCACTCGATAATTTGTTTTCTTTGATTTGTTTCAGCCTTCACAAATCAATGTCGCTTGTCCTGCATTTCTTTAGCCGCTTTTGCATGATTTGACTTTATTGAATATGGCTTTGTCCAAGGTTTTGTAAAGGATGTCCTTGGCTACATTGTCCAGGTTGTATCTTTTTCTCGTCATCATTTGTCCACTGGGCTTCTTGGTTTTTCAACCATGATCGGGTCCGGGAGCAACATCTTCTTTTTCTCCTTCACCGCAACTCTTCGCAACCGTGTTCACCTTTAAGATTTGCAGAGGCCCATCTTCTATCACTATCCACATCTCATCATGTAATGTCGATAGATGAGCTCGCATACGAATTTTCCAATCATCAAATTCTTCAATAGTGAACATAGGGATGCGTGTCAAATTTGCTTCCATTATAATAACTTTTAATGATAAAAAGAGTTTTGAAAGTTTAAGTACTAAAGCAGACTTTCAAAAGTTTGGAGATCTAGTTCAAGAATCCAAGGAGGGTTCAATGAACCAACCGCCCGATACCACTTGTAGGTCCAAGGGGTGTAAGTGTAAGGTTTAAAGGGGGTTGAATAATCCTTACCAAATTTTCGATTTAGTCCTTTTAAAAATACAGAGTTGATTCTTCACAGCTTGTGTCCTTGATGGATAGTCAATTTAGTCAATCAAGAGGGTTAGTCTCTCAATGCACTCAACTGAGCCGTTGATGGAATAACTCACCGTTGGCTCTAAATTAACTCGACTGTGATTTTGTTTTCAGCTAAGACTTAACACCCTTAAGTTTGATTAAGCAAGAGTTTAGTGCTTGGTTTAGTACTTGTAAATTATCAAGTGGATAGCAAATTTATCAAGAGATATAAGCAGCTTAAAAATGCAGAATTAAAATGCTAAAATGTAAATGACACAATGAAATTTTTATAGAGGTTCAAAGATGGGGTAATTCTTCTACTCCTCTCTTCTCCAACTCCCCGGGAGGAATCCACTAGGTAATGATCAGTTTACAAAGTGGTAATCCGGATATAAGTCTTGATCACACAAATTGACTTGATCCTTTGGGACTCGGGCCCTGAGACGCTTGATCACTCACCAAGCTCGACGACTCGCTTCTTCACAGTGGCAACCGCTTGCTACTACAAATCACTTGCTCAAGCTCTTTGGATTTGATCACGAAGCCCTCCAAAAGCTTAAGACTTGGTTCGACTCTTGAACCTTCCTACAATCCTTCGTGGAATGTAGACCCTTTTTCTTCAAAAGTTTCCTCTTCAACCGATTGAAGTTCTCTTTCCTTCACAAAGTTAGTGTTGATTGATATACTTCGTGAATGTAGGCTTGAGGATTAATCTTGAATGATTTGAGAGTATTTCGGTTATAATCTTAATTGATTTCTTGAATGTTCATGGTTCGTAACCTTTCTCTCAAGTCATTCTCGCTTCCTTTTATAGTGATCTTTCAAAAATTTGCCCGAATTGAAGAGATAGCTTATTTTTGAAAGTCACTTGCAGTCGTTGGCTTTGTCTTGTTGCAAATTCTTGAATTGCCATTTCCTCGTATGAATTGTTCTTTCACCTTTTCGTAGTTCTCGACACTGCAGTAGTGTTTCACATCGTTCATTCCTTTTGCACGCTTCGGGACCGAGCACTCCGAGAAAGGTGGTATGGAGATATTACTTGTTTAAGTAAATCTCTTGATTTCTCGGCAACGGATCTTTTACGCTTATCTCGACTTGATCGCACTTCTTTGCTTTCCCTGTGACTTGAGTCGCCTTCCAATCATTGATGACTCTTTCACTTCAACTTGAGACTTGGCTTTTTCTCGAGTCGATTTGATCGATACTCCACTTACCGTATCTCACCGCTTCTTCAAGAGAGTTCCCGCTTCACTCTTTCTTTGCCATACTCATTGTCTTGCAATGAGTCTTCCTTCTAGTCTTCATTGTCTTCTTGCATGTTAGTCGTAGTCGACTTAACTAACTCGCTAGCTCTAATTTGTTACAATGCATTTTACAACAAGAATTGGGGTGCCAACTTTCTATTCTAAGTTTTACATGGCATTCATCAAAATCTAAACAATAAAATTCCTAACAATTTCTTTTTGATGATGCCAAAACTTAAACCATTCAAAAATGCAAATAATAAAGATGCACACAGATAGTGTATTGACATAGAATGTATGCGCAGAATCAATCTTTTATTGATCATATCATTCTTGTTCTTTTACACAAATACAAGGTGTGTATCGAGTACATATATTTGCCTAAAAATAAAGAAGTATGCAGCTTTGTTTTAAGACTTACATGGTATGTATTTACATTATAAAATACACGAAGGGGTGGACAAGAACACTTCATCTCCTTTGTTGTCTCCTTCTTTCATCTTGTTCAAGATCTTCTTCTCTTCTTCTCTTTTTTCTCATCGCCAGCTGCTTCTTTTTCTTTTTTTCATATGCCTTCCTGGCAGCTTCATCTTTTCTTATTCTTTCCTCTCTCTCCTCCCATAGCCGAGTTTGTCTCTTGTTTTCTTCTTCTAATCTTTTTGCATACTCAGCTATTTTTAGCCACTTTCAAATTTGCCACTTGGTCAAGCCCAGCCCAAGATCCCTCCTTTCTTTCCCGGATCTACGTATTCAATATTTCTTGGCAGAGGCCAGATCTCAAGCTTCTTCCTCCACCATCGCTTCTTCCTCTACTGGGGTGTGTATTGTACGGTCTTTCTTTCCAACCGAGTGACTGGAGTGACCACAGAGAGCGATCGCTGTAGTCGTCGCTCGTCGCCTTCTTCACATAACGTGAGACCTTTTTCTCAAGATAAGTCCCAAGCTTGGGCCATGACATATTTGCAAAGTATCCCCGATTCGAGCGTTTTAAATTCATCAACCGACGTGGCTCGTCCCGACATCCGAGATGGCATAAGTTGTCTCTCGCTTCATCGGAATGCCTCCGTGTTCTTTCAAGATGTTCATAACTCGGGCATCCATTCTTCCCTCCACTTCCTTCATCCCTCGCTTCAATTGTTTTTTCTTTTCACCATAGATACAAAGAGAGTGTTGGAGTGGCAGAGTCACGGGAGTTTGTCCGATAATGTCACCGGATAGAGACCTCGTTGAGGGGTTTGTGCAATCATCAAGGTCATATCTTTTGATCCTTCCCTCTCAGATTTTCCTTTCTTCCTGCTTTTAACACTTCCTCACCGATTTTCCTTTCGCCGCCGCTTCCTTCCTTTTCAACTTCGTGATCCTCGCGCTTTTTTAGGTATTCCTCTTCCCTTTTTGGCATCATCAACGGAGAGAGGAACGCTCGAAATAGACTTGCAGCGTGAAGTCAAGTCACGATAGTTGAGTTTTTTGTTCGAGTCCGGCTGCAGAGTATGCAAAGACGTAAATTCAGATCGAGTAGCTGGACTCTCACAAATCAGCTTCATCTCACCCATGAGAAGGCTCAATTTTGTATTCATGGTCTCTTCCAAACGCTGAGATCACTCTTGTTTTGCTCACGCAGCAGCCTTAACCTCAAGAATGTGAGCTTCATGCATGTGCTCAATATGTTCTTCGCCTTCGCTTTTGCATCAAAGATTTTCAAGCCTTCCACACCAAAGCAGCCTTGTTGAACAATGTCCAAGTATCTCACTTGTTCCACACGCATTGTTTGTTGCCACCATTCCTCGATCCGGATCGTTATGCCTCTTAAATCGCCAGTGAGATTGGCATCTCGTTGTCCGGGCCGATATCCATAGAGGCCTCGATGCCTTCCATCCATTCAATCTCAAATAATAATGCCTTGAACACTTCGACTTCACTGATTCTTCCAAGGTGCGGTGATGGCCATGCAAAATGGCCAAAATCGTAATCACCGAACAATGGTGCCCGATTGAAAACGGAGCCGGGTCTGTGGTAGCGTGCTTGCTCATTTTCTCGACTCTTCATGGAGTTCCGGATCTCCGGGGGAAAAAGGAAAAGATTCTACAAAGGATTCATCACCGCCAAACCGGTATATGTTCGGCGATGAGCAGTGCGCGTGAAGTTCTTTTGGGAATCGATCCTCGGCAGCCTTGAGGAGCTTGCACAATGGACTCGTTCACCGGTTTTGTTGTGAAGTGGTCCCAGCTTTGTTCGAGCTCAACACCTTCAACAACCTTCGTTGGTCTCACCGATTTTTCCATTGAGTAGATCGGGTCCTCGCCTTATCAAGAATAAGTTATCTGACGATGATGAGATTTCCATTGGTGGCTCATCATCAAAATTAAAGGTTTGACGAGTAGTCTTGGGATCGACTTGCTCGTGCTTGGAACATCCGCAATGAAGTCTTTTGATTTGGCACGGGGTTGACTCGGCTTTTTCATCGCTTCGATCCGGGAATCATGAAGTGCGCTTTATCTCCTTCTCGGGATGGGTCGATGATAGCAGGAGGGATGTTCTCTACTTCAGCCCTACCTTACCCCGGAAGTCTCAACCTCTCGTGGCCTTCATTACCTCCCATTTAGCCTCATCGTTAGCCGAGGCTTGGTCTTCCCTTTCGATGTGTCACTGCCTTAGGGTCTTCGGTGGCATCCATCGAGTCTCAACCCCATGGATTGCACTTTCATCGCCCGTAGTGTTAACTCCTGTGGCTATTCCATCCTCGTGCCTCGACTACCTCAGCATAGCTGGCCATTAGCCTTCAGAGTTGGCACTCACCGAGACAATCTCAACCGTCCGAACTTCGCTGATGGCAACTTGTCGTTCTTCTTGTGTTTGTATTTTCTCTAATTCGCTCCTGATTGCTAGGAGTCATCCGCAGATTCTCCAACCTTGCAGCCGGGAGGAGTTTCCCACCACTGGCGCACCACTGAGTGACTTGGAATGGGGTCACTCGTCTCCAAACTCCCTACTGCTTGGATTGTATGTTCAGCTATCAGTAGGTGGTAAAACACCTTCAATTGGGGTTGGCTCGATCGGGGTCCCCACTATCCGATTTCATCGCCATGTCCCTTATTGCCTTCTTTCCGAGTGAGTGGGAAGTGGTAGGAGCAAAAAACAGGCGATTTGTTGAACCACTCCATTGATCAATTTCACCGTGTTCGAGGACTCTCCGGTCCCTCCATCAATTTTGCTCGTGAAGGATTCTTGATTCGTCGCAATGCTTGCTGCATTTGCAACTCTTCTCGCGGCAGATTCTCCGGATCCTCATCGCTTATCGAGAGGACATCAAGGAGAGGATGTGTGTGTTCTGCGGGTGAGAGATAGGACATATGCTTGCCTTCTCACGTGCCTGCCTTCCTCTCGCTTGCTTTTCTTTCTCCTTGTCCTTGTAGATCGCAGGATGTCTCTTGCAGCTTTTTCATCAAGTACCGGAGACAGTGGTCACCAAGGAAGCTCAACAGCTTCCTCTTCTTCTTCTATGAACTCAAGCCGTTGAACTGCTCCCTCGACTTACTCAACTTCCATTTCCTCCACTCACGCAGCACGATTTTGGATGTCCGGGTAAGGTGGAGATAGGATCATTACATCACTATCCGCCTAGCAGCCTTCTTCGTGCCATTGTGTGTGGACTACACTGTGTCTTCAAGGTTGCCTCTCTGACGCTTTCACAGACTTGGTTGTTTCATCAATTACATCCGAGACTCTACTTCTCCAATAGCCTCCCGAGATTCGCTTCCACGAGTGGCCGACTCACCGGTTTCTCTAGCTCGGAGTGCTTGATAATTCTTCTTCGTCTCCTAGTTTGTACTAGAGGGATTTCTGGTTCAGACTCGTTTTTCCGAGTCTTGGGCGGGGCGGGGCCGATGTCTTTTCTCGAGGAGCTGGCCGTCTTGGCTCTCGCTTCTCTTTTTGACGATCGGAGAAGGTATTTGGGAGTCCTTCTCGATCACACGCAGGGGCAGGAGACACGGCCGTGGGCAGTGACTCCGCAGGGGCAGTGGAGCATGTTTGGTTTTCTTTGCAGGGCAGGGGGTCTTCTTAGCGTGCAGGGCGCCTTTCTTCTTGGGTGGGGAGGAGAAAGCTTGTATCTTCTGGGTCACCGATTCCCCCTCACTTGTGTTAGCTCTTGCGTAAGCTCTTCTCGTGCACCGAGAGATTTGTTCAACATCCTCTTGTTAACATGGAATGCTTTCCCATGTCTAAGAGGGACTCCTTTCACCTCCATTAGCCGCCAATCACTAGGCCATATCCTAGGATCCCCAAATGAGCCATCTTCCTTGAAGGATTTGTTCCCACGCTCGGGCAGAGTCTGGTCGTAGACAAACTTAAACTTAGCTTTATCTTCTTTTCTCGCGATGATTGCACCATTACAATCGGCTTTGCTTTTTGATTGGTCAAAGCCGCCAAATTTGATGTCAATACATTTGGCAACTATGTCCAACAACTTGACTTGTGATAATCCTCCTTCGCCATTTCTTGTTTGCTATATACACTATTTTATTAGCAAAGTCGGGCTTCGCTATTTCTTTCCAAGCATCACCGAGTGTTTACATCAAATTTGACCGTTAATCTCGATGCTCCTCCGCTAGTAGTGAGCAATGTTCGCCAAATCCTTGGCGAGATAGTCACCGCTCGCGGAACAGATGACTTTATTCCTTCATCGTGAATCTCAGCATTCACGTGAATTGTGCGACCTCCTCCACATATGTCATCGGGTATTCTAACGCCGTAAAAACGGTTTCAGATCGATTTTTTTCTAATTTTTCAGCGATTTTCTTCACTAGGGTGTCGCTGCATTCCCTCGTTTCACCATCCCGCCGAAATCCACCGTGAGAGCCAGTGTGGATTTGCTTTCCTAACTTGGTAAAGTCATAAGTTGGTGCCATTTTTCAGATTATATCAAGAAAAACTCGTAAATTGATTTGAAGATAGATAGGTTTCGAGAGAATTTTGCCTTTGCTTTTGAGAGAAAGAAATGAACAATTTTAGAAGTGTGAGAGAGAAACTGGACGAAAATGGTTTAAATATGGTTTATGAAAGGACGTGCGGGTGGTTTTTGAAATGTGATCGAAATCAACGGCTTGGATTTTCGTTTATTTAGCATTTAATGTCTCGTATTTAATACGACAAAGATTTATATCTAATCATAAGCTTGGTGTGCGCTTTATGTCTGTACACATCATCATTATCTTCGACGTATTTCTTAAAACATTCCCGCTTAGTCAAAACGACGTTTTTGTCACTTTGCTCATAAGTGACTCAAAACTTATCCCTTAGCTGATTTAACTCTACTTCTCACGTTTCTTAGTGACTCAAATTTATCACCGACTTGTAGTCAGCTTTTCCGATACTGATGATTTCGAAAGCCGATTTCGTGTTCAAACTCTTTTTCACCTCCTTTTCTCGTTCCATTTCTTTTCTTTTGATTCTTCTCAGTGTCACCAACAATTAACCCCAACTCATGTTTGAGTTCTTCAAATCTTGACTCACATAATGGTTTTGTGAAGATGTCTAATTGTTTATCGCTTGAGATATATTCCAGATGATGTCCTTCTTTTCAACATGATCTCTTATGAAGTGATATCTCGACATCGATGTGCTTTGTTCTTGAATGCAACACAGATTTTGAGTGATTGCATTGCACTTGTGTTATCACACATGATTGGAATTTCTTTTTCCTCAACTTCATAGTCTCTCACTGCTTGCCTCATCCATAGACTTGGGCACAACAAATGTACCGCTAGCCTATGTATTTCGCCCTGGGTTGTAGAGGTGGCTATTGAATTTTGCTTCTTGCTAAACCAGTGAAATCACTGCTTTCCTAGCATTTGACATGTGCCTCAAGTGCTCTTCCGCCCACTCTACATCCAAAGATAGTCGTAATTTGAATAGCCAATTAGCTTGAATCCACCTTCCTTTGGATACCATAGGCCTACTTCTTGGCTTCCTTTCAAGTATCTCAATATTTCTTAGTCATTGTCATATGGCTCTCTTTTGAGCAGATTGAAATCTTGCACATACACCTACAAAGAAAGGTGATGTCTGGCTCGCTTGCCGTGAGATAGAGCAATGATCCAATAAGTGCTCAGATCTTGTTTGATCTACAAAGCTTGCCATTCGTGATCCATGTCCATTTTGACCGATGTGTTCATTGGTATTTTTACGTAAGACTTCTCCTCCATACCAAACTTCTTCATTAAATCTCTCGTGTATTTTGTTTGACTTATGAAGGTTCCTTCCTTCACTGCTTTCACTTGAGTCCAAGGAAGAATGTCGCCTCCCATCATGCTCATTTCAAATTTACTTTGCATGAGGTTTGAAAATTTTTCACACAAACTTCTTGTTTGTAGATCCAAAAATGATGTCATCCACATATATTTGAACAAGCAAGATACTCTTTTGTCTTGAATTCTGAAAAGTTGTTCTATCTACTTTTCCTTTTGTGAATCCATTTTTGGTTAGGAATTGTGACAAAGTGTCATACCATGCTCGGTGCCTCGCTTCAATCCATATAGAGCTCTTTGAGTTTGTATACCTTATCTCCAAGAGTCTTCGCTTCAAATCCTTTGAGGTTGTTCAACATACACTTCTTCTTCCAATAAACCATTTAGAATGCACTTTTACATCCATCCATATACATTGAAATTTTGTGAGTCGATAGGCAAGAAACATCCTTATAGCTTCCAGCCTCAAGCATACAGGCAAAATGTTTCATCAAAATCTATCCCTTCTTCTTGGCAATATCCTTTTCGCTACTAGTCTTGCTTTGTTTCTACCACGTAACCTTCCTCGCTCATCTTATTTTCAACACCCATTTGGTGCCAATAATATTTTGATGTATGGGTCTTTGACTAATTCATACTTTATTTATTTCAAACGATTCAAATTTCTTTTCTCGCGATAGCTTTGAATCCAAGGTGTGTCGCCCAAGGCTTGTGACACGCCTTGCTCTATATTTGAGATGAATGTGAACATGGCTTGTTGTTGCGCTCGATCTTGTTATGACACCTTCTTTTATATCTCCAATGACAAGTTCTCGTGGATGATCTCTTAGCCATCTTACATCAAAGTTGAGGTTAGTCGATTGGCCGACTTGTACCAAAATGGTTGTGGGTCGCTTCTCTCAGAATCACTTAGTTAAATTCTCCACTATTTTTGAGATTCAACAATCTCATCTTCTCAATTGATAATTCTTTTCTTTCCAAAGATAGGGATTCTTCAAGATGGTTGATGATTCAAATTTATCACCGACTCTTCAATGTCTTCTCCATTTACATTTCGCTCATCGAATACTACATGAATGGATTCTTCAGAACCATAGTTCTTTTGTTGAATATCCTGTAGGCCTTGCTTCAAATTTTTGAAAGTATCCTAAGAAGATACTCTTCATGCCTTTTAGCATCAAAAGCCTTTAAAGTTGTCTTTGCCATTGTCAGGATGAAGAGATTTACATCCAAATATTCTCAAATATGCAACATTTGGTTTTTTCCACCCGCATCTCATAGGAGTCTTTGTCACTTGTCTATTTATCATACATCCTGCTTTGGGTGTAGCAAGTCGTGTTGATTGCTTCAAAAATCTTTTGGTAACCCCGCTTACCAATAACATGGTCATTTTCGAGGGTTCTATTCTCTTTCGCAACTCCATTCGCCTCGGAGTCCTTGTCAGCCGATAGTTCATGACCAATACCATTCTCAATACAATCGGGAAGTTATTATTCCATTGACAAACCCAGCCTTCTATCCGATCTTATTTTGATAATGGTTTGAATTTTCTCATTTTGAATCCTCTTCATCACCGTGGGTAGTTTTTGTAGAGTTTTTCTTCACATGAATATTGTCCATGTATATCTTCTGGAAAGTAGTCATCTACTACCACCAAGGTGTATTTCTTTCCACTTATGTCGCCGTTCCATCAAATAAATAGATCCATATGAAGTAGATGCAATATTCTTGTTGAGGATGGGCATGTCTTTTTTTGAATGACGACTTCGATTTGTTTTCCTTCGACATACGCTACATATACTTCCTTTTTGTATACCGGCAGCCTGGTAACTCACAACATGACTTTCTTCGCTGCCTTTTGTTAATTGTTTGAAATTCAGGTGATCACTTGTAAATACATCAACCGGATTCATCAGCAATACGTAACTGAATGCTGCACTGATG